>LR990857.1:0-454640 GCA_905163395.2 Endotricha flammealis | reverse complement strand
GTGTTCGTTCTCACACACGCACAACGAGGACATCGAGTTCCTTCGTTATGATAATTGAATAAGATCGATTTGGTAATGTTTATGTAATTATGAATAGAGATAAAAATAGATTCACTTCTCAATATCCATAAAGAAGTCTACTGCACTGCGAAATGATATCTAATTTCGTCTTATCTTAGCCATCAAATAATTTCTTTATAACACCAATGAAGACGCAATTGAAACACGTGATGTTTGGAATTTGATAACATCATCTATTTTTAGGCATAATTCAGTTGCTATTACAATTATTATGTTTTCATAATAAAAGGAAAAAGTAAAGAAGTGGAGAGAAAAAATAAGAAAATTAAATGATAAATTGAAGTTAGGTAATTAGAAGAAGACAGAATTAATTATAATAAAAAAAAACTAAATAATAAAGTACCTCTAGAAAAACTTCCAGCCTGATAATTAATCGGATTAAGGTACCTAAGATGCTACTCTGGGCAACAACAACGCCAAGAAAGATTTAACTTGAAGACATGCAAATAATGAGTTAGTATCATAATGGTTTGTGCGACACAATATATTTATTTGACATGTTTAGGCACGGCTGAGACGCCGTTAGCTACTTAACAAGTCTGATTTGTTACTATAAAATTGCTTGTCAAGTTGTAAATGAATACCACAAATATTTAATAAGAGACCGCTACGTCTAACGGAATTTAGGAAAAAACAACTCTCTGTATTTTTGTGGTCCTTCTATTTTGTCGTACGTCTTGTAGTAGTGTGAGATCTGATAATTCAACTTATTTCCCAACGCTTTTCTTCCTATTCCCATTTTCATTGAAGCGGAAACGCATTCATTCGTAGCACCTCTGATGATGTTTTTATAGGCGTCGATGACAACTTGGTCGGCTTGCTTGTTTACCTGCCGTATGACATAAAAAAATACTTGTTTTATTGGCTCTAGTATATTTGTATCTTTATCGTTAATTGTTATGATCTGAAATTTGCTTATTGAAATAACCTTTCTGTCTGTTGCAAACGATAAACTGAGATGAGAAAAACCAGCATTTGTCAAAAGTGTTGCAGGAAGCCGGTGTCTGTCTTACATCAGCTGCTAATATTCGTGCTATCATCCGAGTCGATCTACCTTCTATAAATGTTTACAGGAAAATATCTGTTGGTACATTCTTTATAGTAGTTTAATATTAGCGTTCAATGTTGAAGGGCGATGTACTTCTATTTGAACAACATAATCTTTTTAAAAATTCTGATTCATTTTTATCCTTGATAAACAAAATGATTGAGGTTAACTTCAAAGGAAAGGTTTATTGTGAATCTTTTCAGGAGATTACCTCTATAATACTTACAATGTAGATTGAGTATATGATTTAAATATTACACATGATCATAGAGAAAAACTAATATGACCAAATCTGTAGGAAGGGAATCAGCCGGGAATAGGATATTCCTTCATTCCACTTGGATATGTAGAAAACTTTTATCAGTGGCAATCATTATGCACTTTGTACAGATTTTCTAGATATAAGCAAAATCCTGAAAAGCAGACCACCCTCAGCACACCCCCCAGCCCCCCACTCTCGTGGACTTTTGGTGTGATGATTTGGACTCCACACTCTATAAATGTGTTAATTTTCAAAATTACAAGAATTATTTCCCCTGATTTTATTAATATTCTCGGACTAACAAGTGCAACGCAAAAACAGTGCAGTTACAAACATTTCACTATTGTTTCCTCGCTGTAATTAATTTAAATTAAATCTTTTGATACGGCCAGCAGTTGTGTACATACGTGCGGTGCATTTTAAACGTGAATCGTAATTCAAGTCAACGTCTCATTATGCAGATAACAGTGTGATAGTCGCCTGTTTGCATAGATAATTGTGTCTTCCTACATTTTGAGAAGACCACGGCCCGCTTTTGTGCTTGACCGCGTTAAACACGTTGCACCAGTTTGCTTCACAGAGCTACCTAACACAGTATTAATGTGATGAATCACACGCCTTGAACTTAGGAACGTGAGTAAATCACGTTTGGTGCAAGTGACAATTTTAATTTGTGATTGATTATTACTAAAGCGGTTTTAAAAATGTATTATTTCCTTTCTCTATTTTTTTATTGTGGATTGTATGAGCCGATAGCTTGAGCAAATTCTGCTGGCTGAGTTTAAGAGTATACGACAATGAAATGCTTACTCTTTGACACGTGCCACTCTAAAACCAATAAACCTATATTTTATTAACAGTCATTTAATATTATTCTTATACAACTTTTAAGTTTTATCTCATTATCAACTATCCCGATAGAGCAAGCACCTAATTTGTGTAAAGTATTTCCATTTTTGTATTTGAACTTGGGAAAGAGCTCAACTTTATAATACTTTAATGAGTTTTGCAATTGGAAAAGTAGTAGCCAAAACAACAGTGAGATTGTCTGTTGCATTGTTTCTTTTGATTATTTTATAAGCCGAGGTAGATTGTACATTTATTATTTTCCTTTGTTTGCCTTCAAGATTTTTTTATTTTCGAGAAAGTTATATATTAGTCGTCGTCTTGCGGTCGGTTCTGACATATTTTGATATATGAAATGTGTTTATAGAAAAGTTCTCTCTTTGTTAGTGGATTAAGAGGTGGAATATTTAATTGTCCTTGTTACTTCATGTTGTTACGTGTTTGCGGCTTATCTCTTAATTTAGTCTCACTTTACATACGTTTGTTTGTTCGACATACTTGGTGGTTCTGTGCTGTATACGCGATTGGAGTGTAGTGTTTTCATGAACCAGTTTCCGAAATGTTTTTCGATAACAATATAACGGCTGGGGCCCATGGGGATGGATTTTTGATTCATTTCAGATGCATCTGTCTATATACCTACCCCTAATTAGGATTAATACTTTTATTATTTTGAGTAATATTTATTTAACGTTCTTTGACACATTTTGCGCCATCGACCTGTTCCTTTGATTTTTATTTCTCTACCCCATAGGTCGTCTAGAAGAGATTGCTTAAGCGATAAGACCGCCGCCTGTTGTACTTTACCTGATAATTTATTTTTTGTTGCAATAAAAAATATTGTTTTGATGCGATTGTAGTTATTTTCGAAATGGATTTAATCATAATAATATCGCAACTCAATAAACATTTATTAATTAATGAAATTACTTTCGACTATCAGTTGCAAATTATCCGAGTTGTATGCATACGTGTATCGTATAATTGTGTTTGTGTTGCTAATTAAATTTTGATGATTTGGTTCGTCGTGGCTTTCTGTCCAATATTAATTTGTCTGTTAAAACAATAAACAGACCGCAGTTTCAATTAAATACAATAATTATCATATTGTAGCAAAACTGATTATCATGTTTAGTAATTATTAATTAGATTTCAGGATGTGATTGGTTGATTAGTAATGCATTGAAAAAATTTTGTATGGTTAGATAGAATGTAACGTGTGTTGGCCTGACACAACACATTTACGTTATGTAATTCTAGTCATATTAATATATTATTTAATTTTCTGCCTAACGTAATCTTTAAGGATCATTGGATTGACAAATAGAATGAAAATTCGAACCTAATATCTTTTTATACCAATCATAGTCAAATAGACTACCTCTTCCTATTAAGAAATGCAGTATTTTATTGTAGTCCACAGCTGCATTTAAAGGCTTTTGTCGCTGGAGAGCTTTCCAGCATTTTATTCAACCTGCGTCCATTATTATACATATTTTTAATTACACAGCAGAAAAGCTCTCATTTCTTGGAAGCAATTTATCATTTTCCAGGGGTTTCCTCCTATTGAAAACGAGACAATTCTCCACACGACGGACGCCGCTGCGTAAAATAAGACTGAATAAAAGAGGTTTCTTTTGTAATAATAATTGATTTAATTGTTGTTTCAAATGCTAGTAAAAATATCACAGGTATTCTCACCTGACCTATACAATATAATTCAAAAATTTCGCCATCAAATAATGGCGACCGTTTCAGTTATAATAGATGTCAACAAGTGATTCTAGTTATAGTTTTATTGTTTTATATAGTCACGGTTCAACAAACCATTTTTATTTCAAACGTTTTTTTTTAATTGAAAAATTGTATAGGTATGTTAAACCGTGCATGGGCGGGCATTATGAAAAACGCCCAATATGAGAGGGCAATGTGATATTAATAATCTATTTATTTATTCATTACAAATATACACATTAAAACTAAACTAAACTGAACATGTTATTATAAACATAAAGCATAATGAACCTAAAACTAAAAACCTTAAAAATATGATAAAATAACTAAAATATATTATTAAAAGGTGTCCCTTCAGGCAAGGTTCTTAAAATAATACTGATATTAATATTTCAAATAAGCAAATTTCCCGGGTATTACAAATATTGCCCTATTACATAAACACGTGTTAATTGTTGTATCACATCTGACAATGGAAAAATGCGGTATCAAGTGGACAGCGCGCGAGGGAGAGCCTCGCGCCTCGATTTATTAACGTCGCCTCTTGAGAAATGAGGCCAATATGCAACCCGCTGCCGACCTGTTTATGTATGCTGTTTTAATTTATAGTAAGGAAAGGATATTATTTTCACTATACTTTATAGATTAATAGACAATTTAATTGGAAAGTAGGAAAAGGTAATGGAGGCTTCGTGATTATCGTTTCATAAAACAACATATTGCTGGTTCACACCGAAATTTCATGAAGTGTTGGTAATATTCGGCCTCTTTCTAAAATGTTTATGAGATAATGACGTAACAAAAACGTTTCTGCAAAAAACAACTCGATGCCACAGTATCTCAACTCCAGGCATAACTTCTTTCTACGCTCGTACAGGACAAACTCATGTGATACCTAATTTGTTCTTATTAAGTCTGGTTGTCAAAAGCTATGCCAAATGGGCTAACGAACCTCAATGCTAATAGATTAGGAAACGAGATAACGTTAAAATTAAGAGTTATTTTATTCATCATGATGAAAGAATTTTTAAAGCTCTAGTAGTTTCCTATTCAAAATAACAATCAAAACTTTCCTCTTTATAATATTAGTGTAGATAATGTGTCCTTTGCCTGGAACACATAGCACAAGTAACTTCAAGTGTTGCTTTACTTGAGACAGGTGGCGTGAATTACTATTTATCTATCTATACTTCTATACTAATATTATAAAGAGGTAAAGTTTGTATATTTAAGGGTAATCTCGGGATCTACGGAACCGATTTTAAAAATTCTTTCAGCAATAGAAAGCCACATTATTGCTGAGTGTCATAGGTTATATAAAAAACAAAAAAAAAAGGCTTTTATGTGGTAGTCGGTTTTGCAAATCGGAGAAAAAACGGTCGAATGAAAGAGTTTCTTACGAACGCCTGTACTAAAAAAGGATTATTAACATTATGCCCAACGAAGTGGGCACGGGTCAGCTAGTAATTTATACAAGCGGACCGCAGAAGTTTTAATAATGAATTTTAAATTTTAAATTAGGGATAATTAAAATATATATATATATATATATAATTTAGCCTAACCCAACGGTGAAAGAATTTTTGAAATCGGTCCAGTAGTTTTTCGTTATTTGTTACAAACAAGAATACAAATATTTCCTCTTTATAATGTTAGTATAGATTAATAAAATAATTTAATACTGACAAATTGAATTTGTAAGAGCACTCATAATTATTATATTATGTACAATTACTCTGTGTATGGCTGTACTAATTGACCTAAAAGCCGGCGTGGATTGTCATAATATGCTATTTGGTTGTGTATACGTTAAGTGTTGTATTGTGTTCAAACTTTAAAATATATACAGTTTATTTAATTATTAAGTTAATGTTGGTAGAGGTCTAGAGGATAATCCTAGATATATTTAGGTACTTAGACAAAAATAACAATATTATTTGGATTGAAAAGAAGATTCCAACGAAATAGACAAGACTATTTTTGTTTCTGCTAAAACACGCAAATCCTATGGTTTCCAAAGTCATAGAATTTCGTATAAAATAAAAATAAATAATAATAATCCATGTGTCTTGCTAGTAAAGATTGCTTTTAGCAATAAGGCCGCCTTGTTGCATATACACTAGTCTGTAAGATTGTGTCTACTGATTTTTGTTCCCCGTTTCTATATGGCAAATAAAGCATGTTCTATCTATCAATCTAATGTTCTCACTTCCCTGAAAACATTACTTAAACGGATGAATGAATCCATTTTTTTCAAAGGGTTTTTTCCACCAATTTCAATATGGCAGACGAATAATACGATTGTTCTTCGCACGTTTCCCCCGAACCCGATTCACGGCTCCTCTCTCCGAGTGTCACGTCATCAATCAACATCCCTCTCATATCTTTATCATCGTTTATACGTCTCGTCATATCCGCGTTCACTCGTGTTATGGATCACAGAAGCATGCATGATTTTTTTTTCAGTAGCCAACTGTATGGCTCAGTATGCTTGGTAAGCACATGGTGATCTAATTGTAGAGGAAACTGGTATAAAATCGAATCTCATAAGTTGTCACTATTCTGTTTGAAGGAAAGAACCGGAGCTCGATGGTGTCGCTGTGTGTTGCACTCTAAAACGAACATATAAGTAAAGCAACGTCGACCCTAGCCAGTGCTTGGATGGATTTTGTTATCTCGAGCTTCTACGTGCTTAGTGCGAAGGGCACGTTAAGTCATCGCCGGGCCCAGCTCTTGTCAAAATTCAAAATTCAAAACTTTTATTCAGAGAATAGGTTTTCACAAACACGTTCTCTTGTCAGAGTATACAGTAATAAATGATTTGTATAAATTAATCTACTCTATAAACTACTACCATTTCGGAAACAAAAGCAAAATGACCACTGGTAAAAAGAAATGGCGAAAGAAAACCAGTTACGGCCTTTTTTGTCATTTAAAAATATATCGTAATTTTCTTTTTTCTTTTCTTTTTCAACATAGAATTTAAAACTAGGTACATACATACAACATTACGTACGCGGAATGTCAATAAATAGTGCCATTAATTTGTCTCAACATAAAATTAAATCTAAAATATAAAATGCTAAATCGGTGTTAAAGATAGGAGCAGACCGCCCGCAAGGCAGCAACCGTTCTCGTGTATTTTCGAATTGTCGATGGATGACAGTCGTTAAGTCGTCAGTGGCCTTCAGGCCAACTTCTTTGTTGTCGTGTTCAAGATAGTGAAATAGAGTAAGAGTGAATTAGAGGCATGCTAATGCGTGTCTGATGGTCTACTGTCCGTTTGTGGGAGCGCACTCTCTGGCAGGTATATATTTACGGTGACGTTCGAATGTTCGCGCTGACTTGATTTATAACACGGACAAAGGGTGTTACTTCATCATTTTGAGTAATAGCTGTTATTTTTCTAGCGAAAATATCAAATAAACGCGCCTAATTGCTGATTCGCCGGAGTAATTACTCTCAGAATTTATTTTTATTTAGCTTGGCACATTTTTACTGAAGTGCTCGTAAATTGTTTTTATGCTGTTCGCATTAAAAATATTTGCAGTGTCGGCTTACAACGCTAGATATTATGTTTATTGAGATTGCCCATTACGATTTTCGTTTTAAGTTTATTACTGACTGATCATGAAAGTAAACAAAGAGTATGTTCTAAAAAGATTATGGTCTCACTTATAATAAATTCTACGTAAAATACGGGCTCTCTCATTTCAAGTTAACTATTGGATACCATACGATTATAACATGATACATAAAAACGTCTGAAAAGAATCATTAGTCAATCTATATATATAAAATTCAAAGTCTTGACTGACTTAACTAGCACAGCCCAAACGGTCTAGAGATTCCAAATTTGGAATGTACTTTCTTACTTTCTCCTTCCTTTCCTAGCGTTATGTTTCCTTTATCTTTAGGATTAGCGGAGTTCACTACCTAAAGTGACCTAAGTAGGTATAAGGGATTTTGAAAGACATTGATTTTAACGTGGAGAGCCTGATGTCAGACTTCCATAGCCCACCACATGGGAAATCAGACCTATCTTAGGTTAGGTCATTTAGGTCTTTCAAAATTTTATTTCTTGACCGTGCGTTTTTCCTCACGGTGTGTGACAATGTTCTTTGAGCAAGCGATAATTAATATGAACATAAATACGAAAATTAAAAAGTGGTGCATACTTCCACAGAATTTTGAACCAGGGACCAATCGATTAATAAACTGGTTATTTATCTACTGGGCTGTCTATGCTATCACCTCCTGACTGTATACAAAATACGAAATACTGTAGTAAAAGTAATAGTGCCTAAGTGTTAAAATGTACTTTAGATTTTCGTGTCGATAAAACTAAGCAAGCGTGAATGAATTGCTCACCGAATGTTGTTTTACTCAAAAACTAATTCGATCCCACGATCTGTTGGTCTCGATAATAACATTATATTTATTGAACTACGAGTATTTACACTCCTGATTCCCCACTTTCTTACCAAGTTTCGGATTTAAAGTAAAAACACAAACAAAATAATAATAAAATAGAAAGTTTCGGAGCTGAATGGTATAAAATAAACAAAGATATTTGCGGAGTTTATATTTAGCAAAGTTTGTTTAAGCCGTGATATTTCTCAGGTTACAAAGATCCTATTTCCGACAATTTTATTATTGGAAATTTTGAACGAATGTGCTCTATGTAATGTAAGAAAAATATTACTAATTGAGTGCTTGGGCGTCACAGATTTGGCAATATCTATATTCATGTATTTAAATAAAGTAGTACGTAACGTAAAATCTCTGTGACAGCATTTTATAAACTTGATCAGTTCAACGAAACTTAGCAACGAATGAATTTATATGTGAAGTACTTTTCCTTAAGTAATCTTGTAAAAAGTCTTTAAAGTGATCTTGTATTTTTTCTTAATAAAATGAATGATAATAAATCGTTTTTCACATTTCATTTTTATTAATGTTTGTTTTTATCTTCGAAACGATTTTACCAAATGTTCCGGGGCTTTAACTCTAAGATACTTTCTTCCAGTTTCTGAAATGCATTATAATTTTAATTCCACAAGTCTCAAGCTGTCTTTTATTTAATTTGACAGTGACAGCCATAGTATAATCTGCCATTAAGTAGACAAATAGTTTTGAGCAATTCACTGTTAATGTCACAATTACTGCTACCTAGGAATTTTAATGAGATTGAGAAAATAACTTTGCTCAAGTCTATGGCCATTTATTTTTAAATACTTTGGGCTAAGCCTATTCAAGCATGTCTGGGAGCATATCAGAGACACCCCGGTAATTCAATAACAGCGCCTGTTACTGATAACACAATCATGTGACATTAGATTTCGCGTGTGGTGCGGATTAAGTGACAGCACCATCAGTGGGGTATTGATCGCTGGTGAAACAAATGCCGACTGATATCGCACTGGTGACTCACTGTTGTTGGATAATCATTTTTAGCATTCGACAAGTAAATTTTTACATTTATAATCACCGTGGGACAAGTCCACCATTCCCGCCGCTGCTGTGTCTCTGTAAATCCAGGATCCACAACAGCGACCTCAGATTGACAATAAACAGCTTATTGACGCCCCGGGGGAAAAAACTTCTAATAGACAAACTTTTTCATGATATCCATAAGCAAAGCATGTCTTGCGATTTTTTTGGTAAAAATAACTGTTATAATAACTAGTCTAATAGGTATTTCGACCAACTAAGTAGACATCGAAATAACTTTGTATAAGGACTATTCGAGAATATTTCTTTCATTTTCAATTCAATTCAATTTTAAAAGCAGGTAGCAAAAGACAGCAAGAGTTATTTTAAATAGCTACCCATCAAACTGAAGCCCACTTCAGGTCCTATTGACTCAAGAATTACACGAGTCAACAAAGGTCTTTGAAGATGTTCAATGATCGAATGGCCTTTCTATTTTTCTACATTGTTATTTCAATTTATCGAAGAGATAATTAATTGTTAAGTGCAGACTGGGAATCTAGAAAAAGTTTTATGTAGAGCTATGTCGTGACACGTCCTTTAGTATTGTTCGTGATGAAATGATATAATATCTATCCGCATGAAATAAATTATAATGTAATTTTTCAAATAATTTGTCGAGATAATATCAGGACAAGTCCACCATGTAATCTCACCGCTCTGTGTCTCTTGTAAGGTTAGGATTGACCACGGCGACTAGTTGACAATAAACAATTATGATTATTGGCGTTCCAGGACTACAGCCGTCCTGGAACTCATTACGAATTTAATCAGAAGAATAGTGGTCGAGAAGTTTGAAAGGACTTCTCGAATTAGCAACGCGACAGACAGTAATTTGATAATATACTTTGTCAAGATATCGTATAGAGTCAATCAATATTTAATCATATCATTATCATCAGCCTATGGCCTTTAACCTAACATCCACCTTTCGTATCTATACACTTCTGCTTTTTTAACAACGTCAGTCCATCTGAGCGAATCATTGTTTTAGAAACTAGGTCCATTTTTAACCCCCGACGCAAAAAGAGGGGTGTTATAAGTTTGACGTGTGTATCTGTGTATCTGTCTGTGGCATCGTAGCAACCAAACGGATGGTCCGATTTTGATGCAGTTTTTTTTGTTTGAAAGGTGACCTGTGCGGGAGTGTTCTTAGCTATGATTCATGAACATCTGTTCAGCCGTTTGAAGATCACCAGCTCTTTTCTATTTGATGAAGGGAAATGAGCAACTTCCACTAGTTAGATCGATTTGAAATTTGGTATGCTGTTACTGTCTTAATATTGCAAGAATATGGTAAACTTGATCTGATGCTGCAGCATACTCAACTCCTCGTCAAATTACAGCAGATGTATCGTGTTTGGGTTCATTGGAATGGTCTCATTGAATAGTTCATTTATAGGTATAATTCACTAGCTGGGCTCGCGGCTTCGCTCGTCATACTTAATGTTTATTGCTATCGCGCTGTTTTTATCACCAACCCAAAAGGAGGGGTGTTTTATGTTTGACGTGTGTATCTGTATACTTTGGTGCTAGATGGTAACCAGGGTCTGATGATGGAGCTAGGAGGTGGCCATAGGAACTCAGTAATTAAACGACATAACCCCATCGAGTTTGGGCTCATTTGATCCGTCTTGATGAGTACTTTGGTGCTACATAGTAACCAGGATCTGATGATGAAGCTGGAAGGTGGCCATGGGAACTCGGTAATTAAACGATATAACCCCATCGAGTTTGGGCACGTTTGATCCGTCTTGACGAGTACTTTGGTGCCAGATGGTAACCAGGGTCTCATGATGGAGCTGGAGGGTGGCCATAGGAACTTAGTAATTACACGACATAACATAACCCCATCGAGTTTGGGCTCGTTTGATCCGTAATGACGAGTACTTTGATGCAGGATGGTAACCAGGGTTTGATGATGAAGCTGGATGACATTCATACATATTTGGCAATACCTCTCATACATATTTTGCAATAACTACCATACATATTTCCCAATACCTCTCATACATATTTCGCAATATCATTCATACATATTTCACAATACCCTCATACATATTTCGCAATACCTCTCATACATATCTAAAATACAAATGAAACGGATAGGGATTAGAATAAAATAGGAACGAAACTATAAAAAACGCCAAATAAAACTTAAATTAAAAATTTAAAAAACCCCCGACTTAAAACCTCAAAAAAGCAAATAAATAATAATTATGTACCTTTCGACCTTTTAATTTTATGATATAATATTTATATTAGTTAATAGTAGTTAGTCATAATACTTCCAAAGCGTCATCACGTCGGGGGACCGCTATTATAGACATTTAAACATAACTGTGTAGCTAATAGACAGTAGATATCAAATTGTCAGCTAGTAATAAATATTTACTTAGCGGTCCCCCGACGGGACGACGCTTTGGAGTATTATGACTAACTACTATTAACTAATATAAATATTATATCATAAAATTAAAAGGTCGAAAGGTACATAATTATTATTTATTTGCTTTTTTGAGGTTTTAAGTCGGGGGTTTTTTAAATTTTTAATTTAAGTTTTTGTTTCTGCTAAAACACGCAAATCCTATGGTTTCTAAAGTCGTAGAATTTCGTATAAAAATAAAAATAATAATAATAATCCAACATAATTTTAGTATTGTGTCTTGCTAGTAAAGATTGCTTTTAGCAATAAGGCCGCCTTGTTGCATATACACTAGTCTGTAAGATTGTGTCTACTGATTTTTGTTCCCCGTTTCTATATGGCAAATAAAGCATGTTCTATCTATCAATCTAATGTTCTCACTTCCCTGAAAACATTACTTAAACGGATGAATGAATCCATTTTTTTCAAAGGGTTTTTTCCACCAATTTCAATATGGCAGACGAATAATACGATTGTTCTTCGCACGTTTCCCCCGAACCCGATTCACGGCTCCTCTCTCCGAGTGTCACGTCATCAATCAACATCCCTCTCATATCTTTATCATCGTTTATACGTCTCGTCATATCCGCGTTCACTCGTGTTATGGATCACAGAAGCATGCATGTTTTTTTTTTCAGTAGCCAAGTGTATGGCTCAGTATGCTTGGTAAGCACATGGTGATCTAATTGTAGAGGAAACTGGTATAAAATCAAATCTCATAAGTTGTCACTATTCTGTTTGAAGGAAAGAACCGGAGCTCGATGGTGTCGCTGTGTGTTGCACTCTAAAACAAACATATAAGTAAAGCAACGTCGACCCTAGCCAGTGCTTGGATGGATTTTGTTATCTCGAGCTTCTACGTGCTTAGTGCGATGGGCACGTTAAGCCGTCGCCGGGCCCAGCTGTTGTCGATGGATGACAGTCGTTAAGTCGTCAGTGGCCTTCAGGCCAACTTCTTTGTTGTCGTGTTCAAGATAGTGAAATAGAGTAAGAGTGAATTAGAGGCAATGCTAATGCGTGTCTGATGGTCTACTGTCCGTTTGTGGGAGCGCACTCTCTGGCAGGTATATATTTACGGTGACGTTCGAATGTTCGCGCTGACTTGATTTATAACACGGACAAAGGGTGTTACTTTATCATTTTGAGTAATAGCTGTTATTTTTCTAGCGAAAATATCAAATAAACGCGCCTAATTGCTGATTCGCCGGAGTAATTACTCTCAGAATTTATTTTTATTTAGCTTGGCACATTTTTACTGAAGTGCTCGTAAATTGCTTTTATGCTGTTCGCATTAAAAATATTTGCAGTGTCGGCTTACAACGCTATATTATGTTTATTGAGATTACCCATTACGATTTTCGTTTTAAGTTTATTACTGACTGATCATGAAAGTAAACAAAGAGTATGTTCTAAAAGGTTATGGTCTCACTTATAATAAATTCTACTCAAAATACGGGCTCTCTCATTTCAAGTTAACTATTGGATACCATACGATTATAACATGATACATAAAAACGTCTGAAAATAATCATTAGTCAATCTATATATATAAAATTCAAAGCTTTGACTGACTTAACTAGCACAGCCCAAACGGTCTAGAGATTCCGAATTTGGAATGTAGCTTCCTTACTTCCTCCTTTCTTTCTTAGCGTTATGTTTCCTATATCATTAGGATTAGCGGAGTTCACTACTTAAAGTGACCTAAGAATAAGGGATTTTGAAAGATATTGATTTTAACGTGGAGAGCCTGATGTCAGACTTCCATAGCCCACATGGGAAATCAGACCTATCTTAGGTTAGGTCATATAGGTCTTTCAAAATTTTATTTCTTGACCGTGCGTTTTTCCTCACGATGTGTGACAATGTTCTTTCAGCAAGTGATAATTAGAAATATGAACATAAATACGAAAATTAAAAAGTGGTGCATACTTCCACAGAATTTTGAACCAGGGACCAATCGATTAATAAACTGGTTATTTATCTACTGGGCTGTCTATGCTATCACCTCCTGACTGTATACAAAATACGAAATACTGTAGTAAAAGTAATAGTGCCTAAGTGTTAAAATGTACTTTAGATTTTCGTGTCGATAAAACTAAGCAAGCGTGAATGAATTGCTCACCGAATGTTGTTTTACTCAAAAACTAATTCGATCCCACGATCTGTTGGTCTCGATAATAGCATTATATTTATTGAACTACGAGTATTTACACTCCTGATTCCCCACTTTCTTACCAAGTTTCAGATTTAAAGTAAAAACACAAACAAAATAATAATAAAATAGAAAGTTTCGGAGCTGAATGGTATAAAATAAACAAAGATATTTGCCGAGTTTATATTTAGCAAAGTTTGTTTAAGCCGTGATATTTCTCAGGTTACAAAGATCCTATTTCCGACAATTTTATTATTGGAAATTTTGAACGAATGTGCTCTATGTAATGTAAGAAAAATATTACTAATTGAGTGCTTGGGCGTCACAGATTTGGCAATATCTATATTCATGTATTTAAATAAAGTAGTACGTGACGTAAAATCTCTGTGACAGCATTTTATAAACTTGATCAGTTCAACGAAACTTAGCAACGAATGAATTTATATGTGAAGTACTTTTCCTTAAGTAATCTTGTAAAAAGTCTTTAAAGTGATCTTGTATTTTTTCTTAATAAAATGAATGATAATAAATCGTTTTTCACATTTCATTTTTATTAATGTTTGTTTTTATCTTCGAAACGATTTTACCAAATGTTCCGGGGCTTTAACTCTAAGATACTTTCTTCCAGTTTCTGAAATGCATTATAATTTTAATTCCACAAGTCTCAAGCTGTTTTTTATTTAATTTGACAGTGACTGCCATAGTATATTCCGCCATTAAGTAGAAAAATAGTTTTGAGCAAATCACTGTTAATGTCACAATTACTGCTACCTAGGAATTTTAATGAGATTGAGAAAATAACTTTGCTCAAGTCTATGGCCATTTATTAGTAAATACTTTGGGCTAAGCCTATTCAAGCATGTCTGGGAGCATATCAGGGACACCCCGGTAATTCAATAACAGCGCCTGTTACTGATAACACAATCATGTGACATTAGATTTCGCGTGTGGTGCGGATTAAGTGACAGCACCATCAGTGGGGTATTGATCGCTGGTGAAACAAATGCCGACTGATATCGCACTGGTGACTCACTGTTGTTGGATAATCATTTTTAGCATTCGACAAGTAAGGCCCGCCGCTCATTTGTGACTTTTTGTCACGGTGACTTTTTGTCACCGAGTCCAGTGCTATGAAGATATATGGGAGTACGCTGACTATGGTGACGTGACATTACGGTGACTTCGTTCACTCGACTCGGTGACAAAAAGTCACAAATGAGCGGCGGGCCTAAATTTTTACATTTATAATCACCGTGGGACAAGTCCACCACACATTCCCGCCGCTGCTGAGTCTCCTGTAAATCCAGGATCAACAACAGCGACCTCAGTTTGACAATAAGCAGCTTATTGACGCCCCGGGGGGAAAAACTTCTAATAGACAAACTTTTTCATGATATCCATAAGCAAAGCATGTCTTGCGATTTTTTTGGTAAAAATAACAGTTAAAATAACTAGTCTAATAGGTATTTCGACCAACTAGACATCGAAATAACATTTTAAAAGGACCATTCGAGAATATTTCTTTCATTTTCATCAATCCAATTTGAAAAGCAGGTAGCAAAATACAGCAAGAGTTATTTTAAATAGCTACCCATCAAACTGAAGCCCACTTCAGGTCCTATTGACTCAAGAATTACACGAGTCAACAAAGGTCTTTGAAGATGTCCAATGATCGAATGGCCTTTCAATTTTTCTACATTGTTATTTCAATTTATCGAAGAGATAATTAATTGTTAAGTGCAGACTGGGAATCTCGAAAAAGTTTTATGTAGAGTTATGTCGTGACACGTCCTTTAGTATTGTTCGTGATGAAATGATATAATATCTATCCGCATTAAATAAATTATAATGTAATTTTTCAAATAATTTGTCGAGATAATATCAGGACAAGTCCACCATGTAATCTCACCGCTCTGTGTCTATTGTAAGGCTGATGGCGACTAGTTGACAATAAACAATGATGATTATTGGCGTTCCAGGGAAAGAAGAATAGTGGTTCGAGAGGTTTGAAAAGACTTCTCGAATTAGCAACGCGACAGACAGTAATTTGATAATATACTTTGTCAAGATATCATATAGAGTCAATCAATATTTAATTATATCATTATCATCAGCCTATGGCCTTACACAAAACTTTTAACTAAACATCCACCTTCCGTATCTAAACACTTCTGCTTTTTTAACAACGTCAGTCCATCTGAGCGAATCATTGTTTTAGAAACTAGGTTCATTTTTATACAGGAACACATCCCTCGTCGGATGCCTGTGACCTACATCACGAGACCACAAAGTCCGTTCCGCGGGTCGCGGTGCTGCGTCCTCGGGGTGTCCGACGCTGGCTACCCATCTTTTAAATTTTATTCATTGAATTCCCTCAATTGTTCCCGCGCTGGCTCCCTAAAGACACAAACTAGAATTTATCTTCGACCCTAATGCGGTTGGGTCTGACCGGTAGACCGGCGACAGGTTGCTAACACGAATCGGTAATATGAATGTAAATATTACAATACAAATAATAATTAAATACAAGTTAAAATGGTTTTAATGAGCTTTTCATGTACTATATTCAATACTGGCTCGGCTTCGCCCCCGTGGCCTACTAACAATTAGGATATTTTTCTTCAGAAACAAATTCCGGTACGGTTCCATTCGGTCCAATCAGGTCCGAACCTGTTCCGGTCCGGTTCGGTCCAGTCGGTCCGGTCCTTATAAGGAACCTACATACCAAATTTGGAATTTCTAGACCCAGCGGTTTGGGCTGTGCCCGTGGGTTGTTCTAAATTCCCGTGGGAATTTAGAAAAATCCTTTCTTAGTACACCCCTAGACGTCGTAAGGAACCAACACCAACATTCCAAATTTGAAATCTCTAGACTAGACCCAACGGTTTGGGCTGTGCGTTGATATATAGTTAAGTCAGTCAGTCAGGACTTTGAATTTTATATATCTACATTTATATGTATATTTTCATAATCGATCAGATTCCCCATTTTCGTTTAAAATTGACAACTCATGGCCTTAAATCGCTATTTACCATCATACCTTAGAGCTCGTTCGTTCCCCTCACACAAAACAATAGTCTTCAGTTTGAGTGAAGTTAATTCATTATCTTCCTACTTTATTTACTGCTCCCTGGACTGTCAACATACTTCATTGCGCATACAAAACTTATTATTAAATTACTTGTTTCTCGTAAAGTCGCTCGTCTATGTACTGCACACAAGTTCACTATAAATCAGTGATTGTACTTTTGTGTGTTGCCCTCAATAAATTTACCTTTTTACGAAAATGGGTGGTTTTATATTATATACCGTAGACAGAGGGTAATATTTTCTTTTTATTTATATGTAGGTAGTGTAGAATTTGTAAGTCACAGGAAAGATGGACTGAAAGGTCTGTAGCATAAATAATTCTCGTTCGTTGCCTGGTTATTTCCCTTAGAAGCTCTGAATTTTTTCGTGAAATACAAAATGATCTAGGCACGCTAAATAATTGATGATATTTTCGTCCGTAGCCACTGGTTAACTCTGGAAAGTATCACACCACCATACACCAAAACCTGGAAAGAGAACAAACAGGTAAGTGTCACGTGTAACGGACGGACAAAGACAAAAGTAAAAAATAGTTTAAACCTAAATGTAACGTTGAGGTAAGTAGAGTTTAGATAGATCTCTAATGTTAATTGTATAATATTTTACATTCGTATAGACATAATATCTATACCTACACATAATTATATTACAGCCTCTCTGAAACACATTTTCATTTTAACTCCACATCAAGTCTCAAGATATCTCTTTTTGTCTTTAGTTTGGCAGTGATAGAAGCTATCCTTTTTAACCGGCCAAAAAAGCAGGAGGTTCTATGTTTCCAGAAACTGGCTCTTAGTGTCGCATGTCGTAAATTCTGTTAGTACAAACTTTTATATCATCCATTTGCAAGATTTCCCCAAAAATAAGTCTCCACTTACTTCTCACGCAGATTACACTTGCCAATTTGCAAGATTAAATCACGTACAAATACTTACATCTGGGGAATCACATCACCCTGTATTTACATAAGACTGCCGCTACAGGTGTTCAAAACAGCTTAAGGTGTAATAGCTTAAGTAACATTACACATAACTCTCGATGGTAAGACTTAGAAAGCCCC
Source organism: Endotricha flammealis (assembly GCA_905163395.2). Taxonomy (NCBI): domain Eukaryota; kingdom Metazoa; phylum Arthropoda; class Insecta; order Lepidoptera; family Pyralidae; genus Endotricha; species Endotricha flammealis. Next base: position 436,449 of record LR990857.1, on the reverse strand, counting down.
TTGTAAGTACTCTTGTTTTATGGTTACAATTTGTATGGATTTTCTATATATTTATTTCTAAACTTACATCTGTTATTAGTACAGTACTTATCCTAATACAAGTAGTGTGTTGTGCTTGGTTAAATAATTACTACACATTGTTTTTTTTGACATAACAAAGGAATAGTTTGAATATTTATTTGTTTCGCTATTTGAATACAAATGAAAATCCATACAAATATTATAATTGGGTTTATTTCCCTTCGTCCATTTTAGTAACTAAAGTAATACGTATCCTGGTGGATTTCCCTTTTCTGGACGTGTTAGTTTGCCCTTCTATCACGTAGAAACTATAGTAATGAGAGATGTGTTGTTTTTCGAAACATAGTTCAAGGTCTAGAAAGTGACATAGGACTCATTGGCAGCAGTACACCACGCGGGCAAAGCCCAAGGTATTGCTAGTATTAATAAACGTCTAATGATTTTTTTAAATCAAAACTCGTCATTTAATATTAGCATACGGTTACAAAGCTAGGATTTGTGACAACAAATAAAATAGGCATCTGATAAGATGCGAACAAAAGTCAACTTTGCTTTGATTTCTGAAGTGTGAAGTAACTTAAAGGATTTCCAGAAGAATTATTTTTCTGTTTCTGTAGCAAGATCGTTTATCAAAGACTAAAATAAAAATGAAAACGGACAAAAAACCTAATTAGAATCAAAATAAATATTATTGTTAATGTTGACTTTTACAAAGAACTTTAATTTAATCTAAGTAATTAATCTCTTAACATTGTTTGCTATAAACAATAAATCCTCGTATGTCTGTAGACGTATGAAGATTATTATAAAAATAATAGTAATGTTTTTTTTAAAATCTTAGATATTAATTTAGTACGACTTTATAAGGAGATAACAAATTGGACGTATGTCAATCTATTGTACACAACTTAAGTAAACAAATTAAAGTTCTACGGATCGTTTCCAATCAAGCAACGGACAGTTTCAAAGTACTCGAAAGAATTAAGTTAAACTCCATTTTAATCTGTAACTAAAACAAAACTGGAGCTATAAACTTCAAGAGTGAGTGATTCGTTAGTGAAGGACGGACGCCGCACTCCGGGATTTAATTAGGACAGCATCATCAACATGATCTATATTAAAGTCCATCATCATCATACAACTCATAATCATCCCACTGCGGGGATACGGGTCTCCCATCAATTGAAGGGGATTAGAGCGTACTCTGCCACGCTTCTCGGATTAGCAGAGTCCAGTGTTATCAAGCCTGACAGAAACCGACCGAAATATTTTTCGTCTATACCTATTCAGCGTTTTCACAGGCAGGTTATGTAATGACTAATGATGTGTAACTTAGAATAATAGAAAATAACCATATAAAACAACGGATGCGTTTAAAATATTGAAAAGCGGCCTGCACCACCCAAGATATAAAATAGCTCTCGCACGAACGTTTCCCTACATACTGATCATGTAAGATATTCGTGCGGAATGGCAATAAATCCTAGTCATTCATGCGTCAGTTGACGACTGTCAAATGCGAGGGTTAGGGATACCGTTCTGTAACTCGTGTATTGGCTTAAATTGACAGATGACATGGGAATGAGTCTGAAAGCCTAGGCTCAATAAATGATTGATTATTGACAGGTATTCGATGAAGGATTATTGAATTTGCATTCAAAAGTTAAATATTCTGTTTCAATTTTGTAGAAACTTGGTATATCAGATGACAGCAAATAATAGAACTCCATTTACGATGTCTATAAATAAATTGTACAATATTAACACATCATTCATCCATCACTATAACAATAACATTTTTGGTTCTAATAAAAGCCATGTACCTACCAGACAACAGACAAAGGATACCAAAGAATATTTAGTACTTTTAAGTACATAGTTGAACATGACTGAGTAGACACAAATTCATTCTTATTTCATTTTTTTTAAAGACATCGAAATTAATTGAAAACCTAGTAATTTTTAAATGTCGGATAATTAAGAATACAAATAGGATACTATAAATCATTCATGAACCCTGCACAAGCTGATCTTCTGGACTAATAAATATATATCAAGCAGCTAAGTCTCCAAAGACAGGTTCTGTACTGAGTGCAAGATGGACGGCGCAACGCAGCAATCATTCGCCCGGGATTTATTCACGCCTATGCGAATTCCCGTGATCCCGTAATAAATAAGAATCACGGTGTGCACCAGGCCATTTTATAAATCCCCAAACAATTGGACTGTATTGCAATAAAATTGGATACTTGCTTTAGTGGTCATAAAATGTTTTTAATGTCACGGAAACGACGAGATTGCCATTTAATTGGAAAAAATAGATACTGTAGTAGACATTTCCGACGTATGATCAACGTATCGTAAACGATAAATATAGGTAAACACTGTACATAATACGTTGTAGTTTAGACGATACGATAATTTCAGTGACAATATTTCAAAGAAATCATTGTACTCTACACATAGGTAATAAGGACAGTAACTACTACGGACATAGAATTAATCTCTAACAGTTTTTTTTTGTGATTTTCATTAAAATTGCTGGAATCTTTATATTTAAAAGTTTATAATTAGATCAAAGCCGTGGCAACAAGGTCTTCCCGTTTTCGGCTGCGATATTAAAATGGCCTATAAATTGAATAAGTTCCTTACTTTGTCATATTAAAAAGAAACTTTCTTATTACAAATATTAACTTTTTTATATCCACCAACTCATGGATCTACGTGATATCCTAATTCCTGTTCCCATAGAAGTCTTTGCCTAGGTGAAATATTACCAATTTATTTCTGTTTTATTATATACATTACTGTATTTCAGTTTTTTTATTTTTATTATACACAGGTGGCAAACAAGCAAACAGCTTAACTGATGGTAAGCCGTCACCGTAGCCTTTAGACGTTTGCAATACCGGGGGTATCACTCACGCGTTGCCAACCCTCCCAACCCAGTGGAGCTCTGGAGACCTTACTCACCGTAGGAATACAACATGGCCGAGACCAATGCTATTTGGCTACGATCTTCTGTAAATAGATCTTCAAAATTTAATGTAGATAAATAAAATATATGCAACCATCTGATAGAAAGTTAAGCAAAAGTTGTACTTGTAATTTGCGAGTAATAAAAAGATTTCGTTCATCATAAATATATTAGGTAAATATCCTTTACATAAAAAGCATCTTACATATTTTTATCCAAAGTCGAATATGTGTCCTTCGATGTCGGGTTAGGTTTACTATCAACTTAGCCATTGGGTTGTCAAAAGGTTGAAGATAGAGCCTCAAATTCCCTAAAGTTATGAAATATGATTGTAGGAAATGACGTATAAAAAGTTACGGCCGAAAGTGGACGGCGAGGCCACCATTACACGGCTATGAATGGCCAGGAATAGCCGATGGGGAATGGGGAGTTATTGGCTCGTTAAATGTCACCTCGCGTTCTGTTCATACCAATAAATAAAGGTTCAAGAACAAATTTGATAAATCAGATTGCACGAGAAAGTAAATTATATTAAAAAAGCTTGGCTTACTGTGATTTAATTCAGACACTAAGTCACACTTAGTTCAGCCACTCAATCACATATTAGATATCTTAAGAAAGTAAGCTCCATTTCTTTTACCAGGGGCCATTTTGCTTTTGTTTCCGAAATGGTGATAGTTTATTAAGTAGATTTATTTATACAAATCCATATTATTGTACACTTCGACAAGGGTAAGTACCTGTGAGGGCCTACTCAATGAATAAATGATTTTATCTTTTCTATCTTTTAAAAAAGCTTGGCTGAGTGCAACTTAGATCAGTCACTAACCCAAGCCAGTAACCGTAAACCGTGCCTGTTATAAACCATTCATGCTTTCAATTATTGTTCGGTGTTCACCATTAGATTGTTTGTTTTATTCTTAAAAACTATATTTTCATCCTTGCAGTTTCTCAAAATTGAAAAGTTATACTTACTACCTTATTAAGTTATCAAAATTCCTACTAAAAATTGAAAAGTAGGTACAATTTACTACTTGTATCAACTATGCTTTGTTTGAGCCAGCTTATTAACATACAGATTTATGTGGCTTAATTTAGACAGTCCAAGGTCAAATTGAAATTTCGTATACTACCTATTTCCTGGAACTCATGTTTTGGTATGAATACATTACAATGTGTTATGAGGATAGAGGATCACAAACTAAGGCAAATTACACGCGAAATTCAAACGCGATTGAGCACAGCTCGCTCGCTCTAATCCCGGCTGTCCCGCACTATTCCCTCTAGATCAGCCGTTGGCACTAACGGGATTTTCGCGCGTCACTATTTCCTATTTCCGCACTCTTAAAATGTGTTTTTAACGTATCGATTTGACACAAATTGCGAAGCAGTTTATTATTCTTTTTATAGTAATTCACATAACCTTCTATATTTTTTGTGTCTGACATCATATCAACCCATAATCACCCTACTACATGGATACGGCTATCCGGGGAATAGACCGTACTCTGCCACGCTGCTTCAATGCGGATTGGCACATTGACCGACGGCTTTAACATGCAGCACGGCAATAACTAGGGAAGAAAATAAAGTTTGGCGGTATAGTTCTATCAGATAGACAATTTGTAGGTTGAATAATTTGCATTTAAAGGTAAATTCATATTCTGTACAATCGCTGTATTGTGTCCGCTTTACTGACGGGAGTGTGATAGCGTTAAATCTGTTTGAATTTCAAGCAGATGTTTGCGCTGACTGTTTGCTATTCAAACTTATCGTGCGATCGCGCGCAGATAGCGCACGGTTGCGCCTCGATGCCGCGATTTATTATTCAACTAGTTTCATGGATACCCTATTTGGTGAAATAATGTACGACCATTGATTTAGTTTGGCATACAACGTATGTTGCAAAATCCGGGACATTTGCATGAATATAGTATGTTTGTTATTGCTTTATGCATCGTTATTACTTTCAATCCTTATTAATTAATTCAAAATGATTCTTTTATGACATGGATTAATTAATTTAGATCAGAATCTGCTTAAAGTGCCACTTGTACCTGATAGTTTACTATCTTTTGTGTTGACTATCTTAATAAGGCCTAGGCGAGTCTTGGTACTTTTTCCGCATCATGACGCGTTGTCCAGTATTTTTACTTATATTTTACCATTTTGCAAAAACAAGTTACGCGCGTATCTTCGAATCGTGATCACGCGCAAGACAACGCCCTTAGCATGAACTCCACAGAAGCTCGTCAAGAAGAGTTTTTAATGCCTCGTCGTAGCACTCGTAGCGCTAATGCCTACAGTAACTCCCCTCCAAATGTATAATGTTCAACTCGTACGTGTTTACAGCCCCCGTTAATGCAATTAATGATAACATTAGTCTAATTTACCATCCCTTACGACTGTTATCGCCGTAATTAAATAACGTCTAGCTTAATGAAGCTGCATGCTCAAAGGATTTGTTATAAACCAAGCTGGAAAGTAAATCCAGGAGTTATTCTTTCATTATTATCAGAATTATTACTGACTTTGAATTTCGTTATGAAGCATTATAGTTTCGCTAATGAGGATCTGTCGTCTGTCCGCGGCTTAGGCTACCCCTCAATCTATACAAAATAGGAAATTAAGCCGAAAAGCGATTAAGATTGAATAAAGATTTGACCGATTTTTGTTACGAGAATAAGTCCGATGTTATTCATGGAGACAGAAGCGGACAAAAATGTCATCTACCAAACGTTAACAGTATTACTGGTTGGATGTTGTCTTCTTGGAGACAGAATAATATGTAGATAGATAGAACTTTATTTGCAATACACATACAACAGCATAAAGCAATATTATATTACATTGATATCTTACATTAGCAAGACACAATAAAATCTTAAAAAGTTTTGTTTTAACACAAAAGGCAGATCTTCTTCTCTTTGGTGCTTGGATTAGACCTTCATCACTTCCTAAGACAGATTTCTAGCAGCATCAAGCAGTTCTATTCATTGTGAACGGCAGTGTCGACCAACCTTGACCCAAATCAAGAAGCATTTTTTATATGCAAATTGTGAAGACCCCAAGTCTTAAATAAATGTTTTGGCATTAACTTCCAACTGTTATGACACAAGTTTTGATGGTTTGCGCATATTTTAATAAAATGAAACAATGTTTTGGTGGCTAGCAGGCCAGTGGTAAATAAACAATTTGTAAAATGAACTGAATAAGATCAAAAAATTTACTTATGGCGATGTTTCTTGCCCTTGATTTTTCTCGGCTTCTAAGGGTTCATGTGATAGATAGAAGATCAAGAGATTTGTATATGAATATACAAATCTCTTGATTGAGGTGTGACTGCAACGGCATAGTAATTATACGGAGAGCAGCATAAGATTATTTGCTAGATTCTAAATTTTCTAATAAGGAACGACTTGAAGTTGTTAAAATGATGATCTTCCTATAGGTTTGTAAAATACGAATATATTTTATAAATAAATGTGTTGAGTAGGTCTACACTTTTCTTTGCTACAATCAAACAAACTCTTTAACATTGCCAGAACATAAATAGAAGTGGAAAAAAATCAATTTCTATTAAAATCCCGTAATTCCAGCGAGGAGTCGTCTTAAGTATACAGATTGTATAAAATGTTGATTTTTGTTTACTCTCGCGGTTACAGCCTTTGCGCCAAAGGTTGTCGAGGGCTGTTTACGCGACGGCCGCGTTCAAAAGTTTAGAAATTAAGGTTGAAGTAAAAATATTCTCTGGCTTTTATCCCCTACAATTATTCGTACTTATAATAAAAAACGCCTTTCTGTTTACGAATATTAAGGGACAATACACTTCAAGAGATAAGAAACGATAAGATTTTATAAAACCGCCTGAAGGTGATACAGACTTTCACACTGAGAGTTGCAATCTATTTCTATATTAACGGATTAAACTTTAGCTTTCTAAACTTATGCCCATATTCACCAAACTGTATGAATAAGGACGTATGTACATAGGTACGTTAGGGCTGGCTAATGAAATAGGACATCAGAGTCGTTTAATAATTACTTCAACGACACCTTAGTATAGAAAATATAAAAAATACAGTAGTTTTTCGATGCGTCTAGATCTAGAGCCAAGCAAGTCAAATTTCGTAAAGTAATTCAGTATGTGTGATTTTACACTCTTTCATTCCAATCTGTTTCGTGTTTATACGACTAGTAGCACTAATCATTGTGTACTCTAGCGAACTATCACTCCGGACCGAGATAGATATTCTGTTAATTGAACCCACAAAGCACTAAGCTCAGCTATCAGAACTGAACTGATAACTTCCGGATAGTTTATAAACGAAATAATATTGAAACTGTATGAAACATAAACATTAACCAATATCCGGGTTCGATTCCTGCTCGGGGCAAACATTTATGTGATGGCATTGTTTGTTCTCGTGTCTGGGTGTTTTCTATGCATTATAAGTTTATATTTACAATAATATATAAATAAATAGAAATAAAAAACTCATTTATTGCCATTATAAGGTTTAGATCCAGGATTTAGATAATCAAGATGCGTACAAAAATTTTTAGGACAAAGAAAAAAATACAAAAATAACAAATTCTAAATTACCTACTAATAAAGTCCAAAAGGAGCGTGCTCAGCACGTACTGCAAGAGAAGGCCATGTCTAAGCAGGGCTGATTTTCAGCATAGGTACCCCCTGCTCGAAATTAGGTGCGAACGAATGAAGCGGTTGCGCAGTAGTTGGCGAGTAAATACAAGTTTAAAATAATAAAACACAACAGTTTCACGACTAAGCGAACACAGCAAGTAAACAATATTAAACAGATAACAAACAAAAAATTAGTAATATCAACTCGTACTCTGTTGTATTGTCTGGTACCCATAACACAAGCGGATTAGGCCTAGTTTGCTTTGGGACCAGATGGCGCTGTGCGAATTGTGTAGTATTTATTTTTGAGTTCTTCAGATGTATTCTGGAAGCTAGTGGCCGCGACTCCTCCTATATGGACGTTCGGTTAGTAAATATGTATGTGGAGTATGTATGTAGCGTCCCGCGCCTCAAAACCTCTAAGGGGTAGGTAGACTTCAAGACATAGGGATATTAGCTGTTTAAAAATCCAAATATTTTCTTGATGAAACCCAACTCTGTTTTTGTAACAATATATATTATTGTATATTATTGGCCTCAATTTAAGATTATCATAAAGATGACTAAACAAAATCAAAAAGAATAATTACCCTAAATACAGTAAGTTTTTGAAAAAGTATTTATCTGAATTAAAAAAATTAGGAAAAATCTTAAAATAGTTTAATTCGTTAAAATGTTCTTAATGACACTTTTGATGTAGAATTATTATCGTGACAAAGTTAGATCTTTTTAATTAACATGTCGGTCCGTTCATTTCATCTGATCCCGTGGTTGAACCCGAATACACAAACCAATTTAAACACTGGCCTAGTTAAATAGCAAGTGACCTTAATTGCTGTAGGTGCTTGAAAATGTCACTAGGATACTTACAATTAACAAGAAATTAAGAATAATATCATTCATTATATCTATAACTAGCTGACCCGTGCCCACTTCGTTGGGCATAAAGTTAATAATCCTTTTTTAGTAGGTACAGGCGTTCCTAAGAAACGCTTTCATTCGACCGTTTTTTTCTCCGATTTACTTTGCAAAACCGACTACCACGTAAAAGCCTTTTTATTTTTCGGATTTTTATATAACCTATGACACTCAGCAATAATGTGGCTTTCTATTGGTGAAAGAATTTTTAAAATTCGGTTCAGTAGATCCCGAGATTACCCCTTACAATTTAACAAATATACAAACACACAAACTTTACTTCTTTATAATATTATAGTATAGATATAAAAATGAATCGCTAAATGTGTTTCTTAGCGCAAATCTCGAGATAGCTGAACCGATGTCGCTAATTCTTCTTTTAGAATATTCCTTGAAGTACGGGGATGGTTCTTACGGAGAGAAAAATTAAAAAAAATCCACGGGAAAGCGGGATACACGCAAACGAAGTTGCGCGGGTTACACTAGTTATTAATATGAAATGAAATGAAATGAAATCGTTTATTTCAGAAATTAGACCTTCACAGGCACTTTTTCTTGTCATTTACTACGTTATATACTACCACCATTTCGGACACAAGCAAAATGGCAACCTATAAAAAGAAATGGCGAAAGAAAACCGGTTACGGCCTTTTTTGTCATTTTGTACTTTTTTATTTTTTCTCCTTTTTTTCCACTCATTAGTTACAATGTAGGTATAAGTACATTATAATTTATAAGAAGAAGACGCGAAATGTTATACACAATATATAATATATTGAAACCATCATATCTACGGCGTTAGAAGCATGGTTTCTTACTGTGTATGTTTCTAGACATACTAAATGTATTCAACGGACACCGATATGATATTAACTCCATGATGCAACAAAACACATAAATGTTTCTATTGTTTGTTAGTTTTTATCAAACGAGTACAAAACAATAGCAATTAAATCTTGGACTAATAGCAACACAGTAAACATTTTCGGTAAAAACCTTAAAAAATACGTAGTGAAAAAAAGATATAATTTTAAGCTCCTTAAACCGATTTAATTGTCCATTGAATAATACAAAATCTTTCTAGAACAAACAATAATCTGTAGCACACCACAGTAAATTCAATTACGGCGTGTACCGTCCGCAAATCGGTGCTATCGTCCGTTATCGCGGGCGTAAGCCTCACTCGAGTACCCAGCTCTAATTAAAAACACATATCTTATCAACGTGTACAAACACGGCCGAAGGTCGAGTGCTAGTGATTTTTACTAATTAACACAACTCTGCCCTTTCCGAAAGACAATACCTATCCTGTGTTCCATATCAATCCATAACTTCCATTGAAGGGGCCGCATCAGTAACTCATAAAATAATAATCATAATCGTACATCGAAATATTTATATTTTATTCTTATATTTTTTTTATCTCTATGGGACTTTATTGTCAATTTTTCTGTTAGAATATGCGCGATTCTATATAATAAAAATTTTTCTGGCCACAACAGTAAGAAACTATTAAGTAATCGATGCCACAGTCATGAGTCTCATGAGCCGAAAGTGTTCCAAGGACATCCAAAATGAAAAGACACTGTTTTAAAACGCACCATAAATTTTGCACAACTCATAAAATGCTCATACTTTAAAAGTAAGTATGGAAGATAGTATTAGATATTGTAAGAACAGCTATTAATTAAAGTTGCGGCACCCATCCCCCAGTATTATTAAAGCACCTTCAGGTTTTGAACCTCCTGAATAGCAAAGCATAACCCTGTTAACAAAATAATCGTAGCCTATTTCTTGAAAAAGGCTTTCCTGCATTTAAATGTAATCAAAAGTCAAAATAATCTGCAAAAAGGCATAAAATTGACACAAAAGGTTATCTTTAACTCCGTCCCCCATAAACATTCAATCTGCATGAGCCACACTGTAAAACACAAAAAGCAACCGGCATGCAGCTGTCTCCTGACCTTTTTAAAAGTCCAATTTTATTCTAACTGAAAGTACTAACTGTAAAGAAAGTTTAAGAGTCCATAAACTCAAATAATAAAGCTTAAAGCTCCAGCGACGAGCTTCGAGAGAGTGGCGCATCACGCTATGTTTTTGAAATGCATGTCGTAAATAACGTGACTGGTAAAATAAACTGGGGTATAACATGTCTATGGGAAACTGAAGCTAAAAAATTATTTTATATTTATTCAAAAACATGTTGTATCCTCTATCAAATGAAATTTTTACCTCAGCTTGTCTGAATATCGTTATTAGCTATCTGATAACGTAGATTTATTTTGTTTGGTTAACTACACAAGTTTTTTATTTACGTGCGGTTATAATTATTACGTGCGTTATATTACGGTGCGATTCTTGTCAATAGGGAAACTTGAATATATACTTTAGATAAATACGTAGGTATTATTAACAGTCAGATTCAAAAACGCATTAATTTCCATATTTTGATAGTGACAGCGATAACTATAACATTATGTGTCATTAACTTTAAAAATGTGTTTCATAAACTGGCTGTAGAACAGTCATTCACGTCCGTATCTCCCGACACTGTTTTCAAAAGAAATATTGTATTGTGAATGTAAAATTTTCTATCGCAATGTCAATCGATAAAAGGACAACTTCCATTATTTAAAATTGTTTAATACGAAAATGAGATTTTAGAGGAAATTGAATGTCAAGATGTCGAAAAATTGATTGAGGGTGAAAATTAAAGAAAAGTCTGTACCGACAGCGCAACACAATCTTTATGGACTACAACAAAACAATGTAATGTTTTCGCTATAAACACACATTTCCAAGACAAGTTATGTTAATAGATGAGTAAACTGGTCCACTTACAAATGATAATGCTAAAAATATTTGTATTTACAGATCGTATAAAAGGCAATTTGTAGCAAATTTTCCGCAAACTGAAAGCAAACACATCTAAAATGGTATAAAGAAGCAAATTTAAGAGCTGCAACACTCATTACCAACTCTAAACGCATTCACACTAAGTGCATCATAAACTCGCCTCCCAAGTGCGAACTTGGCGCAAATTATAAATTGTCGGCGAAGTGCGAAAAATCCTACTGGGCGATAAACAACCGACAATTACTTATTGCACAATTTATTATGAAATATTTTGCGTATCAACAGTAACTCGACTCTGACAAATTACTGATTCAATTTCAAGTGAAATTAATCTATGTCAAGCGAAAGTTTCATTTAATTTACATAAATAAGTCAGTATCGAAGTCCTTCTGTCCTAATACCTACTTAATTTCACTAACTTATTTTCAAAATTATTTAAGAGATCATGTTTCATTGAAGAACTACAATAAAAAACACGGGATAGCGACATTAATTAGGTCAATGGTAAGATTACAGCGATTTGCACAAAAAAATTAATGAAAGAAATTGTTTTTTCATTCATCATTCATCAGACATAATATGTCATTGTTTAATGACACATTATGTCTCAACCTTTCCGTAAGTCATATTATTTAATGTATGTTTATACGTAAAAATATATTATTTACGGTTAGATAGGTATGTAAAATGTAGTTACTGCGTGCCGTGTTAACTGGAAACGAATTAGCGGATACCCCATTTTACAAATTGCAGAGAGTTGGCGCGCGGCCCGCCCGACGACATTTTAAGCGGCATTCATATCTATAAATCTTGGAACTGCTGCTGTTGAAATTAAGTAGGCAAGAGGCCTATATTATATCACACTTTAAAATGTAAGTCAGCTTTATGAAGCTATTGTTTTAACTATTAAACAGCATTACACGAAAGCGAGTTCGGTTTAGTAAAAGGTAGAATTATTATTAAATACGTAGATAAATCTACTTAATTTTATTTATTATAGAAAATTAAATAATACCGTTCATCACATCCATATAATTTAAAGTTAGGTCACAGAATTCATAATAGTACTAACGGTTAGGTATAAAATTTTAATGTGTCTTGCTACTTAACCACTAAATCATCAGCGGTTTTCGAGCAGTTTTCATGATCAAATAATTTAATGAAATTCACATAAGAACAAAATAAAAATTTGCGTTTGTAACACATGAAATGACCGACCACTAGTGTTTAATATAAAAAGATTACGATTATGTTCTTCATATAAAAGTATAGTATGTTTAAAGTTTACTACCTATGTGTAGTTTCTGTTCTGTGTAATCTGCATCGCTAACGAAACGACTGTAATAATTCGTGTGGTCGTATTCCAGCGATGGAGAGTCCTCGTGCACACAAACTTGTGTAAAATTGTGACAAATGGACAAAATGTCCGCATTACAAAAGTTTACGTGGCGGGCAACTGCAATCATGGAACGAATTGCTGTTGTGCTCTCATTTATAAGATTGTTTGATTATTTATATGATTATTATTATAAAATGCAGAGCGATGAATCAAACCTGGCTTGCATGGATATTTTTTTAAATTTTCGAAAAAAAAAGTGTAAAAAATCTCGCTGTTTCTTTTTTTTTTAAATCTTCTTTGTCTATGAAATGGTCCGATCGAGATCTGCCTGGGCATATCATGATAGTGCATTTCGTGATTTGGCTGATAATTTCATAAAATGCCTAATCATTTACCAATGTTAAGTACGTGACTAGTGAAATCCGGGCAACTTCGTTTGCGTGCATTTGTTTATGCACAGTGGTGCCATCTATATCATACTTTTGATGAAATCCTACGAGAATCGCTTACTGATAAAAAGTACTAGCTATGTGTTAATCCAAGGTATCAGCTACGTACATACCAAATATCATAAATATTGGCCCAGCCATTTGAGCGTGAAGAAGTAACAAACATACACATAGCTTTCGCCTTTATAATATTAGTAGGATATGTTTGACATCATACTTTACGGCGATAAGATAAAACATCGAATTCTTCCAACAAATATTATACCAAATGATACGTGGGCTACTGAAAAAGAGCTGATTATCTTTGTTGTTTGTAAATCTGATTACTTACTTCAAGTTCAAATCAGATGTCCTCAAAAAGTAATCCTAATAACATTTACGTTTCATTTGATTTCATTGTAAATTACATTCATACTATTTACAAGCTGTTTTGCTCACGACCCTTTCAGCTACGAAATTGATCATTAATATTAATGTCGGGAGACAGCCTCAAGGGCGGAGCTCGTCAACACATTTATATCGTTGGATCTGGGTTACCGATTATGACCGAATCAGCTTGAAAGGAAAAACATGGCGACACTGTTCTAAACACTCAAACATTATTTAGGAATGAAACTGAAATGTACAGTTTTCTGTTCAGCGATAAGACATAGTCGGATTCGGATTGTCTGGAAAGAGGTAAGTAAGTAATCTGAGAAGTCGTTAAGTTTGTGTGTATTTATACTTTTTGTTTAATCTGTGGTAAGCGGTGTTGATGGCACAATTACTACCTACTTAGTTTTGTAAGATGATATATATACAAAATATATTGTATTATTGTTTGTTTACCCAAATAAATGGGAAAAAAGCCAAAAATCACCTTTTTCTCGACGAAACTGGGCTGTATACCGTACTCAAGAATTATCTCCGAATGTTCTTGGTCAGCAAATTTTCACGCCTTCCGGCCAACCCAATTATCAGATCAAAAATAGTTTAACATTTGGACAATGACCAACCAGGTGTGGCCATCTTGCGTTTGTTGTTTCATGCGGTTGGAGCCAACTGTTGATTCAGCCTGAACTGGTGCAACTTGATGCAAATTACCTCGGATATAATAATTTTATTGTTACGACTCGGACGTGTTATATTCTGGTCACTATATGCTTGCACAATGAGTTTTAAGTTTAAATCCATCTTTTTTTTAAAAGGAATTCTTATCATTATCTCAGCCACTAGAAATTCACTGCTGGACATAGAACAAACGTCTCCAGCATGATCGGTTGGCACCGACCTGCATCCAGCGCCTTCCTGCGACTTCCTTAGGTCATGTTAGGAAGGTTAAGGTGCATGACCGTAACCGCCCGAAGTCACCAGCAACTAAATAGCACACGTCAGTCCATCTGCAGTAATTATTCCGAGTGTGTCTTTTGTGTAATAATTGCCGCCCTCAGCTCCCTTTGACTCGGCCCAGGGTCTAATGGGAGCAATTTAACTGGAATTACTCGATAAAACCCTATTGGACCCAAATCTTGGTCATTTCCGTATAGAATTGCTCTGATAAATGTTATTCGATTATTACAACTAATTTGCGATGGAGGTGAGATTTGGAAGCGATTGTCGCCAGAATGAGGGTGATGCTAATTACAATCACGACAGATAACAAACGTCTTATACAGAAAACGTAATGAGGACTACGAATAATCTTTGGATATACATAGAAGCCATTGCTACTTGACCACCGCACTTGTCAATTTAACAGCGTATATTCCATTCCAATATACTTATCACAAGTCTGTGTTTAACATATGTTCTTGAATTAGCTTGTCATACCTTAAATTATCATTTTAAGGTAGGACAAGCAAATTCAAGCATTAATCTCAAAATGTTGTGTGCTTTATAGCAATAAAGTGATTTGTAATCGATTCATGTCTACTTCATATCGATTTACATTTTAAATCAGACGATTGCTTGGAGCTTTTGTGTCATGCGTAGTGGAAAGAAATATGTAATCTTAAGGCAATTGAACATAGTAACAATCTAGAGCACATTCCACTAATTGGTGATTTGCTGGCGTCGATCCTTCGCCAGAGAGTGCCCAGAAACGGCGTAATTCGTTCAATAACTGAATAACACGTAACTTGAATAATGAGGGCGGGATGACCTGGACTTTTACCAATTCCTGAAAGGTTAACGAGGGCTTTTTTCTGATCTTCCTCACGCCAATTTATTATTAACAGTAGAATATTAAAGTCATGTTTCTTTTTTCAGGTGTTTCTCTTCGTGGCGATATAAGGAATGAACTTAAATAAGACAAGGTATGTATTTCAAACGTTGTTAAAAAACAGTATTAAGTAGAACTTTTATTTAATCTTTTCGACAGAACCTTTTAACTAAACGCTATCCTAAATAACCGTTACTCTTTATGGTAGAGCAACATTTGCGTGACTCCCGTGATATTTCCATGGTCTGTGGCAAGTCCACGTGAACGTGTATCCCAGTAGCCCCCTCTGGCAACGCCATGTTGGGCAACTGGGTTTTAAAAAAAAAAAATGTCCCAGTTGCCCTCGGTTTAACAGTGGAGGGGGCAGATCCAATTGGATCATTTTTATGCATGTTGCGCACGAGAAGTAGCAGTGATTGTTTGCCTATCTTAAAAACGAAATTTTACATGCAAATGAACATTCAAAAAGACAAAACATCACGGCATATTGCGTAGGTTCGCAAATAATTTTTCTAAATTTTTCTCAGCCTCCAGAGACAGCTTTACGACTGTTTTATAGTATAAAAATATGGGTTTGTTTCTGCTGGTGTAGTCAAAAATATTCACTATCGTAGTAAATATCTAAAAATAGCTCGGTGTGCGAATTTTTATAGCTTTAAACGTGTAGCGTTTATCCGCCCGCCGACCATACATCAACCAGATAGCGGGTTAAGCGTCGAAATAAAACGCGCATTCCTGCCGTGTGCCGCCCATTGTGCACTGTTCTTTATGGGCTCGCGTTCGATTGTTATTTGAAGAAGTGGCAAATTGAATTTTATGAAAATATTTACTATTCTTGTATACTATACTATACTCGATAGTTAATATTTTGGTATTTGTTACGTACAGTCGAAAAATGAAAGAGGTAACCAGGGTTGTAAATATTATTCATGTTTATCCCGATTATTATAAGGTTTGTATAAATGCGCCAGATCGGATGTGCCTGATTCGGAGTATGGTGCCTCTCACATGCTCTATACGCCCGAAAATAGCGGGCTGTCGCCGTGTTTGGCATTATCGGTCGGCAGTTTGGGATGAATGAATTGCGACATTTCATTGCATCCTACCCATGGCGGCGAGACCCCAGTGCTTGTGCAGAGGCGGTCGCTGAAGTGGTATTGCAGGCGATGGGAATGTTTATTCCATGCTCTGCAGTCCCGGTTGCCGGCAAGTCTCGGCCCTGGTTGGATGGATCTTGCAAGTCGGCGTCCCGCCAGAAGAAGAAGGTTTAAGGCCAAGGATTTACTCGAATTTTAATTATAGTCCTGGTAGAAACATTCCGTCCCACTTGGATCCATTGCTTGATCCCTCAATGGATCATAGGCGACTTTTTATTCCACTTGAATCCAAAATTCATTAGGGTTAGGGGAGACCGAGGATGATTGACTAACTTTTGGTTTAAACTCGTATAATTCTGAAGTTTGAATTAATATAATTAAAAATAATAATAATAATAAAGTTTATTTTCTCCACAAAAACAAGGCATTACAAATATGTTTGTATATGGTTTACAAGTATGTACATTAAAAGTAATTGTGGAGAACTGGTGCCCATGCTAGGTTTCCGAAGAACCTGTGTTACGGGTCACCAGGTCAACTGATGGTATTGATAGAAGAACTATTTAGGTACTTAAAGTATAAACTTTTCACCTGTTTATTTATCATTATAGTACTTTTTTAGAAGACATTTTAACCCCCTGACTCTTGGTCAACCTACCCCATGTCCGGGGTTAGTTGACCATAAGTATGGGGCAGGTTGACTTAGGTGGTATTCCATACATATACAACTTGAATCCCTATTTTTCTTGACACTCTATAACTTTTGAACCCCAATAAGAGAGCAGAAATTTTGCACGTAGGTTCCTTTTACGAAGTAGATAAGGTAGCGGGAAGGGGGGGGGGGGGGGGTTAATTAACCTGTCATGAATTGCAAGTGGTTTTAACGTGAAGAGGTAACAGACAGACGAACAGACGGATCGACAGACAGACGGAAAGACCGACTTTCACATTTATAATATTAGTAAGGAATATTCGATCGCGTAATAAAATATATTGTGCGCAGTAGGTAGACTAACAGTCACCGCGTGGCATGTCTCAACTTTGTATCTAATATGGAAGCAATGCCGTGCAATATGCGTACACACTATCATATTTAAATTTTACATAACAAAAACATTGTTTCAAACAGATACATAGGCATAATAACAAAGAACACACGAACGAAAAAAAATACTTGCATAGATCAAAAACACAACACTTGTGAACGACGACGCGGGACTGCGGCAGCGCACTTCGCACAGGGTAGCAGATCGCGCGGAGGCGTCGTCGTTCGTGATTGGTTGCCGGAAAACATGTGATACTGCCGCGCTATTGCTGATTAATCTACCTACCCCTATAGCCAACTATCCCCGGTCTCCCTATCCCTTTGGCACTTGTGTCCAGATTACATTGAAGAAGACAAGGTATAATATCACAGACCCTATGTCTACCTTGACATGGGGTATGTAGGCTGATTAAAACTAGGAACATTTTCAGTAATATTTTAAAATAAATTATGATAATGGTAACAATAAACGGAAGGTCCGTTAAAACAAAGCCATATTGATTTTTATTTAGTGGCTTTATTAATTTTAATTAAGCGTTATATTTTTTCAATAAATTCTACAACCCAATGTAAATGTGTATATAACTTAAATATGAAGTATTTTATGATACATTACGCAACGATAATAAAAAAGAGTAATAAAGCATAACGATAAAAATTCATAAACATTCCACGTTTTATTTCCGGTAATTTTCATGAGGGACCCAATTTCAACTTACTTATTGTACTCGAGGAGTGAATAAAGGAGAGAAACATATTATTCGCCACGCGGTCCGTATTCGTCAAAATTATTGAAGGTTTTTCTCTCAATTCTTCGTACACGACACTATGAACACCTGTTTCGACCTTTTGACGCGATGTCTTTTCCAGTCACCAACTCTCCCAGCCAATAAAAGTTGTTTGGCATTTCATCGAACCTGTGGAGTTTATTATCAAATAATAAACATCTCCCTCTGGGTTTGAGCCTGACATGGATAAAGACCTCGTATAGAATCGTATAGGAATATTCCTAGTTTTATTCACTTCCATTCAATGCTCGTTGAGTCTAATTGACATTGTCCTATTGTCATGTCTACTGCTAACATCTTTACAAAGTCAATTCAAAGTCGAATATTTAGCTTTTGGTTCTATTCAATCTACAATTTTTCTAAAATTCTTCTTAAAAAGCTTCTTACATTAGGATTTACAGTAGACACAGCGGTGGGAATTTGTAATGTCCTATTAGTTAGAAAAGTTCTTGCTCCTTCAAGTGTGGCATTCGCTTTCTGATTTACATATTTTATTATATATATTATTATTATTTTATTATTTCTCCGTCTACTGCCTACGTCCTAATTATTCGTTTCATTATGATAATTAGCACTTCAAACTGTTTGCAAAAGAAAACTGTACTTGGAAAAGTTCCCGTAATGATCGAGTCATTTGTGGTTTGGACTCGATTGGTCAACATTCGCAGTGTGTTAATTTCGACAAACGCACGATCAATATTTTGTAATTTTGAAGTTGTTTTGTCTATGAAACATCTAAAAAACTCGAGTTTTGTATTGTATTGCATTCTATCATATATTTTTTTGTGTGGATTACAAATTATATTTCGTCTAGTTTTTTCATAACATGGCCTTCAAAATCATACTAAGTACTAATGTTGGAAACATTAGAAACTCATATGTTACTTATTCTTGATTAGTAAGGATTGTCAGTACAATTAATGTTTATTGGCAGCACGAAGTCAATAAATCTGTTCTTTGTATTGAACCTAATCAATTGTATGAAGTTTAGATATTGTGTGTTGTACACACGATTTTACTGGGCGATTTAACAGGAGACGCGATAAGGCAACGACGCGCCGCGCTGCCGCCCGCAGTGTCAATGTCAATGGCTCGTTGTATACAAATATGGAAATATATTTTGCCTATATTTTGTTCAACAACAGAAATTAATACTATAATGAAAGTTTATATGGGTGGATGCCTAGATGTTTGTTACTCTTTTAGGCATAATGATTTGCTCAAAATGCATAACAGAGGCTTTTATCCTGGAAATCACATCAGGAACAAGAACAACAGAATTGCGCTTACGATAATAAAATTATAGGTTTCATAATATGTTTAATATATGAGACACACGTCATGACCGGCGACCGCGTGTTGTGGCGCGTGATGACGTATAGCGTTGGGAATTCTGGCGCTACGCTACAATACGATTGACGTGTTTTTTTTAAAGGCCCGGTCACAGTTAGCGTGTGAACATTGCTTTCTCTTTTTAATCTCGCCCGTCACCTAATCGCCGCTGGCCGCGACAGCTGTTCGTAAGCCGTGTAACAGTGCATAAATCTCAGTTCATCCACTTAGGAACTAGTCGCGAACCCCGCTGATGGATTAATCGTAAGTTGTTGGCAGGATTAGGGCTGTCAAATTTTATATTGTAGGAATCTCGGTTTAAAAAATAAATCACACAATCCACACAGCGCCACGTTGTCCCATAGTAATCTGGTTACCGAGCGGCATCGAATCCGCGCCCTCTTCTGGTGCCAAAACTGCCAAAGGTAGGATCACTACCAACAGTACCAATGCAACAACAGGCTGTCAATTTTTTTTCTAAATAAAACTGTTAGTTACTCATAAGGCTGGCTTACTCTACGTATAACTCGGAAATATACGTACTAAACGTCAATGCACCTGACGTGCTTAGTTATAAAACGTAGTTCGTTATACTTTATATTCTTTTCAATTTTCTATATCCCAGACAATGTGTATGCAATATTTCATTGTTATCGGACGAGTAATCACATTCTGACAACGTTATTTAGTTTGTATGCAAAATAGTACTTATTTTATAAACATGCAGTGAACTACAGTGTCAGAGAAAAACAAAAATAGATTAAGTTTTGTTGATAAAATTTTAATTTCCTCTGATTTATAAAAAAAGCGATCGCAAAAACATTTACCATTATTTACTCTTATTACTTTAGTTTCATTTCATATATCTCAGGTTGCCTGGAAGAAATTGCTCTGCGTTATGGCCGCATATTGCATATTGTAATTGTTTTCTTTGATTGCTTTGTTTATGTTTTTATTTTTTGGTTTTGGTGCAATAAAGAGTTTATTATTATTAAGTTTAAATTAGTAAAATGGTCAGCCCTAGCGAGCGAGGGCGGTGACTCATGGCTGGAGTGTCCTCAGCCGTATTAAGGCCATTGAGTAGAGTTACATTATGCTATTATTAAGAATTACGATTGGGAGGGAAAAGATAAACTTCACTCATAATATTCTCATAATTTTTGTAGCATTATCCCCTTTCTCTTTAGTTAGAAATATTTCAGTTTTGCAGCCCAAGAATTTGATAACGAGCAGTTTTGTAAATTTACATCGAGTTCGAAAGTAGCACCAATAGTAGAAAAGTTGAGGAGTGGTACATTGGGATGGTTATGAGAAGGGAACAAGGGAATGTCGTCAGAAAGGTATTGGAATGAAAGTTGGAGGAGTAAGAAGTAGGGGGAGATCAAAGAAAAGATGGATTGAGTGTGTGAAGGAGGATATATGTGTTTCGCTAGTTTAATATATTAACAGTTTGTATAGACAGTAAGTAATATTTTTTATAGATTTATGGAAATAGTAAATCATTTTAAAAAATAAAGCATGTCGGAATTGCTGGCGCGGTATTGACGGACCGGCCGGCGGCGCGTGGGCACCGTTTACGCTACCTCGCCGCCACTCATTTGTACCCGTCCATAGCTTGAAAATCTTCACTAAAATATTATTAATTTTCTTATTAATGAAGTAAACTGCATTGTAAATTGATGGATTTATTAGGGCATTACTTAGAATAGAATTGAAACATGTCAGTTCGGACAGCAGCCATTTGGGGGAAATAGGAAACTGACTGAAAATTACTAAAATTTTCTTTATGATGATATTTTTCAACGTCGATAGCCGTTGATCATTGATTATAAGAAAATTCGCCAAAGTATAAAAATTCAAACATAACTTTTAGTTCACTTCATACCAGAATTAGAACATGATACCTTTGGTTTGTTAAGTTATTTAACCCACTGAGCTACCTCGGATTTCTTTATGTCGTTTGCTATGAAAATATATTTTTTCTGACTAAACTGTCGCTTAATTGTTTTATGAACAACACCGCACACTTTCGGCCCATTATTGTTCTAATTTGTTGTACCAACTAATAACATTCTTTATATGAAACACGAACCACAGATATAAAAAACTGTAAACACAGCAAACGGGGCGAGTGCTCCATTATTTTCGCGCGCAAAGTGAGTGCAAACATACGCTGCAAAATAAACTATCGTTGACGCTCGCCTTGTTTGTGCGGAGCGTGCCTTTATGCTTTTTACACATTTTTTCTATCACTCCTCATATTTGCCAATATTTTATTTTATACTGTTGTTTTTCAAGACCCTTTAGTGTTTTGTCAAGTGTCTGCTTTTAAGATGCTTCCATTGGCAAATAGAAAAAGGAAGTGGCGGATTTTATTTAAGAAAATAACATTTAATAGAACAGGTTGAGTTTTGGCGAAGTTGATAGAGTTTGGTTGGTCTCTCTCTGGGTAGTATATGAATATGCACGTTCTTAAAACTATTACAACCAGTTTCCGAAACGTATTTTAATTCCACATTAAGTTTCTAGCTAACTCATTTTCTTCTTGATAGCACACAGTGATAGCTATTGTGTTTTTTTTATGGTGGTGTGTGGTATTTTAAGTTGTCATTAACGTTTGAAAAACTGACTGTAAAGAAAAGAAAGGTTAATGACCCACGTCTATCTATACATATCTCGAATACTAACATGATCTTTAAAGAGTTTTCTTGGAACAAGATTTCGGGAAATATATTAGGTATTCCGCAGGAGCGAAGACGCAGTAATAACCAGTCAATTCGTCAGACATCAGCCCGTGATGATGATGATGAATTCAGTCAATTACCTAAAATCTATTGTTCAATAATAATAATAAAATTAATAGGAAAGTAACTGTCTGTCTATTTATTAAGCTATTTTAATGAAATTAACCAAGAGAATGGGTGACCTGTGACCTCTGTGAAGGGTACGAAAAGTGTTCCGACAATTTTCCAAGTGCGAAAAAAGAATGGCAAATACTCGATAAGCGAGTTCCACTCGGCCGTAATTCTATTAATATTAATCTTATCAAGATGTCAACTCCAAAGAATTGAATTTGAATTAGGGATAAGGGCGAGAGGGAGAAAGGATTCAAAAGAAGGTCACGCGTCGCCCACGAGCTGAAAATGTGCCACGAAATTCATAAACTTATCATTTTACATTCAGTTCGCAATATTTATTACTAGTCCACGACTGTATATTCATTTTGGTAATTTATGTTTTAATAGCTCCTCAACTTTTTTTCGAAAAGTAAAATAAAATCTGTTGTATTTAAAACATGATTCGTTTCCGCGATAGAAAATAATTATCAACGTTACCACTATTACTTTTAATGTCACTTTGATAATGGAATGGATGTGGACTAATATTTTTAAAACTTGTAGCCGTTTAAGATTTTGAATTATTTGTATTAGTTTCAAATAAAACTCGAGATACACTAATATGTGCCTATTTCACGTCGTACTTTCGAGTAGCCTTTTTCATACATTCCGACAAAGGCAAATATTATTATTATTATGAGTGCAATGTTCCGTTGCAGGGCAAAAACCTCCCTTCTATCTTTTCTGAAGGTTTGTTTCCCTTTGTTAAGGCAATGCCTTGGCAATATTTTTGGTATTCTTCTACCTTGCTTGTCTGTCTGTCGTAAGTTGTGGACTACGATAGTTACATTACATACATATTAATTATAACAATTTTAACCAGTTACTTACTTTCTTTGACTAGTTTTTCATTCGCCCAGACTAGAATTATGAAGAAATAATCATAAATTAAACTCCCACACTAATGAATGCATTTGGGTATGAAAATTTCTCCGTAATAGTGCTTTATATTCAATGGTGGTGAATGAATAATTTATATGTACTTATAATGCTGAAAAACAAGTCATTTGAGAAATATCTTATTTGGGACTGCTTTTTGTCAATGTTATGAACCAGCCCCAGAAAATTCAAGACACGTGTGATGGCTTTCAAAATCTGAAAACACATATCCCATAATTCTCTATTACTATTGGCTTATTCAATATACATTTTCAAATAATACAATATTCATATTATCAAACTAAAATGTCATATTTCATCATTCAAAATGTACAATTATTGAATAACCATATTTATCTACAAATATTTAGTCGGTAAATAGCTAGCTTTCATATTACCGTAATTTCAGTTTGTGGTCACCCTAAATTCGGCACAAGAGTTTCGAACTTACTTTGGGGCTAGCTCAATCTTCAATTCAATTCAAAATTCAAAACTTTTATTCAGAGAATAGGTTTTCACAAACACGTTCTCTTGTCAGAGTATACAGTAATAAATGATTTGTATAAATTAATCTACTCTATAAACTACTACCATTTCGGAAACAAAAGCAAAATGACCACTGGTAAAAGAAATGGCGATTCTGTGTGATTTGTCCCTATATCCATTTTTTTTGTCTCGACTCTGGGTGATTTCTATGTATTTAATACATTTACAGTATACGTTCTCTGGTACTCATTACTACTCATAATACGATCAATAGCTTAACTTGGGACGCTGTGTGAAATCTGTAGATGATGATTAACCATCTGATTACCACTACAATCCCAAATGATGTTAAGTAGGTCAGTTGAGAGTTTGAGACGTACAAAAATATCATTACGATTTTTTATATGTATTACAGTATTTTCTGTCTATTTTAATTTCGCTGTCCCATGACATACAAAAAATTAAAGCACCAACCCGAGTACATATTAATATTCGCGCATTATTATGTGAAAATAAATCAAAGTCTTAGCGCGAATTGCCGGCGGGATCCATCAAATGTTTATTTTGTTTGCTTTGATGCTGTCATCCATCAAACAGGTTATTATGGCAGTGTGAAAAACATATTTCTTAAAATAAATACCGTCTAGAATATATGTTACATTCTTTATTGCGAGTAAATACTGAAATTAAGCACAGTGTACAAAATTGATTTTATATTTTCGAGATATACGCAGGAATTCTAGTCATACGAATAAATCAACTGAAATTTCACAGGAGCCTACCTATCTACTAAAGTATCCTTTTAGTTCTTCCTGGTACAAATAAATTAGGAGAAGAAAGAACGGTTCGAATAGGGTGCGTCCAAATCAGGTCAATTTGAATAAAAGCTATATAACAAAACTCGATGTTTTACACAAGTAGAGCATTTATGAAACCTTCCGGCAACATAGTTCGATTGCACAGTTCGATCAATCGCACTAAGAGGCTTCAAAAATACACATCGTTCGATAGATAAGTCGAACCCGCCTAGTTCGACCGGGAAACATCTTTCACAGAATATCGGAGTGAAGCAACAATGTGTGTCATTCAATAAGGGACAGATCCGAAAGCCCTCCGCTTATTTCCTGTTTTCTTCATGTTAAAGATCGGAAACGGTTCAGGAACTTGTATGGTATTTCTGTCATCCAAAAATGGTGGTGATTATTTTCAGGTGCCCCGCGTGTTCCTTTGCCAATCCTCATCAAGTCCTTTCAATACTTTCTACTCAGTTTTTTTCTTTGTGATTAAATTCGTTGTGAGTTCCAAGACAGCTGTAGGTGGCTGTAGTCTCCCCGCCCCGGGACGTCAATAAGCTTCATTTGCCTATTGTCAATGTGAGGTCGCCGTTGTTGATACAGGAGACATAGCGGTGGGAATGTGTGGGCTTGTCCTGTGCTGGACCTAGGCCTCCAAACCCTTCCATCATTAACATGTATAAAATTGTTTACATTTTATAACATTGTACATTTTTAAAAAAGAAATTCACAATTTCTCTGTTGGTTACACAGACCTTTTCAGATCTCGTTGAGCGCGGGATTATTTCATAACAGGTGTTATTGTGGTCCAGTTACTGTTAACGTCCAGCGAAATATGCAGGAGATTATAATGGATAAACTTATACTGTTTTCTCATTTTTTTAAATTTAAAGTAATTTTTTTTTATCACGTCACACGACGTCGTCGAGCACAGTGACACGGACACAGTTTTAAATTATTATTTACTTATAAAAATTAAAAGTTTTGACTGTGCGGTGATTTTATATCATTCAGAAAATGGAATTTAATCAATTAATATTTTCTTCACCATCCACACAGCGCCACCTGGTCCCAAAGTAATTCAGGTAGGCTGAACCTGCTGTGTTGTGGGTACCAGACAATAGACATATTATTGTAAGTATACAAAGAAGAAGCACGACTTGAGAACAAACACAAATGCCATGACATAAATATTTGCCTCGAGCGGGAATCGAATCCTCGCCCTCTGGTGCCAAACCCACCACCGCGCTGTCAATTCACAAGATTAATATTAGTTTGACGAATGGATAAAGTATAATATTTATTTTACTAAGTTGATCCAATTCCAATATCGAATCGGCAAATTAGTCTGTCTTGCGTAATAAAAACGAAGCCCTAGCAACACACGCAATCAGTCTGTGCGTGCCTCCAATAGTTATAACTTAAATTTCATCACAGACCCAATATCCCAAAGGAGTCTTGTGTATTCTTGGTAAATTATATAGGACACACAATTTTCTGTAATAATAATTGGATAACTTTGTGGTTAAAGAGCTGGTGAGGGTTTGAATTCGAATATGATAAATATAACATGGGATGAACATTTGTTATCGTAATCATTAAATAATATTTCCAAATAAAACATTTTGTCCTGAATGAACTGACTGACGGATCAACAGCCTGCCGCTGATCGTAGGGACCAGAAACTTGGAAGGGGTGTTCTTTGTTACGACGTAGGCATGAGATAGGAGAAGGGAATGCGCAGGCTTCGCTAGCGTCAAGTAATATGTTAATAAAAAAAAATGAGAATACATTTAATGATTTAGATGCGCGAAGCACACACATATATTAATCTCCGCGCTGCCGTTTCGCTGAGTGCAAATCAAATTGCGGTTATCCCCCTTCAGCGGAGGCCTACCGCTCCATGAATTATGAATGGGGCCTCTGTCGAGTGCCTCGGTCGAGAGCACTCCCTTTCCGAGGGGCCCAATAGGTATTTACAATGTTAAATACGACTTGAATTGTGGGAACCTTCACAGTGCGCCCTAATATGCTTACGGACTGTATCAATGGGGCTGGAACTGATTTGGTTAGCAAAAGTTAATATTTACAAAGTACTTAGCGAGAAAATAAATAGCTGGTGAATATAAGAGCGCCTTCACACTGGCGTTCGCTCGGAGTTGTCGTTAGATAGGTTGACGCGGCGTCATGTGCATATACAAAACAATGTGGCGTGTGTGGGACATCCCCACTATATATTCCCACCGTTGTGTTTCCTGTAAACGCAGGATCAACAACGGCGACCTCAGATTGACAATAAGAAATAAAACTTATTGATGTCCCGGGGGAGAAACTGTCACAATGAATCAAATGAATGAAAGAAAGGAATTAGATGGGAGTAAGAAGTATTAAATAGTAGATTTTACAACAAGCGCACAAAACGAATCATTTCTATCCGAGACTTTTAGCAGCCCGAGCCGAAGGCAAGGGCTGATATAATGTCGAGGATAAAAATGGTTTTGTGGACGAGTTATAAACTCTGCTTTTCACTTCGATTGCGAGGAAATAAATTAATAAACCCACAAAAAAACAAGACTTGTTTCCCGCCGCTTTTTTTTAAAAATCTTACGACATTGATAGGCTTGGGCTGCAGATCTATACAGCCTACTATTAAATTATTTGTAATAAAACAATTTTCTTAAATTAATTAAATAACCTACGGTAGGTTATTTAATTTAAATTTTAATATCTTTTATGACTTAAAAAACACATAAGGCAAATAAATTAAAGTAAATATTATAAAATAACAAATTCTATCTCTGAACTTTTTATTGTATTTGGCTGTATGGCTCATTTCCTTTGCCTTAATATAGATACATTTATGAGTAGATACGTTTTTGCCCTTGTGCACAAAATTCGATTTTGTGCAGCCTATATCCTGCGCAAATAAGCATTTTCTGAGCATGAGAAGTGAAAAGGTCTTTTATTGTGCGCGTATATAGTCGCGTGATGTAGTCACGCTTTTGTCCGGTCATGTGAACGCACTGTAATAAACAGTTGTTACTTGCATCAAAGTGACATGTTTATAAGTTACACACACAGGATAATCAGAAATCTCTTTTTGTAAATATATTTTGTTATCATTTACCATTAGTGAGTGAGTGAGAGAGGAATGGTAAAGCATTTATGAAAATAAAGCTTCCCATTAACTGCCGGATGACTTTCAAATCAAATCAAAAACAAAAATACTTTATTCTGTGGGAACTCGCGGGCACTTGGACACTTCGTTTGCAATGAGAGTACTAATCCTTCACATGCACTTTCTGTCCTCATGTAGTATATGTTATTATTCAGTATTAAATAAATAAGCTACTCTATAAACTACCACCATTTCAGAAACAAACAAAATTACCACTGGGAAACGACGTGATGAAATTTTATTTATTTAAAGATTAAAAAAATGCCATCTCTACACCGTATATTGTTTCGTAGCTCGTGGGTCAGGCATTATGTATTAAGCTCACCTCATTCGTCAGATGAAAACCTCAAGACTACTATACGGTACACAGCAAAAGGCTCTATTGAAGCTGAAATGAGTTCGCATTCACGGCTCTCGGCTCCCTAAGCAGACATATGAGAAATAAGTTACATAAGCCAACGCAAAATTGTACTGTTAGATGTATGAATCCAAGTCGTAAATATAAATAAATGTAGAGGCTGACTCGACAACTAGTCGACCTATCAAAGAACAATGAAATCTACAAATCAAGGTCGAAAATGGCACACAGACACCTGAGGGGTCCAAAGACCCCGAGAGCCGAGAAACATCTGTGTTTCTCTTTTTCAAAACGTTTATTTAGAAAGTGGGCCTGTACATGTCATTTTCTTAAAGGCCCACTTTTTTACATACAAATAATAAATGATTTATGTAATTAATCTACTTTATATGCTACCACCATCGTGAAAACAAAAGCAAACTACCACTGGTAGAAGAAATGGCGAAAGAATTACTTTGACGTAAGCAATGGTTGTATGTTTTAAGGTCTTAACTTTTTAAGCCTATAGATGCCCTGAAGCTGTAAAGACAAATCTATTATAATCCATGAAGCAAAGTGAACAACGGCCCGATAAAATCTAGACAATCTCTTTTTGTAAAATAAACTTAACTAAAATGTTTTAAAGATTGAAACATTTCCATTCAAGATCAAGCACTTTGTCTAAGTTAAATTGGTCGAAATGAATGTAGGCGATAAAGAACCTTGGCCCATTGTGATACAGACTTTAAGAATAAAATACTAGAGATTAGGAGAATGTAACGTGAACTCGGCTCAGACTAATCCTGACTAATGCCCGGTTTCTGAGGTACTTTTATCGGCCGTTTATCGATTCGATAGCACTATTGGTTCGATAACTCTTAGAAGTGCGTTTCTGAACATTGCAATGTCAGATAAACTCCGTTTAAACTAAGGTTAACTTAACTGAGCATTTGGTGCCGTTTAACGGTTCCATAACTTTATTTGACGTTTTGAATGTGACAAACTACTCTAGGTACATACAATTTTTAGGTTATAAAGTGGTTATTATTTTATTGTAAAGTGAATCTTAGTTTAGTATTGTACTCTCTTTGCCTACTTTAATAAAGAAGAGCAATGAATAGTGCCATATTAAATACAAGCAGTTCATCAGAGTCTGATATGGAAGTAATGGAGTTTATTTCAAATATATCTATACCCAGAAACTTAAGACAAAGAAGAAATCCTTTCGAAATGTTTACTGATGAAGAGTTTACTTTAAGATATCGCTTTAACAAAAACACTGTGATACATGTCAGTGACATCATCAGCGCTGCTCTAGCTCCTTTTACGCATCGTAAATACACATTGTCTGTGTTGGAACAAATCTTCATCACATTACGATTTTACGCTACAGGTACATTTCAAGTTCTGATTGGTGATGATATAAACGTTCATAAAAGTACCGTGTCAAGAGTGATTTATAAAGTGAGTAAGGAAATAGCAAAGTTAGCTAGGAGCTATATCTGTATGCCCAATGTGGAAGAGTTAAGAGAGGTAAAGGCGCAATTTTACAACATAGCTGGATTTCCAAATGTTATTGGTTGTGTAGATGGCTCACACATACCAATTCAATCTCCCGGAGGTGAGCAAGCAGAATTGTTTAGAAATAGAAAAGGTTTCTTTTCAATTAACGTGCAAGTTGTGTGTGATGCAAAATTATACATCCGTGACATAGATGCTCGTTGGCATGGATCAACTCATGATAGCACTGTGTATCATAACTCATTCCTGCGAGCCCGCTTGGATAATAATGAGATAGACGGTCATCTCCTCGGAGATAGTGCTTATCCTTGTGGGAAGTATATGATGACACCATTTTTAAATCCACTTACAAATGGAGAAAAACGCTACAATGAAGCACAAATAAAAACTAGAAATACAGTTGAAAGGACATTTGGTGTGTGGAAAAGAAGATTTCCATGTCTTTCACAGAAGTTACGAATAAAATTAAATAAGACAGTAGTTGTACTTGTTGCAACAGCTGTGTTACATAATATAGCTCTTCAGCAAAATGATTCTATAGTTATTGAATCTGACTCTGATTCTGAAGAAGATGAGGACTCTTCACAAAATATACATTTACCTACTTCCTCTGACGGTAACCACTATCGTAGGTTATTGATAGAACAATATTTTAGGTAGGTATTTTTTCGTTTTTTGAAATACAAATAAAAGACAAAAATCTTGTATACCTATTTATTATCACAAATTATAATTTTTCTTTTTGAATTCTAAATCAATTTTAGCATTTTCTAAAAGTTTTTTTTTTAATTCAATATCTAAATCAAGTATAATATTGTTTTTTTCTAATTTTATTAATTCTTGCTGTCGCTGAATTTCTAAAATTTCCAACCTTTTTTTTGTGATTGCATCTTCATTAACTTGTTTTTGGTTTTTTCTTTTAATAATTGAAGCACTTAAATTATTTATATTCTTTTTTTTTGTTTCAGTTAAGCAAATCTTTTTAGTTTTTGGTGTGATTTCGACATCCTTGAGAAGCGGTGATGCCGGTGAAATTGCTCTTTTACGAGTCTGATAATTGATTGACGAATCAATCTTCTCAATATCTTCATTTGCCTGAGATTCACTGATGCAGTCTTGAATAGTAACAAGCTGTGGATCTTCAATGAGCCCTTGTGTGTCTGTCCCTTGTGTGTCTATACTTGTTTTAATACCTGTAATAAATAAAATAAAATGTTACTTAAATTGTAAATCTAGAGAACTTGAGAATGTATTATAAATAAATAATTTTACTCAATGTTTTTTTAACTACATTACATAGTCTCATAAATCATAATATTTTAGATTTATGGTAAAATAGGATTATATTATACAAGCGTACTGCCGAAGCAAGAAAAATATATAGTTTATTACATGATATAAAAAGTCAGTGGTGTATATATAGTATAATATAAAAACATAGTACTTACTCGACTCGTAGTATGGTGCTGATGAATCAAATTCATTATCCAATGGTAGGAATTGAGGCGTTAATAAAGCCACAACTTTCTCATCGACTATGGTGGTCTTTGGGCAAAATGTTCCTCCACCAGTCTTGTACATCTCGGACTGAAATTAAAATTTTACTTAAAATACACTGGTATATTATGTTGGTAAAAAATGCAACATATAGGTATAAACTATATGTATATTTACTATATTGGTTATAACTTTGTACTTGATAGGTTTATGAAATAACAAATAAACCTAATATTTAACATTAGGATGGAGGAGGAAAAGTGTGAAGATGGATGGATGATGGATGTATGTATGTATGTTTATTTTGTTACCAGTACATGAAAATAAAGCACCTAGAAAATTATCATAATAAAATAAAGATTTATTTAATAATTAAACAGGATCCTTTTATGGCTTACCTTATCATCACTCATGTTTTTTCTAGCTTTTTTCTTCATATTATCATACAAGGCATGCAATTGTTTCTCAGTTCTGCATCCCGTTTCCGAGACAGCATTATATTTATTCGTCAGCGCCATCCAAGCTCGTTTCTTGGCCTCCACAGAAGTCCCGTCTGTTTTTTTATTATCTATTATAGCGAGAAAATCTTTCGCTACTTCGATAAGTAGCATCTTCTCCCGTTCAGTAAAATTCTTACTACGTTTTGTAGGTTCCATTTAGAAAAGTAAATAATAACACGCGCGAGAGCAAAATTTTCAGCAAAACATGAAACAAACCAACCAACCAAGTTTTGTTTGATTGACATGACATTGACGTTTCTTTTTTTTAAGGATTCACATTTTGTTCACGACGTTCATACAGCCAATACTAAATAACGAATTATCATAATTTTTTAACTGAAATAGTTTCTGGTAACTCCTTTTACTTGAAAAAAAGTATTATTACAAAGAAAACATGTAATAAAAACAAAATAAAAGATAAAGAATCAAATTTAAATTGGTATCTTTTAAAGAGCCATCTAATGGTAAATTTGGGAACTACTTATCGGTTACATAGTTATTGAACGGCTCGTTGTGTATTCAGAAACGCAGTGACAGTTAAACGACGTTTATCCTAATCATAACTTTAGTGAACCAACAACTAATAAGAACTTAACTGACGGACTCAGAAACCGGGCATAAGTGTTATAATATTCACAATCTTAAGTTTTTGAATAGCAAAGAATTTATAAAGAACACTCGACGCTTGTTTTCTCTTTTACTTATTAACGGCTTGAAACACCGTTCTTCTTAGTTATTAATTATAGTTTTTAAGATAAAGAGTTTAAAGTGAAAAATATACAAAAACTTTGCTTGCTTGCAGATGAGTGCAACATGACATTAGTATGTACGTTTTCCAAAATGAAATTACATTTTATGAATTCGTCGAATAATTACACTGTAACTAATAGAGCCTACCATATTTCTTTTACAAATATCTAAACGCAACAGTTTTTCGAGATGAGGAGGGTACGATTTTTTTTTTCAATTCCCACGGGAAAGCGGAATACACGCAAACGATTTCACTGGTTTCTATAGTAGAAATTATAATTCTATTAAGAATAGAAATAATTGTATATTTTTTTGTAATTTAATATTTCATATAAATTATTGCGTAGTTTACAAATTTATATTACTTTCTGCGCGTTCACTTACCACCCGGAGCCATAATAATAATATAATGTAATTTCGCTTCCGCTTCAATACCTAAGTATTTGCATAATGTGGTTTGGTGGTTACAGGAATAACCCGAGATTCGGCGTAATGAAACAACGCCTAATATGCATCACATTAATCATAAACGAATTGTCTACTTTTATGGCTAAAGGAAATTCAGACATTAAGGCCAGGTTTCCCGTATTAGTTTGAGCTATAGCCCTGTGTCCACCGCACGCCCGTCACCCGAGCGTCGTCAACTCGTTTACCGAAATATAGTTCGATGGACGGGATTACGGCCACGCACGACAACTACAACAAACTGACTGAACGGGTTAGTATCATATCGGTGCATTCGTCGCGGTGGACAAACGATCGCCGTCACGTCAACTTGATCTCGGCCAGAAATACCGTGACGTTACCACGTGACAATCTAACTCTGGCATTTATATGCGTGTGTGTGTAGTCTCTCCGTGGTAATACAGGTCTAATTTGTTCGACAGATTACTTGGTATTGATTCCTGGAGACTCTGAATAGGTGTCCAATCAATGGGCGTTGTTATCACTAATCGAGTCCGAGTGTAATCCGGTTTGCGTAACCATTCGATTTGAATGGATGTGTTATACAGCCAGTTTCTGAAACGCATTTTAATTTTAATTCCACATTCTCGAGCTATTTTTTTTTTCTTTAGTTCGACAGTGACAACTTAATTTTAATGCGTCATTAACTTTAAAAATGCGTTTCAGAAACTGTGACGGCTAGTCATATCAGCAATACTAAAGAAAAAAAGGAGCCAAATGCACTTTGCGATAAGTATAAATAAATACTTAAATTCTACACAGCGCTGCGCTATGTATGGTCCCACTGTAAGCTATGCTTAGATAGAAAAAGTCATTTTGAAGTGAAGCCTAGTCTCTGAGAGATTTGACTTTGATAATATAATATACAGAAAACAAACAAACTAACTAAAGACAAATACAAAATGTTTGCCCAGCGCAAGTTACGAACACGCGCCCTTGTTAATTTGATTACCGGGCTGTCAACTGTACCCTTTTGTATGCAACTTTTCCATTAGGGAAATGTATAACAAATATTAGCATTTATTCAGCATCTAATGCATTATATCAGGAACTGTTGAAACAATTGATTACGCACGCACGTGAACAATTACGACGTAATCTATTCATATTTACATCTTCCTTATCATATCGCTATCAGCCAATGCACCAACATTCGCCGCATCAACAAATATACACACGTTAGTCTTTCTCTGCATATCTTCAAGGTCCATATCCATAACCACCCACAATACAAATACAAAATATTATTATTCAAATAGGTCTATCACAAGCTCTAGTCTTTTCTTATAGTACTACTAGTTTAGACGGCAGATTGATACCAAGAACTGGAAATAAACTTTTTAGGTACTTGTAATCTTGTAATCAACAAATTAAAAATCAATCAGTCCATCTCTACAATAGAATAAATAAGATACTAAATATATACCCCTTGATAGGTCAAGGGGTATATATCACAGTTCACAGTTGCAAAAAAGCACTGACGATTTGGCTTGGATCGATTAGCTATGAGAGAACTGAGCAACTTATTTGTGGTAATAATTGAATTCAACATGGTACATACATGTGGGTAATAGGCATGATGACTGATTTTGAAAAATTGCACTGTAATATTCTATAGTATCTACAATTTCAAAAAAATATATTATTTCTACATGAAACAATAGTTTTTTTAGAAATAAAAGGTATTTTAGTTTGAAATTTAAAATTCACGCCAAAACGAACGCTGGTGTCATGGCGTCAGCTTGTGACGTCACGTCCACACAAATAGACTGTAATGAAGACGTAAACAATACGAGCTTAGTAACAAATCCGATATTTTGCGTGTTAAATATGAATTCTAAAGTGTATAAGTGCTGTGCGGTCCCTCAATCCGTTAATACGTCTATAAAAACTCCTAAAAAGTTCTTTGTTTACTTTTCACACTATAAAACAATGCGAAATTCTCATATTTATTTCTGTGAAGAACATTTTGACGTAAGTTTATACTTGATTTAGTAATATTCTATAATGATACATATGTGATTTAGTTAAATTTTTGTTGTTCTTTTTGAGGTTATGTGGATAACATAATGAATACTAATGACACCTATAATATGTACATTACCTATGTATTTTTTAGTTACCAAACGATATGGATAATTACATGGAGTATCATGTGATGGGTTCGGTGTCACAGGTCCGCATGAAACCAGGGTGTATTCCTACAAAATTTCAATGCCAGCCAGATAGAAGAAAACGAACATACAATACTTTAGAATGACCATATATTCTTAAAAAACAGAGAAAGATGCTTATTTAAGAATGTGAAAATGTTTTAAAAGAAAGAACCACATCAGAAATGCTATGGCATGTTTGCAACCTCCTTGCGAAGCAACACAGTCGTGGCATTCTATTGACTTAACAGCTTCATCTACTTCATCAACTATTAATGTCACTCCATATAATTTTGCATGGACCTTAAAGTCAGGGCAAATTTTAGCTTTTACTTTGCACAGATTTCCATCACGTTTAAGCTGAACATAGCTAACAGCGTCATCCCCATAAGATGGTCGGGAAGATCTAAAACAAAATAATATTTAAGCATCATTAATATGTAATTAGACGTATAAACAATATTTTATTGAACATAACCTAACCTTTATCATTAGCATAGATATTATAATACCTAACAATTTCATAATTACAGTATCTGCAATACAATAAACATAGTATAGTATTATATTATAGTATAGTAGGTAGGTACCTATTAAATATAAAATCAGTTTTATTATTATTTTGTCGTAAAGTACCTATACAGGGTGCCCTGAGGGCGACCGACACTCCCGAAATTTCTTAAGAGGTTTATACATCTGCTTTATGCTGGTGAAAGATCTTTTGTCTAAGTATGATAGTTTCGGAGTAATTGACTAACAAACATTAGTTGTAAAACTGTGTGATTTCATCCCTAAAATCAGCTGTGAACGCAGCAACGGGGATGTATTAAGGTCGTTTTTTTTAAATCGGTCATTGACCTGACCACGATTATTTTTAACCATAAGTAAACATAACCATAACATTGATTTCATAACTTTTTAATCTTAGATGTTGGTAGCGTAGCCTAATAACGACCTTTAAGGCTTTTCATTCCTTTATGCCGTAGTGATTGGAATAAAACATGTGTTTTTTGTTAATTGTACCGCCAGCAACTCATACTATCATTCCTTAGTGATAACGTATTTATTATTTTATTTGTTTTAGTAGGTACTCCTTAATGGCCTTTCTGACACTAAAAAAAGGTATGTACGTCTTGAATTTCGAACTCGATTCGAATTTTTTTTGTTACGAAGAAATGCTTTTTTTCTACAATTGTCACGGTAATCATAGTGTTGTCAACAGTGACGTGTAGCAAAAAAACTAAATGTCGTTACAAGCGCGAGATTATTTAAACTTAATAATGCTGTACGTAGAGTCCGAGTACAACGCAAGGGCAGCTTTGCGGTTGTACCGAGAGCGTTTTCCTCCGCCGCATCCGGTAAATCCTCGCGTAGTTACCAACGCCCTTTACCGGGTACAGGAGAATCGTCCGATCGTTCCACGGACATCGATGGATGACCATCGTGGTGGCGGGTCTAGACGTGTGCCTGTGCGGCTTGAGGAGAACATTTTAAGGTTCTTTGACCAGAACCCCCGAGCAAGTTCTCGACAGGCCGGGCGCCGTTTCGGCGTTGGCCACATGTTGGTTTTGGACGTTTTAAAACTAAACAGGCGCCATCCATACCGCATCCAAAAAGTGCAGGCAATGCTGCCGAGGGATTTGGCGGTGCGAGCAGCATACTGCCGTTGGCTGGACGACGGCATCCGCGAGAATCCTCGTTTCGTGCAGCAAATCATTTGGAGCGACGAGGCGACATTTACGCGGAATGGTTTATGGAACCGTCGAAACGAGCACGTTTGGGCGGAGGAAAATCCCCGCATTTTCCGACAGACAGCGCACCAACAGAGGTGGTCGATTAACGTGTGGGCCGCGATTCATGGCGACACCATAATTGGACCAATTTTTTTACCACCCACTTTGAATCGACATGGATACCATGAGCTACTTAGAAACGTGGTGTCGCCATACCTGGACCAATTACCGTCAGAGGAACGACGTGCTGCGTGGTTTCAACAGGATGGGGCTCCAGCTCATTCGGTTGTGGAAGTGCGCGAAGCTTTAAACGAACTATTCGGCCAACAATGGATCGGGCGATACGGGCCGAACAGATGGCCGCCGCGCTCACCAGACCTCACGCCTCTCGACTTTTTTTTGTGGGGCACTCTCAAAGACCGAGTGTACCGGGATGAATACGAAACGCGAGAGCAAATGGTGCACAGAATTGAACAGGCGTTTGCTGAACTCCGCCAGCAAAATGTGGAGACACAGTTGCTTGCGCGTGTGCACCGTCATACCAAGCAGCGTATCCGACTGTGTCGCATAAGACGCGGCGGACACATTGAGCATCGGCTGTAAGGGGGTGAGCGCTAGGTACCTACGGCCTAATAAAAACTATTCGTAATTACTTATTCTTTTTAGCGAAGAGAGTACCTATGTTAAAACAAATACGCCAATAATCAGACTTACCGAATCCAGCCCTGAATTAATTGAATGAACGGATGAATGAATGAAAAGTTTATTTGCCTTTGGTACATGGTAATTGTCACGGTTACCATAGTGATACAAAAATATCCTATTGTCAATAGGTACATGCTAGAAGTAAATTGTGAAAGTTTCTATTATTTATTAAATGGTATTGGTGTTTTAAGTGATGTTTAGTGTTTTAAATGTTGTTTAGTGGTTTTGAGTGTTGTGTCGCATGAGTCGCATGAGAGAGATGCGCTCAGATACATCGAGCATCGTGTTTTGTAGGTAAGTTCCTGGCGTACCTACTTCATGTTTGCTAGATTTTTTAAATGATAATCAGAACTACTATTAATAGGTAGGTATGTGTGTATCGTGGGCTAGGCAAGGGCTAAGCTAGGTACCTACAGCCTGTCCGTAGCGTAGTAGTACCCGTCCGTGTAGTTATCTTATCAAATGCACTGTTGTTCTGGAATTAGGGTTATCGGCACGTAGGAAATTTTCAAATCTGTGCCTTTTTTTTAAATAAACTATTTTTAAATGAAACCTATCTAAAACGCATGTCTGTAAGGTACATATCATCAAACTTTCGGCTGTGTTCGTCGCCTTTTTCCTCCCTGTATATATACACACTTGTTATATGGTTATTTAGTAATGTAATGGTGAATTTAATAAATTTACATTATTATTAATAATAAACCTCTGTTACTTAGACTCAATAACGGTTTAAAACAATATTTTAGTAGCCTAACCTCTAAAAGTAAAATAATTAGTGCTTCATAACCTCAGTTCATAACATTGATTTTACGAAGCATTTTAACTTTACAATTTTATAAGTTATTGTCTTTAATACATATAGATAATAATAATACTTACATGGCAGTTTTAACATTTCTAAATTCTGCTGAACAAAAGTCTGTGTTTGACGCCAGAAACTCCCCCAGCATCAACAAATCAACTTTAGGTAAATTAGAACTATTTGCCTTGGAAAATCCTTGTTCCATTGTTATAATTAGTTTAAATAACAAATAACAGAACAACTTATGGACGAAAATCACAAAAATACTGTAAAACACACGTAAAAACAATTAAAAATGCAGAAAGATATTCAAGTTTGTACGGAACAAAGCTCGAACAAAGTTGACGCTTATGTGGAAGTGACGTAACTCATTCTGATTGGCGTTCAACTTATCATGGCGGAGTGCTCTATTTTGTAGTTTTATTTTATTAAATAAATTATCAATCTCGCCCTAATTTAAAAATTAAAAACATTTATTTAAATCTTTTAAACCTATTTTATTAGATAAACTCATTATTTTAGTGATTCTAGATTACTGTCATCATGCCTATTCTTTGAGGATGCGCACATTAGCCCAATAAAAGAGATTGATAAATTTTGTTCGAAGAACGATTCTTTAGTGTTAGTCGCGTTCTTTGGTGTGAGTTATATACATTTTTTTGAACCGGACCCAGAAAAGTCTTATAGTATTAAAGATATGAGCCATTCTTTTTTTATGCAAACGGTAATGAGTAATTTACACAAATGGTAAAGAGGTTCACAAACGGTAAAGAGAAGAATTTGAAATGGTGAGTAGATAACAGAGAAAAATAAAAGAAATAATTAAAAATCAACGTTTATTAACTTCACACTTTCGCACTTAACTGTCAATCAACGACAACTCGACATAATAACACAATTTAAAAGTTTCTAACATGTTAAGACTATAATTATTTTCTTTACCAAACTGACCCAATGTTAGTTTCTTAAACATTTCATTTACAATGTTAGTCTCTCCAAATACAAGCTTAAATTTAGCTTAAATGGAGACTCCGGCCACGATTAATGTAAACTTTTTAAGATACCGAATAAAGAATTTATTTATTATTTATTATTTAAATATAAAAAATATATACTTAGTTATTAATTTCTTTCATAAACACTAATAACAATCATAGTTTGAACTTTATAAAACACTGCATGTGATTTCACAAACAACAAAAAACAAATGCTTTAAATAATCGATCCTTGAGGGACACCGGCATTAAAAGCCTTTCGTTTAGACGAGCAGCCATCAATGACTACCCGAATAGATCAATCCCCCAAAAAAGTCAGAAATCCACGCACAGAAATTGAGGTCAGGCCGTAAAAAGGACGCTTGCTAATAAGACTACCGTGCCATACCGTCAAATGCTTTGGAAATATCGAGGGAAACCGCAAGCTTCCAACCGCGGGCTTCTCCGAATTCCTCAATAGCCTCATTCCAGACGTGGGTGGCGTACACTAGAAGATCCCCAGTGGACCGATTCTGGCGAAAGCCATATTGTCGGTCACTGAGGAGGTCATTCGATTCTAGGTACGCTAGGAGCCTGCGGTTCAAAAACACGTTCCATATTCTTACAGAGTATGGACGTGATCGAAATGGGCCTGTAGTTGGGAGGGTCGGCACGGCTGCCCTTTTTGGGCACGTTAGCGAGCTTCCAGGAACTCGGTTCTTTCCCAGACTTTAGACAGAGCCTAAAGAGGCGGGTCAATACAGGTGTCAACTCGGGTGCACATGTCCTCTGTACAATAGCGGATACCGTCTCGATCACTGGCCTTGTTCACGTCAAGATTGCGCAGCGTTTTGCGAACCTCAGCCTGGCGCAACCGGATTTCCGGCATTACCACCGTGCTGCCAGGTAAACTGGAGGTATCGCGCTATCAGCATCAAGACGTGAAAACTCCGCGAACAGAGACGCCAACAGGTTTGCTTTCTCTTCAGCGGTGTGAGTAAGTGATCCGTCAGGTTTCTGCAGTGGAGAGGGGGGCGGCAGAAGTTCGATTCGACCGCCTTGGCTAGATTCCAAAGCGCTTACTTCCCGCTGGGAAAGAAGCCAATTTGTTCCCTATTCGGCCAATATGATCAAATCGAGCCTTGTGTAAAACCATCTTGCAGGACTTGGCAGCCTTGTTAAAGGCCTTCTTCTTTTCGCGAACATCAGACGCCTTGTGCTGTCGAGCTGCAACCCAGTCCAGGTATGCCTGATGCTTATGCGCCTCGGCACGGCTGCACTCAGGCCCAAACCATGGGCGAGCTTTACCAGTAGATGGCACGTTAGAGAAGGAAATGAAGTATTCCATTGACGAAGCACATCAGTAACGGCATCTTCACAGACGCTGGGGTCACTAGAAGAGAAGCAGACAGACTGCCAAGGGAAGGATGCATAGAAAGACCGCATCTCATCCCAGTCTGCTGACCTGTATCGCCATAACCGCCGCCTGGGAACGGGCGGGTGGTAGGCTGATACCAATTTCACCAGACAGTGATCAGAGCGCCCCAATGGCGAAGAAATTGTCACCGAGTACCTGTCTGGATCTGTTGTCAGCAAGAGGTCCACGCAATAGGCTGTATAGGAGTCCCCTACTA
Organism: Endotricha flammealis; assembly: GCA_905163395.2. NCBI lineage: Eukaryota > Metazoa > Arthropoda > Insecta > Lepidoptera > Pyralidae > Endotricha > Endotricha flammealis. The sequence continues at coordinate 395,471 of LR990857.1, read as the reverse complement.
CCTGCGGTCGGCCAGCGGTGAACCGTGCCTCGGATCCCGCTACCCTCCGCGACTAGTCACCCGATGCCGTACTCGTTGCACTTCATATTCGGAATGGTAAAAACTGGTAATTAGAAAAATGGTAATTAGAAATTCATAGTTTTATTCATTTTGAACAATTTTCATATCATTTACCATTTTGAAACAAGTAAATACTTAAAATAAGCCCTTTTATGAAGATCATAAGACCTTAAAGGATTAAATATCACACGTCTACTTACCATTAAATACAAAAACTGTATGGAGAACTTTGACGAAACAAAAACCGTTCGGAGCACTAAATACCGATATTTCCGTAGAAAAAATACTCGCTCGCTACGTGTCCTCCGTGCAACGGACGAGCGACGACTGAACTGTCCCGCACAGTTAAGGCGAACGCACAAGGCCAACTAGGAGCAAAGATATTAAGGCGACAATACTCTCGAACGGTAATGAGGGTGTAGCGCCGGAACATTTGTTGATTCACTTTTTTAACATTGTAAAATAGTCTTTTAAGTATTTATATTGTATTATAAACTAATAACAACATTCTATTTATGGAATTTATTGCTTATATTACGTTCTTCTTAGTACAAGTCGAGAAATAAAATATTTTGTGTTAAAATCTGGGGAGAGGGACACGAATGGTAATGTGAATTTCGACACAAGATTGAATTCATATCAGATTGTATTGAATTTAACATTAATCTGATAACTGCTCCTGTTAGAACAGATACTGGTCCATCTCCATACTGGTCAAAAGTTAAAAAAATATGTAATGTAATAAGTTCTTTTTAACTGGAACAGCGATTTGCACATTTTCAAAGAAATACCCATGTACACACACCCACACACACAATAGAGGAAGAGCGGGATCTTCTAACACAGGTATTATATACTTAAAAGAAGATCCCTGCAACTATGTGTACCTAACCGATTTGATGAATAAAGATTAAGATTAAGATTATTGTAATCATCCAATTGCAGGGATATGATTATCCGAAAGGAATTATAGAAGCGTACTCTGTCACTCTGTTTTAATGTGGATTGTCGGGGGTCAGTGTTTTCAAGAAGGACTTTGACTTTGCTTGACATCAACAACAGCCGGGACCGCCGATGACTTAATGTGGTCTCTGAAGCAAGAAGTAGCTCAAAATAATGTGCTAGGATCCAAACACTGGATAGGGTTGACTTGCGTGTTCGTTCAAAGCACACACAGCGACGCCATCGAGATCCTTTTCAATCTGAATATACTCTAAACACTACCAGTTTCTAGATGTAGATCACGAACAGTCGTACGAAATTGCAAAATTTCCCGCCATCCCAGTGAAACTCCGCAAACAATCTTGTTATGCTTATTAGCACATTACAAGTTAATGTACTCTTAGTATCGACCCACATTCAGTGACAAGGAAGCGAGTTTATCTAAAGTCATCTTTTTGCGCCTTTATGACTGTGACGTCAATTTACCTTATAGTAAATGTATACGTCGAATTTCTGTATTCATTGAAAACATAAAGGACAATAATATTTGTCACAATTTATCTCACATAACTCACTTTGACGAGTTGCTACAAGAACAACTTGCGTTTGCACTGATTTGATACTCGACGTGAAAGGACACGAGGAGCGTGATTTCTGTCGTCAAGTTACTATGAACCATAGAGCTATGAACATTATTAAATAGCTACTATTATAAGGTAGATAGCATATTATTATGCTTTATTTGCAAATCACAACAGGACACAGTGTATACGTAAACAGCTTACAGACTAGCTAGTGTAATCGCAACAAGCGAGCCTTATTGCTAAAAGTAATTATAGAAAGAGTAAGTTTGTGTTCTAGTCTCTTATTAATAAACAATGAAGAGCCAAGGTTTAACTAAAACTTAATTTAACTTTCCTCAAGAATGACAGTGACAAAGTGGGTACCTGTTTTGTCTTTACAATGTAGAAATGAAATGAAACAAACAAAACCTATAATAATAGTAACTAATATGTAGGTACCTATACAAGCTTCGCTTATATAGTTTGTGACTTGATAGCGTTTAGTAATTCGCTCAAAACATATTCGAACCAAAGCATTGACTTTAAATTATTGTATAAATACCGAGTGGAGCCGGGCTTCTCTCGTCACTGCAATAAACAGCATATGCATTACCGCTAAGCTCCTGGTATTTCCACTTAAATGCAAATCTAGTTATCAACGCGTTATAATTAAACCTGTCGACGAATCCGAGATGTATCCCGTGGATAGAGTTTTAACTGAAAACGATAAATTTCATCACTGCATTAAATTGGATTCTGTTATCGATTTTCAGCCGATATTTTGAATATTCGCGTTCGCCGTTTCCCCCATCGCAATCCTTTTTTCCCATTCCCAATGAAATTTCTGGAATAAAAACTATATCGTGTATTAATCCAATTTGTAAGCTGCCCGTGTATAATATTATAAGCAACTACTTATCAAGTTTTTACGTGAAAGAACAACACAATAATTAGACGAGAATGAAATCGTCCTTGTCTTGTGTTAAATAGAAATAACAAATCAGTCGTTAGGGGTGTTAGGGGGAGCGGTGATTACTTACCTTAATGTGAACAGTCGGCTCGTTTCTCTAGTATACAATATAAATAAATAAAAAATAAAAATATCACACCGCACTTAAATATTAAATCTTTTTAATCTTTAGTTCTATTTATTGATTCTAGAAGTTTTCTTAATTACTTTTCATAATAGGTATAATAAGATTTTTTTACAACTCGATATGTCTTTGTATTTGATGTAGACTTTTGTCTTTACAGGTACTTCTGAAGAAAAAGAAGTTTGGATCAGGATTTGCGTCTAAAGAAAATAAAGTTACTTTTGAAATTCAAAGGTGAGGTGTCATGTAATTTATATATTTATAAAGATCTATGTGTTTATAACTTTTCTTAAATCACGTAAAATATTAGTTCCTATAAAGGGACTAATAAAGGGGCTTCTGGGAATAAAGGATTTCAACCTTATGCGGTTTTCGCCAACAATTAATATTTTTACAGAAGGCTCGTCTCTATACAAAAATTTCCTAAATTTCCAAGGAAACGAGAACAAAGGGTTTACATGGGTAACACAATGGCAAATGGTTAAATGGTCTGCTAGATGCGTGATTTGTTTGGTTGTGGTAATGTTCCTCCTGGGCTGATATTCCGAAAAGAATTTTTTTTTGAAATGAGAAGAGAACAAAGGTCTGATCGTACGATCATGGGAATGATTGGGGTTTGAGCTAATCTACTAGAAAAGGGTGCGTAAAGATTACGTCATCGCCAAGGGTTGCCAACTACATTATTTTTATTATTTATGGGACTGCGTATGACCAAGAAAATTAATTTATGACAGGAATTATTTATTGTTCCATCGACGATCTCTGTCTAAGTAGTTTTTATGTCATAAAGCAGGCAAACAAGCACGCGGAGTATCTGATAGAAAGTTAAAGCCGCCTTAAACATCAGTAACCCTTTACTGGTTTGTAGTGGGCAATGAAGGGAATAGGGAGACAAGAGAAAGAAAAAGACTTCTGGAATTGTGAGAAGGTAATACTTACTTTTCATAAATACTCCATCTCACTCCAAAAAAGTCTAGTTCACAATTGGTCATAAATCATTCGCGATACTTTCTTTCATTTGTTAAAAATTTATGTATTTCAATTTTACATGAAATCTTAAATGAAATAATGTTATTTGTTTATGAGAGTTTAGCCTAGTCTTTGAATAAATGGATTGACTTTAAAAAATGGCGACAACCTTATAACAAAATGACAGTTGACATCAAGATAACTCGGTCCACTTGAGTCGCTTCCGAGCCGTTGCCCGACCACTGATCGATCCTCACTGTCCCATAACTCAATGTGACGCTCGAGTGTGTCAGCCAAGTCCATTGTATATCGCCATTGTCATTTGAGTTGCCTTTTGTTGATCTACTTTATAATAAATGATTGAAGATGATCTCACCAAGTCTCTTTTATTCAGAATTGAAAGTAACTAATACATTTATTCTAATGAAATAGTTATTTAATGAAGTAAAAGAACTGTTCTTAGATAGTGTTTCATGTCAAGTAGCTTCAGAAATCACCGTTTTTCTTATTTCGTGTTTAAACCTGTGTCGTTGCGTGAGATAGAAATCATACATATAACCCCGGCGAAGTTCAACTGTGTCAGACCAACACAAGAGTGTGAAGAACGAACTTCGTCTTATTTCGTCTAACTTTTGTTTTGTCTTTTAATTTCGTAAGTAGTTATAGAGCAAACATGATTGCATCTCGAAATGTGCAAGTAATAAAAAATTACATTGTATATTTCTAGTTTTCTGTGTCGAATCTGCCTACTCAGTAGGAGATTACAGACATGTTATCACTAAATCGCATGTTCAGTTACTAATTATATCGTCTTGCATCAGACAAAGTTACATTAAAAACAAATTGCAAAAACGCAAGCGCGAATGGGGGCATCCTTGGTGTTTCCTCCACGCGGCTGTTTCCCGCAAACAAGGCTCCTGTTTTCCTATAAAAAGCAGGACTTTCTTTGAGCGAGTCATAAGGAAAACGCAGTGTTTACTTTTCCTGTTTTAATCAGATTATTTAGATGATAAGTGGTTGGTGATGCCCTAGCTCGTATTCAAGAGATCTTGTTGAGGGTTGTGCCTTCAGAGACCCTGGAATAAATGTGGACCAGATCTCTAAACCATGAGCTAAGGGATATTTCCCAACGGATAATATTTCACATTTCATATAAAAATACCTTCGATACCGCCTCGTTTTTTCGTGGTACTACTTTTTTCCTATGAGTAGTAGTTTATTTCTAGCTACTGTCTGAATATTGTTACTAACATTTTTTAAGACCAATATTGTTACTAACCCATGTTCATGAACGAATAAATGAATTATGAATTATGAATTAATAAAAAAATGAAATTGTCTGTATATTGTGTGTTACAAACGGAACTCTTTTTATGAACATTATATTTTTATAATTCATATTGGTACCTACTTCTATTTTATATTTTACTGTCACTTCACTTTTCACCTTTCTCTTTTTTCATCTCGCCATCGTTCCATTTTTTCTATAATATAAATTTTCTTCATCCAATCTTTTCCTAATCTCTCCATCCTTATTATTGTGGTTGTGTGATAATGATGACGATTTAAGTACACTCGTGACAAAAAAACAGTATATTTATCTTCAAATATAAAGAAATGTCAATATGTACACAATGATTACTAATCCGAATGCCAGTTAGTAACACTGAGACGTGAACAAGTTACAGTATAGTGATTTCTGTAATGTAGTCAGTGATAATTATGTTAATATATCGTATAATCTAACTGTTTGCTGAACAGTATTATAATCAGGATGTTTTTTTAATTATGATGTCAAGTTTGATATGATCTCACCAAGAAAAACAATCAAACATGTAAAATCAGTACACGTTTAATGTCATTTTATACTATTGATGGTTCTGCAGCAATGGGTAGGCAATGGTCACCAGGAACCATATACCGGAAAGGAAAACGAGGTTTGCTTCTTTTAACATCAATGGACTGTATTTATTCTTGAGTACTATTTCTATCTTCATTTAAAACAATACTATTTCTTTCTTGGTAGTGTAGCTCGGTGTTGTTCACTCTCTGAAGAGCTGTGTTGGACTGTGTCAGTACCGAGCTACCCTGACATATTTATAGCCAATATTTGGCCCTCATGCGGACCAATCGGAGGCGAGATAATTTTCGTGTAATTTCCGACAATTTCCGACGACATTTCGGGCAAAAAGTCACTATGCACATATCGCCTATCGCGCTCTATATTCTACAATTAGTAACTTATAACTCCATATTCGTGGTTATTCTAACTAACTAACACGCTGTTTCCATATAAGCGATATATTAACAGTAACTACACAAAACTAATATCCGAAATAAACACGTAAACCTTAAATTATACATGCAAAACGTAAAAGTGGATACGAAATTGATCAATAACGTCGTATTCTTAACGTTTACATCGCTAAAGTTATTGATCACACATACTCTATGACGTAACCAACCTTTTACACATTAATTGTTAACTATCCGTACATATTCAAGACAGTAAACACACAAAACAATTGAAGATCATAAGCCAAAATTATTACCCATTTCATTTACTAGCGCCACGGCAAGATTTTACAACTCAGGTGGACAAATCTGTAGCGCTGCTTCAGGCAAAACTTTGCAACTAAAAGCCTCAACCTAAACGTGTATATCCAATCGTACACGTAAATAGTGCACGTAAATAGTGAAAATATCCATGTTACATCTAATTACGTAATCTAATTAGCTTATTCTAATGTAAAACAAAGGTATTTAAACTTAAACTAAATAATCACATAATTCCGATCATCAAAGTGTTCAATAAAACCGTAAAACTAGGGTAAAACATAATTAAAACATAATCAATTTATTTATTTACAAAATCGGCTCGTGTCCGCAACATCCTCCCCTCGGCGAAGGACTCCGCAGCCCCTTTCCCTCGTTGGGAGGACTATGAGCCGTCTAACAGGTCGCCTGAAGATTCCACCACGCGTGCGCACGTCAACACTGCGAACGACGCCGTCTGGTCCCGGGTAGACCTTCTCTACCTGGCCCCGTGGCCACACGTTGCGAGGCGATTGGTCGTCGGCGATTACGACCACATCTCCGACCTCTATGTTCCTGTTTTTGCGGCGGATGTCGTCACGCGGTCCTAACGCGGGCAAATACTCCTTAATCCAGCGTGACCAGAACATATCTGCTAACGCTTGTGCCGCGCGCCACGCCCGTCGGTCGGCCAACTCGCTCCTACCTAAAATCGGTACACCGTTCGCGGTGCCTAACAAAAAGTGGTTAGGAGTGAGAGCCTCCTCGTCGTCTGGGTCGACTGATACGTGTGTGAGTGGGCGCGAATTTACTGTATACTCAATTTCCGCGAGGAGCGTGGACAATGCTTCCTCTCGAGGCGCTCGCTCGTGTAAAACGACCGCTAATGCCGTCTTTACACTACGTATCATTCTTTCCCAGGCGCCGCCCTGATTCGGACCACCGGGGTCAAATACCTTCTTCGCGGTTACATATTCGCATAACGTTTCGCGCCATTCTTTCATCGCTGCATTTAGTTCTATGTCAGCGTCGCGAAAGTTAATACCGTTGTCTGACAGAAAAGTACTTGGCCATCCCCGGCGGGCCGCCATAAGCCGCATCGCCATATAGTGGTTTTCCGTGATTTCCCTAAATGCGAGAGGGTGAGTATCCCGGTGCGCCTCAGCAATCCTGTTCCTAATACTGTGCGCCATAAACGGTGAACTCTTTGCCCCGAATAGCATAGCCGTCATACGATACTTTCGTGGCGGAGACGTGCGTTCGTTGCCGCGCCACAGAAAGCGTTGAGCCGCCTGATCTTCCGTTCGTATTCGAACACGCAGAAACATTTTTCTGATGTCCGCGGTCACGGCGACCGGGCGCTCCCTAAATCGGTATAAGACCCCGTTCAACGACTGCAACATATCCGGTCCCTCTAACAACGCGTCATTAAGGCACGTGCCTTGGGACTTAGCCGCCGCGTCAAATACCATTCGAATTTTATCCGGTTTATGCGGGTTAACCACCGCAAAGTGCGGTAAGTACCAAAGTCGCGGGTTGTTCTCGCATTTGTCATTACACGGAACCGCGTATCCCTTGTCTAATAGTCCGTCTACCTGACTAGTATACGCAGACCTAAAAGTTTCGGATTTGTCCATGCGCCGCTCAATATTCTTCAATCGCTTGTATGCCATATCGTGGCTGGGGGGAAGGGCTATGTTTTCGTTCGCCCACGGTAAACCGACCTCATAGCGTCCCTGGACCCTCGTCACCGTAGACTCAAATATTTCTACGGCGCGTTCCTCGGCTTGTATCGGTTTCCGATTTAACGCAATTCCCAGCGAGTCAATAGCGAAATGTCTTTCAATAATGCTATTCAACTCGTCATCACAACGCGACGCGGTCCGTGCATGCATCACTCTCAAATCCTCATTCATAACCCACCTCGGTGCGGTCCCATGAATCACCCATCCTAATTTCGTGAGCGACGCCGCGGGCTGCTTTGTTCCGTTCGTAAGCAGTCGGCGTGTCACTATTAAGTGCCAATTATCCGCACCTATTAAAATTCCCGGACTCGCGTTTGCGTAACACACGTCGCTCTCCGACAGCTGTTGCAGATGCGGGGTAAGTAAAACGTCCCGCCGAATAGTTTGGCTTCCCAGGGATAGGTTACGGACCGTTCGTGCCGTTACTGAATAGAAATTATTTTCCGCCTTTCCCCGTATCGCTAGGGAAACCACCCTACTGGCTGGCTCCCGCTGTGTCGATGTTACGCCGTGTATACGCAACGCTCTCTCCGGCCCTGTGGCCCCGATCGCGGTAGCTAACTCGTCGTTAACGAGTGTGATGGTAGAGCCCTCATCGAACATGGCAAACGTATCCACCTCTCTACCATCTTTGCCCCTAATCACGATCGGACAAACTTTAAGTAACACCTCGGTGTTCCTACTTAAGTGCGTGACCGCGGTTATTGCACTATCTTCTTCAATCGCCGCGGGCGCGTAAGTCACGTGTAATAAAGCGTGATGCGGCGATCGGCACTCGCCTATACCGCACCTTTTCGCTTTACACTTGACTCTTCTGTGTTTGTCATTCAGACACAGGAAACAGACGCCTACTTCCTTCGCCCACTCCCATCTTTCATGCGTCTCCATTTTTACAACTTTTGGACACCGGAACGTATCGTGTTTAGCTCCGCAACACAAACATTCACGTTTGCGAACTTCGTTCGCGTTCGTGGTCGCTCGGTTTGCGTTCGCGGTCGCTTTGTTCGCGTGGACTTCGTTAGCGTTCGCGGTTGCATACACCCTAACCCGTGATCTGTCCGCTCGCCCGCGCGGAAACGCCACTGTCGCGTTCCTGTTGGCCGGCGTTGTCACTAATTGCGCCGTTGTCGCTGCGGTCGACGGCGAATATGAGTACCGCACCCCTTTATTCGCTTCTTGCATTAGATAGCGTGATAATGCTACTATCAGCGGTACTTTAGAGTCATTGTGCTTGGCGGCGTGATCGCACCACCGCATCCTAATGTTCTGACCCAATTTGTCCGTAACCTGCCGCGCTAACATTGGATTTTGCAGGTATCCGTACTCATCCACGCATGACAAGACCGTTACGATACTCTGAAGGCGTACTGCAAAGGTGTTAAGGTCACCTGCGGTAGTGCCCAGACGCGGCAACTTTTTAATGTCCTCAAGTGCCCTATCAATAATGGCTTCTGGTTGCCCGTAACTCTGTTCCAGCGTCTGCATTACGACCTTCGGGTCGGTCGCCGTATAAAGTTGCGCGGCAACTTCCTCACGCGCCTGCCCGCGTAGGCACGATCGGAGCCGATCTAGGTTTTCTGCTTCACTAATTCGGTGCAGTTTTGTCGATTGTTCCATCGCGGCTTTGAAAGGCATCCATTCTACAATGGCGCCGCTGAATATCGGCAAGTCCCGCAATCGTGACGGAGCCCTATCCCTAGACAGCTTCTCCAAAACGTCAGCTAACCTATCTGCCCCGAAGTCCCGAGAGCGTGACGGCGTCGGCGGCTCGTCTCTACGCGGCATTGCGTCAAAAGTTACCCGGTTAGGTATAGCTCTATCGCCCGATCGGTCGCGCCTATGTTCCTGCGCCGTCGGTGAACTATCCCGATATTCCGTGGTTTCGACATCAACGCGCTCCCCTCGTATGTGAGTGTTATGTAACCACTCCGAGAACCGTTGTTCAGCTTGCCCAGTCATCGGCTTGGGATTCTGCTGCAACCAGTCGGAAACGCGACGTTCTGCGTCCGCTGGTTCGTTACCGCCTACACTATCGCGGTCCGTCTCCTCTCTAATGGTAGCGACGTTCGCAGCTAACCGTTTCTTAATCAAATCCGCTTGTAACTGAAATTCCCGACGCTGTAGATCCGCCAGCTGTTCTTCGGCTTCCAACTCGGCTTGCCTTATTCGTGCAACCGCTGAAGCCGTGGAACGCTGTGATCGCACAGAAGGTGCCCTACTTTCCCTACGGACTGGGCCTATATCGGTCGCGGTTGTAGTCATCGCGGCGTTCGTCCGCGCATCTTCTACGTTCGCGATGTTACCTAACGCGGCGGTCGCTGCGGCATTCGCAGTCGACGGCGACGCGGGTGGATCCTCATACGCTCTCATACTACGCGTGGTTGGCATACCCGTGCCACCTACTACCCTAACACTTGACAACTAACACTTAACCTTACTACACTACGTGACGAGAGTCTTGCACGGCGGCTCGTAGTCTCGTCGATCCGAAGTACAACGCAACCGTTTGGCTGCCTGTTGCTCGACGTCGTCGCACCGTTGGGTGATCTTCATAAAACCCGTCGGTCGCACGTCGCACCGTTCGGTGTTCTTCGGATATACCAGCTTCGATCGCAAAACGACCCAAGGTCGACGCAAAGTATACGTGCTCGCTACACCTAACGGCGTTCGGCAAGACACATATCAGCGCTACGTTCTGCGCTGTGTGCGTCGCCAATATGCTTCGCACAACTTTACGTCGACGGACGACTTCGATCGTAAAACGACCCAAAGTCGACCGCAAAGTATACGTGCTCGCTACACTTAGCAGCGTGCGGCAAGACACGTATCAGCGCTGCGTTCTGCGCTGTGTGCGTCGCCAATATGCTTCGCACAACTTTGCGTAAAGATCTTCACGTCGAAAGACGCCAGGTTTTTCACGTCGAAAGACGCCTGCGTCTAAAGACGCCTTGTCAAACCTCGAACCGTGATCCGGCTCGAAGGACAAACTGATGGTTCTGCAGCAATGGGTAGGCAATGGTCACCAGGAACCATATACCGGAAAGGAAAACGAGGTTTGCTTCTTTTAACATCAATGGACTGTATTTATTCTTGAGTACTATTTCTATCTTCATTTAAAACAATACTATTTCTTTCTTGGTAGTGTAGCTCGGTGTTGTTCACTCTCTGAAGAGCTGTGTTGGACTGTGTCAGTACCGAGCTACCCTGACATATTTATAGCCAATATTTGGCCCTCATGCGGACCAATCGGAGGCGAGATAATTTTCGTGTAATTTCCGACAATTTCCGACGACATTTCGGGCAAAAAGTCACTATGCACATATCGCCTATCGCGCTCTATATTCTACAATTAGTAACTTATAACTCCATATTCGTGGTTATTCTAACTAACTAACACGCTGTTTCCATATAAGCGATATATTAACAGTAACTACACAAAACTAATATCCGAAATAAACACGTAAACCTTAAATTATACATGCAAAACGTAAAAGTGGATACGAAATTGATCAATAACGTCGTATTCTTAACGTTTACATCGCTAAAGTTATTGATCACACATACTCTATGACGTAACCAACCTTTTACACATTAATTGTTAACTATCCGTACATATTCAAGACAGTAAACACACAAAACAATTGAAGATCATAAGCCAAAATTATTACCCATTTCATTTACTAGCGCCACGGCAAGATTTTACAACTCAGGTGGACAAATCTGTAGCGCTGCTTCAGGCAAAACTTTGCAACTAAAAGCCTCAACCTAAACGTGTATATCCAATCGTACACGTAAATAGTGCACGTAAATAGTGAAAATATCCATGTTACATCTAATTACGTAATCTAATTAGCTTATTCTAATGTAAAACAAAGGTATTTAAACTTAAACTAAATAATCACATAATTCCGATCATCAAAGTGTTCAATAAAACCGTAAAACTAGGGTAAAACATAATTAAAACATAATCAATTTATTTATTTACAAAATCGGCTCGTGTCCGCAACAACTATAGTGACTAGAATATCAAGTCGGTGCAAAAGTAAGTCGTCTATGTCGGGGCGGAGAGCATACTTTTGTAAGAAGCAAGTCGTCTATTTCGCAACTCTTCAGAACAAAGAACTCACATCTCCCATAACTCAATAGGAGTTTTGATCATACTACTAGGAAAGCTAATAATAAAAACACAGGACCTCGTATAATCCCATCACTTCCGTTTTCATGGGCATTCCTAAAAATCTGTTAGGTCTACCTTCCCCAATCAGAAATCAAATAGTATTTGAAATTTTAGAACTTTATTTGTGTTCTATTTACGAAATAATGCACCAAATATTAGAAATTAACGCTTCCATTTTGGCGCTGTCTCGCTGGGAAATTTCAATTTCCCGGCCCCGTGTGTCCCGGCGCAAATATTCCCGGAACGAGTCGCTAAACTGCGCAAATTGGGGCTGCGATCAACACGTGTCGACCGATAATTAAGAAGCGCTCGGTGAGACTCCATTTAAATTTTATATCAAATTAAAACGATAACTTAATATTCATAACGTGTTTTAAAGTGAACTACGGGACGGTTTACTATTATTTTACGAGAATTTAAATTAAGTAATTTGAATTTACTGAACTTTTAAGTGGGTTTTATTTAGAAATTAGATGTCCGCAGCTTCGCCCGCATGGGCTTATATTTGCATCCAGGGGTCTAGCTTATGCCCGCTGCTCCGCCCGGCGAATTGTCTTGTAAGAAGTGCCACGCACGACAGTCTGTCTGTATCATCATCATCATCTCAGCCACAAGAAATCCACTGCTGTCTGTACGTTAGATAGAAATGACTTATTCGCTTTTCAATATTCATCCGACGTATATCTTCTACATTTATTTATTTCACTGTATTGACCACAATGTTGATGTGATGATTGAACACAATACTTAAATATACAATAAGCAGACTATTGGTCGATAGCATTCTCTAATCAACCTGGATAGATCTAAATCTGTATATTTCTTAAATTTTGCGTAAAAAAAAACACGTTTTAGTAAATAATGATCCACAGCGCCATTCGACAGGTTCATCAATCATAGAATTCCAAATTACAATGTATACCTACTTATCGAAATGCCCTTAAATCCGATTACTCTCAACAGGGATTTGGATTTAAATAACTAATGTCTAGCCCTCCAACTATCCCAATAACGAGGTGAAATCTTAAAAAGGGCAAACAAAAAACGTTATCATCTATCTATTCTATAGCATTAGAGATTAGAATAATAAGACGAAAATCTTATCTCATTGTCGACAACTATCAAAGAGAAAAATGGAGCATAATCTAGACGTAGTAATAAGTCACAAAAGAAAAAACTAACAATGTTAGATGACGCAAAAAATGTTATAACGAGCCGGCACTCAGTCTCGCAGCCCGCTACAATAATAGGAAAATAACTTTCTTTTTGGAATGACGCTGGAGAGACGAGCACGACAAATGATGGGGCTTCGATGCCACGCCGATACTGAATTCACTTTTATGTGTTACTAAGGAGAAATAGTGACTTAATTTTATTTTAAAAAAAGAGTAATTTTTTTCCCTCTATTCCAGAGAAGATCGTAGCCAAATAGCATTGGTCTTGGTCATGTTGTGTTCCTACGGTGAGTAAGGGTTCCAGAGCTCTATTAGGAGGAGGGAGGGGGGTGGGGGAGGGTTGGAAGGGTTGGCAACGCATGAGAATCCCCCGGTATTGTAAGCGTCTATAGGCTACAGTTTGCTTACCATCAGGCGGGCCGTTTGCTTGTTTGAAAATGTTATTCGCTATTACTTTTCTATTTGTCGATATCCCGTATTGGTCGTGGTCCACCTGCGTGTTACACCTGGGTGGACCACGGGCATTTTTTCTTGCCCGATTTTTCGTGCATTTTTATGTGGTCCACCTTTTTAATAATATATGAAATACTATTTTAGTTTTGTTTTCAAAAGCTGATAGCTTTGACAGCATGATTTACTGTAACTATTTGACTACGTAAAGCTTCTGGGAAGGCCTCCGAATAAACTATTCCATTTGACCAATTAATTTGAACAGTGTTGTTACAATTTAAACGACAAAATAGCTGAGTTGCTAAGGGGCGATTTTCTAGGCAGGTTGACCACAAACTCTATAGAAACTGCCTTACAAAGCTTAGCAAGGCTTTCTATCCAAAATATTTGAAATTCATGTAAACCGTTCATTCTTAGCTATATTTGATTCTACTTTGGGAGTATTTGCCACCGCATTCTCTCAATTAAAATTTCTCACACATTGCTATATTTAGAAATAAATCCCATTATTATCGCAATTAAAGCCGGATTTATGTCACAGATTGAATAAATGACCTTAATTAGCACCGTGTCATAGAACAGTATTAGAAATATTTCGCACGTGACTTAATTTCTTTAGCACTTGATAACCTCTGTTGACGTATATGAATTAATTAAACAAAATCTCTTTTACGACACTACTCAAGTGATGTACTAAATTGAAGTATTATTTTTTATGTTCTACAAAAAGCTTTTTAGAGTCATGCATGCCTATCCCGCAAATGTTCCACGCAGGGATGCCACCTACAAGAAAGGTAGACGTAGTGTGAAAAATAATTTTGTTTAGATCTTTGACTCGCGGAACGAAACGCATATTATTCTAAGATTCACTGGTACTTTCCCCGGTTGAGCTAGCCATAAAATGCTTTCTCCAAAAAAGTATATGTCCAGCACAGGATAAATAAACAAGAGTTTGAAATAATATAAATAGTTTTTGGTTTAAGACTGGCTTTTATTAGAAAAGTTGCCGAGCAGGGACAGTGACCACAGTCAATTCTGAAACTTGTTATGAAACCTCAGTGCTCATAAACAGTTCGTCATGCGAGATCCGCAGTTTGATCACGAAGACATATTAACTCCGCGCGCTCCCCCCGGGGGAAATTATGCGCCGCTCCAAATTCGCAGCCTCGCCTCTTGTCACCGGCTGACGTATGAGGAACATCACCTCACTTTATTCACTTTCAACTAACGTTCGTTTTATTTTACATCAGTGATATGGAACCATTTTCAATTTTTATTCTAACATTAATATTAGCATTACTAATTTAAACTATGTGTCGCCATTCCACATGTAGATTCTATTATTCACAACAAGTATTTATATTGATTCGGTCCAAATTTTGGTGGTAGCCCAAAGTTATCATTTGTCAACTGTAGGCACAATGATTAAGCTATAGCACAGACTCAAATGTCAAGTGAAATAAAATTGAAAATTATGATCGGCTGATAAAACTAATTAATCTGCACTGAATTTGATACTTACAATATAATTTAGATATTCATACATCACTCACAGATGCATTATGTGATTAAGTGCATCCAGATAAACACGAATTATGAAAATTGCATTGACCGATGCTTCCTCGTCCAATGCGTTTGTTTATGATGCCAATCAATTATGTTATATTGATCTGGTTGCGGGATGAGTTACATAGCAAATACTATAGTCTATTCAAGATACGAGGAGACGTAATATAAACAAATGCATTTACTTTCAAATAAAGATGATAGTAGATACCACAGAACTGGGAACTGATTTTACTCCCAAGTAGAAATGTGGTTCGCTACAAATTCTATGCGAATCATGTCTGTAAGTTAAACGTCAAAGAACCACGCCCTCAAAGTATGAATCCTTTGATTAGCAATGTATTTTCAAATATAAATACAAAGACTCGAATTCACAGTGACAGCTTTCAAATGAGATGTTTCATTTAGTACATATGCACAGATTCGTCATTGTTGTGACCAGAGAGATCACGCCCACATTGCTTATGTATTAGTTTGTTTTATGTATTCTAAATACAACAAATAACTTTCACATTTGAACGGGTAATAGTGATATTAACTGGGTATAATGTGACAGTTGTTAATTCTACCGTCAATATGTTTACCTTCGTTCGTTAGTTCATCTCTATTTGAAATTATTACAATGCGTTTGCTTACAATATGTATCTTCTCTAGAACAATCCAAAGTAGAAACAGAAAGTCCACGTAATTCCTTTAGTACACAAACATTATTAAATGATTGCCATAATTACAAAAGAGGACGAAATCCCTCGGCTGTCTGTTACGTGACATGTCAATGTCAGTTACATTCTTCTAGATAATTTAATTTTGATACATTATAACTATATTCGTAGAGATCTAATACAGTCAAAATAGATTTCCACTTTACATAATTTCCAAACGAGGTACCTAACGATGTGTACACCCTGGTAATGTAGATTCCTGCAGGTGAAATCTATGTAAAATGAAATCAATTCCTGCTCCATTATTTTATTTGTTGTGAAGCTTTTACAAAGCTTTGCTATAATTTAAACGAAATAAACTAACGCGTGACGCTTTGACACAAAAAGAAACCTTATATTTTGCTATCGAACCTTACATAACTTAAACTCTATAGTTTAAGGTTTTTCGATTAACTTCAGTTGTTTGTACGTAAAGCTTTATGAATGTTTTGGTTGATTAAAGTTTTGAAAGTATGCAGGCTTATTATTTTAATTTATACGTCCATATGCATACTAACAATGAACTATGAAAAACTTGGTATAATAACTTGAAATCCGCGGTGGATAAACAACAAAACTTGAAAACTGAACAGAACGAACCCGGCACAAGTCGGCAGTAACGTTGACTTCTTTAGATTTTATTTCTAAAAATATTTTATGGGTCCTTATAACGATAGAATTGTAGGGCACTTGAAAAGTTTATTTATTTATTTATGAGTTGATTTATCCTGATTTACAATCAAAGTTTCTTCCAAATCCTAATTTAGTTTCTTACCTATATTTTTATCTGCTATCCTTTAAATCACACAATGTTTTTGATTCGGTTTTCATTGTCAGTTTAGTTTTTTACAATCAACGGGGAGACAACATGATCGTAGCCATCGTAGGTACTACTGAGTGGAACCGCTAGAAATATTTAGGGTGGTGAAATTTTAAATTATTTATTTGCTCAGATAAAGTGCAATACATTGGTCTTAATACATAATTTTCTTCATCCGCTACTTGAATAGCATGCAAATATCAATGAAATCTAGGATACCTTTTTATTATTTACAAATTATTTAATTTGATAAGTAAAAGGGTGATCGATGCCAAATTGGGTTTGTTTTGTTGTCACACGAACATTTTCATGAACACACAAAAGTATAGAGTACTTTTCATAATGCAAAGTAATATTTCCGACAGACAATAGTCAGCGTGAAAAGCCGTGGGCGATATCGTATAATGTTATACCGTGTCGTGATAAAAGTAAATTAATATAGGTAATAACTAAGACGAGAGTTCTTAGAATGTTATTATATGAAATATTACATAAGAAAATTCTAAGAAGAACTAAATATTGTTCTCACTTAACAAGGGAATAAGTTTCAAAGGGAAATAAAAAGAGTTTAGCGAGGAAAGTTCGCTGATCGCAACTCGCGACACTATGAGAAACTGCGGATGTATGGAAGAGGCAATTTGCGAGCATTTTTATTCATTTTAGCAGTTCTGCTTAAATGTACTTAGGCACCACTCTCTAACAAAATATTAACGTTAAATTGAGTGGATATGAGATAATTACTCCCTGTCACAGATCACTTCGTCCCCTGTGTTCTTACTCCGTCAAAATGGTGCTATCTAGTTAGTTTTTCTTTTTAATTTTAGTTTAACACCAATAAAATATTTTTAATACAGTTGCTCAAAAAGTGGCGTATTGCAGGGACGTATAGCGTTCGGGATGTGAGCTATTTCATTTTCATTTCATATTATTTTCAATAAAAAAAATCTACTGAACACTTGGCTGTATGGGCATAGCTCCCTTTGCCTACCCAGAATGGGTGAAGAAAACAAAAAAAAACTGCTTATTGCTTTTACGGTTGGCGCCATTTTCCAAAAATTTTCTTTGCTAGTTTAGTTGTTTGTTGCACAAAATAAGTAGGTAATTAAATTGCTTAATTTTTTCGCAACTGACAAAAACTGACAAAAATAATTGTTCAGTACACGTGCGGAACCGTCATTGCAACTTGTTCCGACTCTCAAACCTCACCTTTGGCTGCACCTCGGCTCGGGTAGACATTTGTCGGAACTCTGCAATGACAGGCTTTCCGCACTCGTAATGAGATAAACTATTATACCATTTCTTCCTTATATCCCAAAGTAGCGATTCCTTCCCTAGAATATGTAGGAGGAAAAAACGTATGAAAACACATTAGTGCCCTTCGCAGGAAGGAAGAAAAGGATTTTCATATATTTTTGGTGAGAGAGTCGCGTTGGGGCCGGGAATTTTTTCCTCCCGGGTGGTGTGCAGTGTGCTCGTCGGAAAACGGTCACTTCCTTTCCTTGGTGAACAAAGTACCCTTCTTTCTTTCTATATGCCACTGTATTTGGTACGATGAGTGATCCGAAAGCCTAATAACCGTCGTGGTTCCTACCATTCCACTTCCATTAGGTACCTTCCATTTTCATTCCTTCATGGGTAGGTCAATTCAAATATAAATTATAAAATTCTTGTAGTAGTGGAAGTCCATGGGCAGTGGTGACTGCTTACCATAAAGCGAATAGATCTATTGTCTTCTATCTATCATAAAAAAAACTAGTCAAAATAAACCGTTTTAGCTTTCACGGGTTTCACTAAAATACAATAGATCAAAATCTATAATTTGATCAATTCCTGTCTAGACACGAGTCTTACGTTCACCTGAGCCCGTTCGTTGTTTGGAAAGACAAACTGCTTCTATGATAAATCAATAGTCAATCATTTCAAAGCGCCAATTAGTATAATATTTGCGTTATAACACGGACTGTATAATTTGTGTGCAAAGTTATTTGTTATTAGCGCGAAGTAAATTATTGTGTGGTCAGTGTGGTGCATATCAAACTAGATCTGTAGAATTTTCAACGTGCCATCTATATTTTTGTTTTTAAAATTCTCGTCAATACATTTTGTAACGAAAAATTATTTCGAAAGATTAAAAAAGTTTTACAAAGAGAGTCGCTTTCAGCGCTTTTATGATTAACTTTGATATGCATCACTACATAGTATAAAACAAAGTCGCTTTCTCTGTCCCTATGTCCCTTTGTATGCTTAAATCTTTAAAACTACGCAACGGATTCTGATGCGTTTTTTTTTAATAGATAGAGTGATTCAAGAGGTAGGTTTTTAGGTATAATACATTCCGAAATTCCCACGGGAAAGCGGGATACACGCAGACGAAGTTGCGCGGGTTTAGCTAGTTAATATATATAAAGATTTTTTATGTTAATCAATATAATATATAAAATGCTTTGTCCTGACTGACTGATAATCAACGCACAGCCTAAACCGCTGATTGTAGAGCCCTGAAATTTGGAGGATGTATTGTTTGTATGATGTAGGCGTCCGATAAGAAAGGATTTTTCAAAATTCCCACGGGAAAGCGGGATACACGCAAACGAAGTTACACGGGTTTCACTAGTTTATAATATAATAGCACCTAAATCTATTAAAATAAAATATCTACCAAATATAAAACCATCACCGCATTCGCCACTTTAATTGTACAAAAAAATTACTCGTTCGTCGACCGGTAATGAGAGGGTGAAGTGCCGTATGTGGGTCGCCGTCGGGTCGTCATTACTCGCCGGTATTAGCAAAACATTTGCGTTCATTACTGTCAATGTTTGATGTAGTTACTATTGAAGAGCTTTTACAAGTATGGGTCACTAAAGTAGGTTATAATAAGGTTATAATTTGATCTATTACTATCATATCAGAAATTTCACTGCTGGAATACAATAGTGCGGTCCAACCGTGCATTCTGACAGTTAGCAAGCCAGAGCTCTAATTTCACGTACAATAAATACCTGTAAAATATAGGTAAAGTGAGCGAAGTGGAAAACAAGGGAGCTCAAAATAAAATAAAATGAAAGATGTGTCAATAGAATATAAACAAGTTTGTACAATTACACATATCATTACTTTATTAGCTACAGAAGATGTTGTCCTTAAGGCAGCGGACTTGAAATCGGCGCACCTCGTAGTCCAGTCCCATATAAATCTATGCATCACCGCCGCTCCGCTGCTTTTGACAGCCGCAGCCTAACTCTTCTTCCTAATCTATTAGAATTGGGTGGAATCCGCTATCCAAGTTTGTGGGTTTTGTGAATATACATTTTTTTATCCGGAGCAACTATCATAAGATCGCCATTAGATCATTACCCGTCTGTCAATTTCACGCAAATATGTCCGGCCTTTTTTCTTGAGAGAGTAACAAACATCCATCCATTTATATTTATTATATATATAACTTTTAATTAAGTTAATTGTCTGTTATTAAAAAGAACACGACGTCAATTAATATAGGCTCTTTGCGACGGCACCAACGAATTTTCTGATTAATCTCTGAGACTTTTTGAATGACAGCTATAATTCGTTTCCGCGAAACTTGCGTTATCTGATTCCCCATCACCCGCCGGTCAGCGACTCGGAAAATAGCCTTCCCCTGATGAATACAATCAATTGCTATTCACTGTGAAAATGTTCATTAAATCCTTTTCTTTACAATAAAAAATAATTATAGAAACCGTCGTTCTTTAACCACTGTGTATAGATGTAGAGAATTCAAACTTAAAACCCCTTGTGAAACGCATTTCAATCTTAATTCTCAAGTGTTTTTTGTTTGACAGAGTCAAACAAAGGCGAGTTACAAATGCACCGATATGTATGATACTTACTCAAAATTTTATGTGTCTTTTACTTTTAAATATTTTTATCCAACTCACTGCGAACATCATGTTTTCTCCGTGTTATTTTTATTACTTGCTCACGTTTATATTATATCCGTGATGTTTTCTAGTAAAGAAACGAGATAATATGTAGCCAGTTTCAGCTTGCTTCCTTAAAATTCGAGACATAAACTAGAGAAACACCTCGATTTTTAGAATTCACGGAATAGTATCATCGTAACCGGTGCCGTTTCCCGCAAATGGCCGCCGTAAAGGCGTGTTTCCGCGGGTAAGCGCGCCTTACGGCCGCCTTGCGGAGCACCACGTGAATAATATAATGCAGCCGCAGTGCACCTCAGTGCGATTGTGTTTTGTCATAAAAGTAATGCATTTTCTTGATGTGAAAAATGAAATAGGTTTTAACACGAGTAACTTGGATCCTTTTGGTTTCTAATCAAAGTTCTTTTTATTACGTAGGTATATATTCCAGCAATGTTTAACAATAAGCAGCCTTTAGAGATTCGTTGAGATAACTGCTGGCAACCTCATTAAATCCAAGCCATTGCCATTCAGCGGGGCAACACTGCCAGCTTTTTCAGTGTAAAACAACTTGATGCTAGGTATATATGAAAAAAACACAAAGGATTTAAAAATCTGATGTTTATCACAGAAAAGGAGTGGAGTGACACAAGATGTTACTCATTGCGTCTCGTCTGAGCACTTCGTTGAATAATACGTCGATAGAGACGTCGCTATCAAAATGCAATCTACGCGAACGCATCTGCCAAATTGTTTTAGCAAATGGAAACTTCTTAATCAATTTATATGAGTATCTATTTTTTATTTATAAGGTCCAAGTAAAATAATTTCCCAAGTTATAACAACAGAGGTGAGAAACTTTGAGTTCCTATTCAGCTGTCTTTTTATATTTTATTAGTTTTGCGAATACTATTCAGAATTATAATAGCTACAAAAACAGGGTTAGGGAATGACCTATGTCCAGCAGTGGACTTCTTGTTCTTGTACCTGATGATGACGAAAGACGTAGACGTACGGGGGGGGGGGGGGGCTACGGCGATGCTTACCATCAGGCGGGCCGTATGCTTGTTTGCCAACTTTGTGAAATAAAAAAATAAAATAAAAATTGATATGCCAGAGATGTTCAATTGTTGACTAATTAAAATCAATTAATTTAATTTGTTTACTAACTTTAGTAAAATACAGTTCATTAATAAGAGTGATATGATAAAGCATAGGATAGTACCAGTTAGCCTTTGTGAAATGTTCGCTATAGTATTATTGTGAGTATGTATACAATTCAAGTGCTAAACGCCAGTCTGTCCATCAGTTTTGGGCTCGTATAAAAGCAGCTGACACGAGGATATTCAATAAGTCTCGACGAAATCAATAGCCGGCATTATTATCGCAAGGGATGCAGGACTTTTATTGAAATGCGAGCCGCGCGGTCTGCCCCGCCCGAAACTGAACTATCATTCACTATGATTCACAGTCAAATTTTACATATCCGAATAACATAAACTACGAGATTGAGCTTTATTTTTGGAGTTTTTTAGGAAGGTTTCTCGCTGCAATGGTTATTTAAAATAGTAGAGTTATTGAGTAGCGTTGCGATTTGAAAGATTATGGTTGAAGCGATAACGCGCGGCTAAGCGCCTGAATGGCGCGTGCGGCGAGAGATGGGTTCGTCGGCCGCCGTTTAGTGCGGGCTCCAGACCATCCGTTTACTATGGGCCGGCCGTAATGTTATCTGGCCGAAACATACGCTATGCTCCGTTAAATCTGTTTGTTTAGTAGTTATCTTGCTTCATTCGGGGTTCATGTCAGTTCAAATTACTCCAACCAATATAGATGTGTAGGCTTTGTACGAGGCTTTTGCATAATACAACCATTTAGCTTTCACATCAAAATAGGGTCAAACTATTTCACATTAGATAATAATTTAACTAATAGAATGTTGCATTGCTTAGTTTTATTATAATATTCAATTATTTATTTATTTATATTTATTATAATTGATATTATATAAGTTACTAGCGAAACCCGCGCAACTTCGTTTGCGTGTATCCCGTTTTCCCGTGGGAATTTTGGAATGTATGATACTTTAAAACCTTCCCCTTGAATCACTATATCAATTAAAAAAAACGCATCAACATCCGTTGCGTAGTTTTAAAGATTTAAGCATACAAAGGGACATAGGGACAGAGAAAGCGACTTTGTTTTATACTATGTAGTGATAGTGATGTTGTAAATTCGAAACAAGATCTAAGGACCAAATAAAATATTTTTCTTTCTTTGTATGTCATACTATTAATAGGGAAAATAAGGTTGGTTTCATTTTACGCGTTGTATTAATATCAATGGTGCAAACGAAACTAATTTGTCTCACCGGTCAATGGTGCATACGGTACAACGGGCACGCGATTTGTCAAATTCTCTTTCCGAAACCAGTGACGTTATTGTTTAATCCCGTTTGCAATATGCATAACGTTATTACTCTAATGTCGTTTCTGTCCAGATTAGTGTAACAACTGACATCTGTCGACGGCGTTAACTACGTATTTCACTTGTCATCTATGTGAGTATAGTAAACACAATACTGTGTTTTTATTTCACGCCGACAATGATTATTCCTTTATTAAAAAAAATATCTTTTTAAATATCTTGAGGAGCTCGATGGTGTCTCTGTGTGCCGCACTCTAAACCGAACACGCAAGTTTAACAACATCATTAAATACATAAATAAAAGTAATTATGACAAAATCGCGCACGTAAAACTCAAAACTTTGCAATAATACCAAAATTTTAATTTTTCCCGTAAACGTAACTTATTTAACATGTAATTAAACTGTTAATTATTATTATAGGATCTAACAAACAATTTGATTGTGTCTCGTTTGATTAGCAAAATCATAAAGGTATATTGCCTTTGAGCACATCAAAGTATTTTTATTCTGTCATAACTTGAAGACGGTAAATAGCGTTTTAGTGTATCGTTACAGCGACAGTTTCGACTCCCCTCACTTGTACGCCCTAGCCTGTTTAATTGCGCCCATAAAACTTATTACATGTTCCATCATATTGCCAATACAATCTATTTATTTCCTAAACTATAATATTGTGATGACAAATTACTATTTTTATATCAAGGGGACGAATATTAGATAACGATTCACAATGGTAAGCAATTACTTTTGTTAATGCCGACGACAGACATTTACTTTTCTTCCTACTTATGACAGGACAGCCAGATTCGACTTTTGTGTAGAACAATAATTTAGTTTAGGCGATAAATATTGGCCGTCCTTGAGTTTAGGGGTCATTGAATCCCTATAATATCTTATTTCTAAATGTATATCTTAGGAGAAATGTCAAAAGGTTTTTTTGAACTAACTACGCCGGTGGTAAAAAAAGCATACGACCCACCTGATGTTAAGCGGTCACCGCAGCCGGCACCAGTGGTACCCTTACTCTAATTTTGAATCACCCCATACCTATTGATTTGCCGGTTCTTGAGAACGGGAACGATAGATTGAACAAGTGATTCCGCGGGTATCGGCTAGGTTTAATAAGAAAAAGGCAAGGAGCGTATACAATTAAAACAATTTCCAGCACAACGCTTCTTGACAAATATTAATGGGAAAATATCCATTAAACGCGCTGTATGGATCCCACCTTTGTTTCGTATTAATTATTTTCCTATTCTAAAGGGGATTCAATTAATTTTACAGAAGAATTGTACTTAAATAAATAATTGCTTTAATTTATTTTGGATATGAGTGTTATAAATACATTTGATAATATTTATTAGTGATAATATTTCCTATACCTGTTTCGACAACTTAATACATTGTATTAAAATACACTCTTAATCACGGACAGATCTCATAACTTGCACTTATTAGTTCGTACACTGATAATTGATCGTTTCGTTACTATCTCTTTACTTTTGTAGATATATCTTGATCAGGGCTTAAAGGACCACGATTTATCATAATAACTACCTGTATCCGCTTTGTGAAGGATTCTGTATTACTGTAAAGACGGTCTTAGTACATTTCTTGTGTGATTACACCCAATAAAATGTAGTGTTGATGCAGGCTTTATATCAGTAGAATAGTCAACGTTGTTAGCTCTAGCTACAGAGCGGTGGAATTGTAATATGGTTAAAAAAACTCACAAAGATTATGGGTACTTTACATACTTGTAAAATTGAATGGCAAATTAAACGCGGTTTGTAGCCATTGCCGGTAATGATATTCATGGTAAGCGCCGGCGGGATTTGCATCCCAATGCGTCGGGCGGCCAGCTGAAAAATTACCCACGCTTGGTGTTTTACGGTGTTTCTTCCTGGGTGGCCTGCTTTCCCCCGTTTGACCCACATATCCCACGTTCTATAACAATTTGTTTAACATACAAACACGCAATCGGGACTCCTGATTGTATATCGTTTAAAGCCTTACTTCTTTTAATTTTCTGATTAACTTATATGAAGTTGGTTTGAGATACGAAGATAATAAAATTGTAAACAAATACAATCTGTTACTATCAAATAAAGATGTATAACTAGTAAATATAAGATGATACGAAATAATATATACTCATATAACTTTGATTTGTTTCAGTTTCTGATGATGAACGTCCAAAATTGTATTAACAGGTGAGATTAGAATATCGTAATATGCAATGCGTTTGCTTGTAGTTAATCTTTAAGCGTCTTATAGCACCAAACCAACTCACCACAGGGCTGTAAAAAAATATGTTTGGAATTAAAAATCATTTCGAGTAATGTATAAAATGTGCTTTGTTTTTCGTTTCCCTAAGATTGATGGTGAGTGGCGGATACGCACAGGTTACATTATCCGATTATAAGGATAAAGGGATATGCCTTGAACGTTCCATTACGGGAAAATCCGCGCTCGGAGTCACGCAAAACTGCCATTTATGCATTAGATATGAGCGCACAAATATTATGTACCTTTTTTTAATGTTTACGAAAAACAAACGGAATGCTTTTTAGATAAGATGTTGTGTGTCAGTGTTATTCAATTTGGCTACTACTGGGTGTGATTTCGAATTATAGTTTTCTTGACAGTAGCCGCCACTTTATGAGATCTATATAAAATGCTTTTTTTATCAAGATCAGTGTTTTTTTTAAATTAATGGTTAGAGAAACCTTAACTACTGTAAACAAATATCTACCTGACAGACTCCATCCATATCTTTTTATTGTAAACAGAGGTAATCAAACTCTGACTCTACTTCTAACAGATATATAAAATTATTGGTAACAGCACACTTAATTAATAATTTGATACGGACATTACCTGACTACGCTTCTCTAAAAATATTTTCAACAATAAGTCCGAGATATATTCGCCCTTAGCCGTCCATTTGAATGGCAAATTATATTGCGAGACACAGAAACATAAATCAAATGTTATTGCTGGCAGATGTTACTTTTCTTTTCAACAGAATTTCGAACTACTTAACGAAATTCTCCAAGTTTCTTGTGATTTTACAAGGACAGAATTCATTTAAAGCCTCGCTTATTTTAGATGTAGTTTCGTTGTCGAATCTAATATATTTTATGAGACTATCGCAAGTGAGAAATTGGCAATATGCTTGCAATATGCAGTGATATTTAAAATATTGCGAGTACAGAAAACATTTAAAGTAACCCTGTAAGTCTTCGCTGTTCTCATCGAGGGTCATGTTTTTCACGTCAGCTAAAATCACATTATTATGAGTATTCATCGTTATAAACGAATTCAGTAAGTTAAGCCGGAATTGCCACACTTTGGCATCAAGAAGAACAAGACAATGCATATGTTTTACTAAACAGAGGTCTTAAGTATGTCTCTCCATAGAGATTTCAGTGGAAATTGCTGACTGTAGAAACAGTTTGGCCAATGAAGGGTTGGCTAATTGAGTGTCTTATGGATTGGATACGCATAAAAATATGGCATGGCATGAACTAACGTGGAAGAAGATTATATTTTCTTAAAATTGTTCTGGTATAATAATAATAATTATTATTTTTTATACCATAAAGGTGGCAAACAAGCATACGGTAGGCCTGATGGTAAGCCGTCACCGTAGCCTATAGACGCTTGCAATGCCGGGGGTACCACTTACGCGTTGCCAACCCTCCCAACCCTCTCAAGTGGAGCTCTGGAGACCTTACTCACCGTAGGAACACAACATGGCCGAGATCAATGCTATTTGGTTGCGATCTTCTGTAAGGTGGGGGGGGGGGGGCCTTTCCCAGACGGGCTGCTCCGATTTGAGCGGATTATCCGTTGTGTCCTACCTCACTTAATTTTCACACGAGCAATTAAAAAAACTCTGTTCAATGACCTTACAAATTCGGCTGTCATAGATATCAAAGATTAACTTTTAGTCGATGAACATAAAAGTGTTGAATCCTTGTGAAATTTCGAGCCGAGAATTCCTTGATGCGCTCTAATTAGCTCGGTAATTGGCTTGTCAGCTCCACCGGGGAACAAAACTCGGCTTTTTTCATAATTCCCCGCTCCAACAATCATGTCTGACGTTTTAATCAAAATTACTCTTCGCTTCCTTTGGATGGGAATTGAAAACTTTATAAATGACCGGGCAATTAAGATAATATAACGCGGAAAATACGAAAACCCGATTAAAGAAGATTGTGAGGCAACCCATGAATTAAACGTTAAAGAAATCTCATCAATTGAAATCGGCTTACTTTAAACTAGAGAACTAGATTCATCTAAATGTATATTAATTACGAAAATAAAATCTATAGTTAACATACACTGCTTACTACCATGGTAATTAAGGGTACGTATGTGTACAATAATAATCCTTCGTAACATTGTAGACTATTACATAACGTAGCTATCTGCAGCGCCGGGCAGAGACATAAATGTATCCGCCATATAAACGCAATAAAGAGACTTCAGTATGTTTCATTGATAGCTCCAAATGTATTACCCCACTGAGCTGAATCAGACCGTTCATTCTAAATGTGATGCTTAAGACCAAGCCCACAGTAGAGTGACGACGGCGACACGACATCTAAGCCAAAAAAAGTCTTTACAAATTATCATTGTCGGAGCAGAGAAGCGTTCGGCAAGCCGGATCCACACCAGAAGATCCAACGCGATCGCGTTTGATGTGGACATGTGGACGTGCCTCGCGCGAGGGATTTGGATCAAGATCATGCCGCGCGCATTTGGATCGCGTTTGATCGCCTGGTGTGGATCCGGTTACTCAGCACATAACAGAAACACAACATCTTTTACCTTTGAGGCAAAGCGGAATGGAAGTGAATATTTTGCAACGAAGAAAATAAATTTCGCGGGGGGGGGGGTCTCTTTTCCATAAAACCTACTGTATTGCATGTATCTCTTGGTGCGCTCACCTATCTCGGTGTCAATATCCCGTCGCATCGTTCCAATGAGCCCTCGGCCTTACTGGGGCGAACGTCGTCCTATTTCCCACGTAAACTGTTCTAATGCAAACAAGCGGTCGCTAATAATGGCTTCATTTGTAGTTAATGGATAGAAACCACGTGTAGGAAAGTGATTAACCGCACTGTCTTCTAATTTCTTTAGGACTAAAATCGCTGTGTGTCCCAAGAGAACCTGTTATAGTTTCATTGTTCCTCAGTAAAACTGCCTCAATTTAAATTACTCCCATTACAGAAACAGAATAATTGCTTTATTTGCAATACACATACAAAAAAGTAATGGTACCATTGAAAAGACCAGAGAAGACTGACATCAACTGCTTAAAGCAACAAAGCGGCTTTATTGCTAAAAGCAACGTTTTTAAGAGTAGGATAACATAGTTTTTTTTAAATCAAGAAATAGGCAGCGTTAGCAAGAGACGAATAGGTTACATAAAAATCATTTGTTGTAACTTTAAAGAGATTTCTGATTAAAGAAAAGTTCTCCGTTTGTGAATATTTCAAAATGATCGGCCGGATTCTAAACAACCCTTTGTTTGGTAAGGAATAGATTTCAGCGCAAATCTGCCGAGGATAGAAGAAGTTCACGTTACCTCATATCAGATCAAGACGACGTCACTGAGCATGACTTTGATGTGACACGCTCCACGGATAATGTATAGAGAAATCAATACAGATCACGTTATTTTATTCATACAGATTCATGTTATAATATACAACTGAGAGTGTCTATTCTCTCTACTCAAATTGTCAAAGTTTCCCGAACTCTAGCGTCTAAATTTATAGGTAATACGAACAATCTGTTTTTCATTGGGAATAAGTCAACGGAATTTGTACAACTATATAAAAAAGTGTTGTTTGCAATTT
Source organism: Endotricha flammealis (assembly GCA_905163395.2). Classification (NCBI taxonomy): domain Eukaryota; kingdom Metazoa; phylum Arthropoda; class Insecta; order Lepidoptera; family Pyralidae; genus Endotricha; species Endotricha flammealis. The sequence goes on along the minus strand of LR990857.1, from coordinate 366,473 downwards.
TTTTTTAATGCAGTATGTTTAGGATACTTTGAATGTGCTTATTTTAAGAACTAGCTCAAATTAAGAAAATTATTTTAATTTTTGATAATATAATCAATATTTACTTCTAGCCGCTACGGGAACCTGATTGCATGTCAGCTGAAATTTTTCCTTCCTATAATCACTAAATGACGATGGAAAGTTAAAACATAAACTCTTTTTCGTTTTACTATCGTGGAACCTCGTTAATTTTCCGATACCTGAACCGCTTCTATTAAAAATTAAAAGTTACTTATCCTTGTTTCAGATACGAGGAAAGCCGCCGCGTGGAGCTCAGCAAATAAACGGCGCGCCGCACAATGTAAGCTTAAACCGGGCTTTACTCATTAAAATTCAGTTATATTCAGGTTTTATTTTAGTGGCCTAGGTATATAAGTCAGGCGTTACACATAAATCTAGTACGCAATAAAATAGTCTTAGTTTTCTTACTAAAAAAGAATCAAATTCCATAAGTTCCTAATTTATTTCCATTATCACGAGGCCGTAACGTTAATTATATTAAAATCTACACCTAATCTCATTTGGAACAAATAAATGAATTATACAGAATGCCTTTTTATTGTGTTTCAAAAACGCTTTTATTTACTGAACCTTAATAACAGAATTGCGCTTTATTTTCAGGTAATAATCGCTTCAATTGACATCATTTCTTCTTCGAGAAATTTAACTACACCACCATGGAGCTGGAAGACGTGGAAATGTACAACAACGGAAACTATTCGTACGACAACGGCACTTACAATGGAACGTACGAGAACTGTCCCAACAATAACCTGCCGATTGTCTACGTGGTCACCCAAGTACTCTACGCCCTGGTCTGCGTCGTGGGACTTCTAGGCAACACTCTGGTCATCTACGTCGTGCTCCGCTATTCCAAAATGCAAACCGTCACTAACATGTACATAGTCAACCTGGCCATAGCTGACGAATGCTTCCTGATCGGCATACCCTTCCTCATAATCACCATGTCGTTGCGGTCCTGGCCCTTTGGACGTTTCATGTGCAAGGCTTACATGATCTCCACGGGAATAAACCAGTTCACGAGCAGCATATTCTTATGTATAATGAGTGCAGACAGATACATAGCTGTATGTCATCCGATAGCAGCGCCGCGGCTCCGAACTCCATTCGTATCTCGAGTCGTGTCGGCCGCCGCTTGGACCGCCTCGGCCCTCGTCATGACGCCGATCTTCATGTATACCACCTTGATACCAACAGAAAATGGTCTCTCGTGCAACATTGTATGGCCCGAACAAGAATCGAGCAAAGGCCAGACATCGTTCACTCTGTACTCCTTCGCCCTAGGATTCGCTGCACCGTTGACCTTAATATTTGTCTTCTACTGCCTCGTTATTCGTAAATTGAAGACCGTGGGACCAAAGAACAAATCCAAAGAAAAGAAACGGTCGCACAGAAAAGTCACCAAGCTCGTGCTGACTGTCATCGCTGTATACGTCCTATGCTGGTTGCCATACTGGGCGTTCCAGGTAGCGTTGATTTACTCGCCTCCCACTGAGTGCGCCAGCCGAATAACAATTACAGTGTTCCTCGTTGCTGCCTGCTTCAGCTATAGTAACTCGGCCATGAATCCAATTCTCTACGCTTTCCTGTCAGACAACTTCAAGAAGAGCTTTCTGAAAGCTTGTACCTGCGCAGCAGGAAAGGATGTCAATGCTACTCTGCATGTAGAAAATAGCGTCATACCGCGCAAGAGAGGTGGAGGTGCCGCTCGGGCACAGGCCAGAGCGGCGGAATCGAGGGGAGGATTATCGGCGGCGACGTGTGGCGTGGCTGGAGGGTCGCGCTCCGAAGCGTCGACCGCGTTAACGTCGCGGTCCATCGCGGCCAGCGAGGCCCTGCCCCTAGAGGCCAGGCCGGCCACACTGGCGCCTCTCATAGCTCCAAACGGATTGACGCACACGCGCCTCTGAGTGCGGGCCTCGCGCACCGGCCGCAAGTCGTCCAGCGCCCTGCTAGAGGAAGACACTCTTATCGTGTCCATCGATTAGAACCGTGAGACTGTGCAAGTGTGTGGTGTCGCGGCCGACGACCGCGCGGATGCGAGCCCTGTCCGCGCCGGTTGTCGCCGCTCGTGCAGTGCGGTCCGCTCCGAGGCGCGGGACCTCGTGTCTGATGTGACTCAATGTGAATTTTCTTATTCTTTCTTCGTATTCTGTACAAAATTGAGAAATGAATGGGGTTAATTCGGCCTAGGGTTGTAACGATGAATTTATTAAAATATAATTTTTTTATCGCCTAGCGAATGTAAGACTTACTGTTTGTATACCATAATTACGCTGTAAAAATGTACATATCGTGTAAATATTCATACAAATTGTCATAATGTCAGTTTTAATAAAATTACGTTCGTGAAATGTGTCCTTATTTCGCAAGTGTCGTCACTGTGTTCCATTCTTATAAATTGCCTTTTTAATACGTTATGCAGACAGATTTTCTTGAAGAATTTATTGTCGCACTTGACAATTCGAAATATTGTTTTACGCTATATAAACACCTCGTATAAACACAGACATTCTCTTGACATATTATTTGCTTTGAATTTAGTCAAAAAGAAAGGACTCCGTCACGTCTTCGTCAACGCCAATTTGCTACATGTGACAGTTCATTAACCATATAAGTTTTTATTAGGTGTTTTATTTCACACTCGCATACAATATGCTCTGTAGCGTATTGCTTTTCCAATAAACAATCTAACATAGGTATACCTAGTAAGTATGAAGAGTAAATCTTCCCAACTCTCGTCCTTGATTATTAGTTAATATTTGCCCCCTGAAAAGCTAATCCCTCGATCAAACATTCCATCGAGTCACTCAGTTTCGCCACAATGACTATGAAGACGGGTATACACATAAGGGCATTAATATCGGCGAGTGTCAGCCAGTGTATTGAATTGGGCCATAAAGGTGTCATCCATCACGGGCGACAAGTGGCGGCCGTGAGCATGCAAAACTTTGAGCAACGTGTACGCAGAAGTTACTCTGCGCTCGGAAATGAAGTTGCCAGTTCATTTCCTAGGCCTTGTTTTGATGACACGATTTAGAAATGTCTTTATAACACGACAGGTACAGTTTTAATGTATTTATGAATGTAATATGCTTTTGAACTAAATCAAAAAGTGCTTGGAACTTTATTAATTTTTATAGCATTGATAGATTCAGGTGTACCTGCTTTGTAAAAAACCTTCGCTTTTTTTTTAGGAAACAGCGTTTTTTCTGCATTTTGTATTACAGTTAACATTGCAAACCGAATATAGTTTACATTGATTTGAGAAATCATAATTTCTTCCGATTTCGTGCATTTTTTTGGAATAAAAAAGGGGTTCTATCATCATTATCATTTTAAGTCAGATGTAGGCCAATATTTAAAAAAGCCTTGCTTATGTGAAGGATAGTCATATTAGTCATTAAGTTATTTTAACATTTAATGATGATGTTAAGATAGGAAACTAGTCATAACATGTGATTAAATTCTGTAGCAGCTTGTGAAACATAGAATGGTGCCGGCGGTCGTCTGGAGTCCAGTGAGAGCGGGCAGCGGACCGGTGCGGAAGGAAGGCGGCCATAGTGACCGCAGTGACACATTAGATACGCTACACTTATCTGCATGTTACATTAGCATATAACATGAATATCAGGAAATGAAGACTTGTTTACTAAGACACTTTAAACCAGAGTTTATACATACTCCTGCAAAATAAAAATAAAACTAAATTATAATCTTCGCCTAAAAAATAATGCAAATGCTCCACTTCTATACTCAATATTAAATCCTAAAACTCACTCTCTTCTCCTTTAGCAAAATCAAAAGGAGTTCGATTAGTTTCCGATTTTATTGAAAATACTGAACATAATCCTAAACAAAAATATCATCAGTTTCTGATGTTCCATGTAGAACTTGTTTTATGATTCCAAATAAATTATTATTATTATTTTAAAGCAAGATTTTCCGAGATCATTGTTTTAAAATAAAACAATACACAATAGTAACTTAGAAGCAAGATGATTCTGAAAAAATAATTTCAGTACAACCCTTGGTTTAGCAGGACAATCAACTCTGATAGCTGTCAATAAATACCCTCCTTCCACTTGGATCCATTATTTGATCCCTCAATAATATATTAAAAGAGTAGTAGGTAGGTACTAAATACAAATTATAATTTTGTGGCTTGTTCCTAACGCACTTCGCAAACATTTTCACACATAGGCACAACTTGAATGGACGTAATTCCATGTAGGTACAGTTGGAAGAAAAGGATTTAAATTATTACGATAAAAATAAAATTGAAATAACATAAATAGATAGATAGAAGATAGATAGAATACTCTTTATTTGCATGACACACAGGAAAAAGTACAAAAACAATCTTATTTAAACTAGTGTAAATGCAACAAGGCGGCCTTATTGCTAAAAAGCAATCTTTTCAAGGCAACCTTAAGGTAACGAATTTCTGTATGGAGTGAAAATCAATAATAAACAAGAAAATTATAGATAAGTATCTAGGACATCTAAATATTAAAACAAAAATTAATAAATAACTTCAATCAAATATTATATTACTATACTTACAATATTATATTATATAAATATTCATATTCAACCTACCATAAATACAAATAATAATAATAATAATAATATTTATTCAGCAAAAAATACAGATACATTCCACTTAGCAAAAATGATCCGCTCTCCAATGGTTGAGTTTACAATAACAACTGTAATAAAAAATAAAGAAATGCCAAATCAAAACTAAACTATAATGTACTTATATTAAAACTAAACTAACCAAATTATTACATAACTCTGAAACTAAAATAAGACTTACTATTTGGTTAAACAGAAATTACAATTTTTTTACTTCTTTTATTTTTGCTTGCTACCGTCAAAACCGATCCAATACACTCGTGCGACACCAACAATTTAACGTGTCAGAAAATTAAACTTTAGGTTGTGCGCCAAATGGGTCATATTGGTATGGATCGGTGCATACGGTGTGAGCGATGGGTTTAACTACAAAGACTAGAAAATTAAGACTATTTTTGTTAATTTACATTAAGTGGTATACTATACAATATACTAGTACCAATACTAGGCCGAGCCTGTATTATTGATACTAGTTCCTTCCTAATGTCATAAATCACATAAGTAGGTAAACAATATGTATATCCGCGAAATATAGGTTATTCATTTTATTATTTTTACTTTTAAATGTATTAAGTATAATATTAAATGACATATAATAAATGACTTATTTGTTAATTACCGCTATATAATTATTTTTAACTTATTTTATTTATTTGTGTTGTTTGTGTTTATTTGTTTGTATTTATTTGTGTTTGAGATTGCGTGTGTGTGTAAGTGTGTGTGTGTGTTTGTGTTTATTTTACTTGCACATTATAATTTAACAGTTATATTACTAGTTAAAATATTTATTTGTTTTATTTTATTATTTTAAAAAGATTTTCAACTTCATCATACGATAACGACTTTACCCACAGAGTTAATTTATTTTGGCAATTGTATTTATTCAGGACATAAATAACAATATGTTTGTTGATTCTATTGTACAAAAAAGGACCTATAAAGCACTGAAATCTGTGAATGAAAAATGTCTTAAAACTTAACATTGGACACACGTTTTTGTTTTTCCGCATTGTGGTCTGAGACTCGGTCAGAGTTAGTTTTTTGTGTTGATCGAGGACAGTTTGCAGAATAAACAGTTGTCGTACACTAAGTACATCACATTGCGAATACAGCTCTCGAGTAGGGAATTTATATGGTTTGAAGGACATTACTTTTAGAAGAGCACGCTGAGATCGCTCTACTAACAACATATTCGTTTTGTTGGCACCACCCCATGCCCTTAAGCAATATCCTATTATTGATTGTGCCAGGGCATAATACACGACCTTTATAACTTTTGAATCGGCCACGTGTCGCAGTGTTTTAAATATGTACATTAATTTCCGTGTTCGTTCGGAAATCAGTTCGATGTGAGGCTTCCAGGTCAGAGATTGATCTAGGAGCACACCAAGATACTTTATGGTACTTACTTTTTCCAACTGGCTACACTGGCATGCCTTTGGGGTATCATGGCACGTGTGCAATTTTAAACCTAAATTGTCGTCAGGTAATGTTCTTTTAGATATCGCGAATGTTATAAATTTAGTTTTTGTTTCGTTTAGCGTCAAAATGTTACTTTGAAGCCATCTATTTGCAGTACGAAGCCCTTGTTCAGCTTTATTTTTAACATCGTGCCATGTTTTGCCGTAGAAGATCATCGCCGTATCGTCAGCGAAAGCAAATATTCTACAATTAGCTAGATTTAAATTGCAGAGGGAGTTAATGTAAATGAGAAAGAGTGTGGGACCTATTACACTCCCTTGAGGTACACCATATGTTACTTCTGCGTCTTTTGAGATCAAGTTACCAATTTTAACTTTTTGAATTCTGTGGGAAAGATAGCTAGTGAATAGTTGAAGAACTATGCCCCGAATGCCTATTTTTTCCATTTTATGCAAAAGGAGTTCGACCGAAACCGTGTCGAAAGCTTTTGCAAGGTCCAAAAACACGCCAATGCACTTGTCTTTATTATCTAGATGTTGGGCAATAAAATCTGTCATCTGAGTTACGGCTTCGGTTGTAGACTTGCCAGCTCTGAAGCCGTACTGATTCTGAGACAGAATTCCTTCATTTTCAAGAAAGAGTAGCAGTCTTTTATTCATAATTTTTTCTACTATTTTCGACAGCGCAGGTAAAACTGAGATAGGACGATAATTTTGAACGCAATCTTTACTTCCTGCTTTATAAATTGGGTGAATAATTGAAATTTTGAATAAGTCTTGGAAAACACCTGTCTCAAAACACAGATTGATTATATGCGTAATGGAAGGAACAACGTAATTAATAGCACGTTTGAGGAGAATATTAGGGATTCCGTCCCAACCTGTGGCACTATCGTTTTTAAGGTTTCGAATTATTGCAGATACTTCGTCTTCAGTGGTCAGAAATAGACCAATAGAGTTAGGTGGGTTAGGCATATCAAAGTATGTAAATTGGTTTTCTGTGTGAGTTCGGGAGTGCAAAGGTATTCTTTCTGCCAGGTTTTTACCTACTTGGGAGAAATAGTTGTTTATACAGTCAGTAGATTTTTGCGGGGTATTAGCTATTCTTAGTAATTCACTTGGTAAAGATTTTTGTTTGTTTAAATGTACTATATTTTTAACAGTTTTCCAGAGCATTTTTGGATTCTTTGAGTGTTTATTAAGTTCCGTCTGTTCATAGATTCGTTTGAGCCGCTTTAATAGGTCATTACAGTGGTTCTTGTAGCGCTTGTATGTGATGTTCAGTATTTCGTTATTGGGGTCGGATTTGCACTTAAGGTGCATGCGGTCTCGATTTTGTATGCAGCGGACCAGACCTGGAGTTATCCACGGCTTAAGACAGTGATATCTCTTGGGAGTTACGATTTTAGCAGTATTTTTTTATAAGATGTGTAGAAAGTATATTTACTAATTGCTCGGCAGCAAAGTTAGCATCATTAGATTGTAAAATGGGATTGTAGTTAGCGTTTTTAATATCTTTTAGTAATGATTCGTAGTCAATTTTATTTTTAGTAGCATTTTCTTCGGAAATAAATTTGAAATTGGTGTTTAAACATAATAACACTGCAGAGTGATCGGTTAAAGGAGCTTTTAATACGAGAGTGATACTTGGTACTTTAGTTTTGACCATTGTATGGTCAAGGCAGTTTTCACCTCTCGTGGGGTATGCATGACTTTTTAACATACCATGACTGCTGAGTAGGTTCAAATATTCGGAAGAATTACAGTCAATGTTATCAATTTTGATATCTCCTATAATGATGATATTGTGGCAAGACCTGTATTCCGTTAGTAATTTGTCCAAAGCTTCGACAAAACCCAACGCATTGCGGTACGATGGAGATCTATAGACGGCTATGATAAGAGTATTTACGTTCAGTTTCATACAAAGTACAGTAGCGTCTTCAAAAGACGGCTCATCTATTGTCAAGTCTAGACCATTTTTTGAATATACGACAATACCATCATTCTGGTTTTTGTTGTTTTTTGTATAGTGAGTATCGTAATTCTTAAGACTGGGATATGTCACGGTCTTGCTATTCCATGTTTCTGTAAGGATGTATATATCACACGTAGTGTCAATTCTAGTCAGTAGTATCCTAAAGTTGTCAATATTTCGATTAATGCTCCTAATATTTTGGGTTAAAATCTTCAGGGACTTGACAAACGCATTCTGAGCAATTATATCTTTACATTCCTCCGGTTGGCATAAGTATGCTTTGCCAACGGACATTTCATCAATTTCATCCGTTGCTACTGCATTCTTGTCAAACATATTTGGTGTAAGTTAACCATGATCTTTTTAATGACCAGTTGTAGCAAGCTAGATTGCGTGAGGACCAGTAGGAAATGATAATTTCATTAGGTGTTTGCAAGTGTAGTGTTCGGTTTGAGAGTGTATTGAATGTTGAGTGGTGAGTGATTTTTGGGTTTAAGTTAAAATATATAGCGGCAAGTAAACCAAGTAGCATATAAGGAACTGCAGAATTTGTCGTATGCAATTTTAAATCGTGCACTAGAGATAGTCATTGTGGATTGCGCAGTTTGGAGAGTTCAGCTTCATTTTTAATTTCTATATGAGGTAAATTGTCTGCCTTACGCATAAACACTCTTCCATTCGATGTCCAGCAGTATTTGAAGCCGGCGGTAGAAGCCAAGTCACGTGCCAGGAAAAACAATCTCCGTCCTTTAGCGGTGAGGGCTTCCGAGATATAGACAGGAGTGGCAGCACCCCTAAGGCCCAAATGGATGGTATCAAGCCGGTGGTTAGGATGCTTTTTGTTAAATTCTTTAGCCTTTTTGACAACATCCTGCTTAGTGGAAGTTCTTGTGAAGTCCACCACTATAGTGGACTTGCCTGTTTTGCCTTTAACTTCGAACGCAGTCTTAATATCATTCTCCTGGACACTGACATTTAAGGCCGTGCAGGTGTCCAACACTATTTGTGTCAAATCTGGCCTTGCCTCATTTTTATTGTGGAGAGGTAAGTTCCTGATTTCTATTGTTGTAGATTTAAGGCTTCTTTGGATGTCCTCTAGTCTTGTTTCAAGTTCCGAGATTTGTAGTACATGGTGCTTACGTTCCTTTTCGAGAACATCTATTCTTTTGCTCATGTTCTCATATTGAGCTGAGAAGAGTTCCATGGATTTTTCGATTTCTGAATTTGTTTGCTGGATTTTAGAGTTCTGTGTTTTAATCTCTGCGATATCCATCACAAGTTTGTTCAAGATCACATTTTGACCATCTTTCATCTCCGATAACATTTGCCTGATTTCGTCTTTAAAGGAACTCATGTGTTCATCAGAAGAATCCCTACGTCTCTTCTGCCGCTGGTTCATAAGGGATTTCGAGGATCCTTGTTCTTCTAATTTGGATACATCTGAATCAGACTGGGTGTGGAGCGACCCTTTATTACTGGGTGGGCTTCTTTGGACACGTTGCATTGTTCTTTGGTTCGAAGTTTCTGTAGTCGCTATAACTAGTAACGTCCGATTTACCTTGAGCTCTCGATGCACGTTACACGGTCGTAGACGGAGGTCTTGTTGCTTTGGCCGTTTGAACAACTCTTGAAGTTTATGTGCGCTGGTATCTTTTACCTAACTACTCACGTTTTGAATTGGTTCCGTTTAGGTACCTAAACGTAATCGCATTATTTCGTACCACCATCTCTCATAAACAGGATCGCATTTCGTCGGATGAGCAAATGAAAATTGTCGCTGATTAGTTGCAGCGGTGCGTTCAAAACAAACCATTAATTCGTTTTGGTCATTACCGGTTTTTTAAAACAACTTAATTTTATTATTTATCTATTTTAAAATTGTTTAAGATGTAAATTAATCTATATTCAAACGAAAAACATCGATTTTTTATAGATTATAGACAGATTAAACGGGGTATACTTTCTTATACTTGCGTAAAAAAAGTATTTAACGAAAATTAAATATTACACGTTCAAAACGCACCCTGTCGGATCGGACTGACACAAATGTCAAGTCAATCTTGTGAAGTGAAATCGCGTTTTACGAATTTAAATAAATTTACGCCTCGTCATTTTCCATCTGCGACCGTAGCAGCTACGCCTCAGCATCTAACTCCTAGACGCAGAACAACGCGTGACAGGCGGAGACGTGGTGGTGTGGTGATATGAATTCTGTGGTGATGGTGAACCGGCGTTGAAATAAGATGCAGCACGCAGGGCGTTGTGTGCTGACTCAATAGAAAAAGCCAATTTATCGAGGGAGATATTGGTCTTTTTTTAGGAATTTAGTAGAGGAGATTAAGAGATATAAAAAATATATTAATTTCTATAATTTAATATTTACTACTATTGTTAACTAGCATAACATTATTGATGAATATCATATCACATCATAACATTTTTTTATAATGTTAATGTTCATAACAATAAATGTAATTTATATAAATGTTACAACAATACATTTTGTGTGGTCGTTTTCTTTACTTTCTTATATATTTACTCGTTTCTTATAATTATTAAATTATATAAAACAATTCGCACCAAGTAGCCATATTTAGATAGAAATTTGATAGATATTACCGTCAATTTTCATAGGCAACAGCGACATTTGGCGGCTGGCGGGTGAACTAAAATTAAAAAAAAGCGATGGCCATTTTCGAACTTCACATGGCATCTGATGGACCACGGACCATTTGATACCATTGACGTTATTGATTTTATTAGTTGTTTATTTACTTAAAATGTAAATAAAATATAATTGGATACTTAAATACTCAAAATTCTATATATTCCGTCGGTTGGGGGATGTCTTTGGAGCGCTAACAAAGAAATATATTTAGAAAATAAAGGGTAGCGTATACATACTATGTATAAAGGTATATACACTGCCGGACACTTGAATCGAGCCACCCAGCAGTTTCAACTTTGATTGCTGGTAACTTAACAAAAGTATATGATCAACGAAAAAGTTTTTATGCATTTTTTTTTTTTTTTTTTTTTTTTTTTTAATTTTTTTATTAATTGAAAATTTCAGTTTGGGTGTACTAACACCCTCTTCTGAGACACCGGACTGTTGCGGGAGCGTAGGGCTCTCACCGCCAAAAATTTACAGTGTCGTTTTATGCAATTTGGAAGCTGCTACACTTTACATTATTAAGGTATACTTAATTCCAAATTAAAATTTTAGTAACTTAATAAAATTACAATTTTAAGTGAAACTTGTCCTGTATAACCTTTCTCAAAGACAAGACTCGGGTTGAATTTTTGGAAAAAAAAGGAATTATTTAAAAAAAAAATTATTCAGTAACTTGTATTGCCTCCGAGAGCGTTTATGATTGCAGTCATGCGATTTGGCATGGAGTTAATCAACGTCATTATGAAGTGTTGTGGAATGTTCTCCCATTCCTCCTTGATGGCAACTCTCAGCTCTACCTAAGTTTGTGGTGCTGGTTGGTGAGCTCGAACACGCCTCTTTAACTCGTCCCAGAGACGTTCGATGGGATTCATATCAGGGCTCCTTGCTGGCCATTCCATTGTCGTGATTCCAACATCATGAAGGTATGCCCTGACGATTCCTGCAGTGTGCGCTCTTGCATTATCATGCATAAAGATGAAGCCTTGGCCTACAAATCCAGCATATGGCATCACATGAGTCTCTAGGCAATGGTTAATGTATCGACGGGCATTTAGTGTTGGTAGACGTGGTCCTGTCACAACCTCTAGCCCAGTTTTACCATCGGCAGATATTCCTCCCCAGACTATCCACGAGCTCCCGCCATAACTCACTCTCTCTTCCATACAACACTGAACAAAGCGCTCTCCCAGCCTTCGGTAGACCTTCCTCCTTCCATCATTACCATAAAGCATAATCTTAGTCTCATCAGTAAAGAGTACCTTGCTCCATTGGCGTCGAGTCCAATGCAAATGTTCGCGTGCAAACTGTAAGCGCGCCATTCGGTGAGCTCTTGTCAGTTTCGGCCCGTTGGCTGGCTTATGTGGGCTCAGACCACGTTCTTTAAGTCTTCGTCTAATTGTTCGCGCGGAAACAGCCACTCCATGAAAGTCTCGAAGCTGTTCTTGGATCTGTACAGAGGTGAGGTGACGATTTCGTAAACTGGTTGTCGCGATAAATCGATCCTGTCTTTCTGAAGTTACCCGAAATCGCGGTCTTCCTGGACGGCGCACATATCCACCAGTGTCGAGGTATCGATGGTATACCCTTTGCACAGCAGAACGGCTTAAAGCAAGCTGTGATGCTACATCGCGCTGACTTCGGCCCGACTGTAGAAGCGCCACAGCTTGCGCGGCTAGAAGAGGCGGTGTATCCATAATTTTAACGTTTAAATGGCTCAAATTAAAAAAAGCAACAATTTTACGATGTCTTAATTTCAAAACAATTACGGTGAATTCAAAATTATGGAGTTAAATAAAAAAATTACGTTAATTTAGATCAACTTTTCTTTTCAAAAGAATGCACTAATTTAGATTTTGTTTCGTTTTTCCATTTGATAAATTCAAAATTGGAACAACAGCCCTTCAAAATCATTATGAATATACCAGCATCAAAACTGCATAAAAACTTTTTGATTAACTTAAGAATATTTTTATGTTCTATGTCATTACACATAAAAATGTAGGGTGGCTCGATTCATGTGTCCGGAAGTGTAGGTGAAATTTTAGTTCATATCTCAGCCAGTGCATGACAGCACCTTCCATACATGACGATTTTACCCCGGAGTTGCCACTCTGTCCTCCTTGACAGTCCTTGATTCAGTTTAGGTTGACAGCTCTTTTGACAGATCAATTCTTTCAATTTAGGTCGTGGAAAGACATGGTGGTACGAAAGTTCATACAAAATGAATGAATAATATCTGCTGAATCGCTGTCACCTAAACCGAGTCGTTTAGAATACATGGTGGTACGAAATAACGATTCTATTCTGTTTAGGTCCTGAATTGAATGGGAATAAGAGATGGTGGTAACCCTGCTGGTACTTGCAGCAAATTGTTGAATTTAAATAATCACTTTTATTGAAAATAAATTAATATTTTAGTAACAACAAACACAGTGGACACGTCCTAACGCTTTCGCGGTCCGGAGGGAAGGAAAACAAATAATACTGTAATATACATACAATACATATATACCTAATAATAAAATAAATAAAAATGTCGTTGTACTTGAAGGCAAAGAAAGGAATTAAAGACTTAGTGCTAAGAAGTGATTTTTCACCTGTCGTAAATATTTTATAAATAAAACTAAATTACAATTTACTTACACGAAATCGGTTGAAAATACAATGGTAGAGAGATATATATGAAATGAGCTAGCTCTACCATTTGCTTGCGTTGCGGTTCATTCGACGAGTGAGGGATCCGGAACCTCAACTTCTTACGTATCCTTTTCTCCCTGTACCTGCCCCACCACCACCACTTTCTATCAGGTGGGCCGTTTCCTTGTCTGCCTGCTGTATGACTATAATAAGTATAAAGTGTAAGTATTTACAGCTACATATAATAAATACCTATAAATATATTATTAATATGTAATGCAGGCAACTGTACCATTAGTATGTATGAGCCAATCAATATTAGTTTGTGGCTTCGCGGCGTGGGCGGCGGCCGGATTGACCGGCGTCGGGACGTCCAATCAACATACTCTTAGAAGTGTTTCGTGGGTGGAAACAGCCACTTGGTGATTTATTTCAGGTGTTGCAAATAAAACTTTTAATTCCAGTTAACTGTTGCTACTTTCTGGAACATTTTGTTTTTTCATTGTCATGTTTGTGTTTAAAAAGCTTTTGCGTTTCACCCTAGAGATTAATTTGATTCCTACTATCGACTATTATGATATAAATGAATACAGGTACACAATTTATTAGAATATACTATGTAATGACAAATTAAGGCCACAAAAGTAACTTAATAAATAATTGTCCTGTGTAGAAATCGAACAATCTCTACGACACAATAAGGCCCGAGTTCTGACGACCTGTGTCAACTAATAAATCTGTATAAAAGAGTGAAAGCAATAAAGATTTGTGAATATAGGTACACAAGAGAGAGATGAGAGAGATGAATATAGGAGTTAGAATATACTATGTAATGGCAAATTAAGGCCACAAAAGTAACTTAATAAAAAATTGTCCTGTGTAGAAATCGAACAATCTTTACGACACAATAAGGCCCGAGTTCTGACGACCTGTGTCAACTAATAAAACTGTATAAAAGAGCGAAGGCAATAAAGATTTGGCAGCACGGAGGCAACGGGCACCAGCGGCCCCCGCCTAACCAAATAGGAGAAATGAGTGCACCTAAATCGGATTTTGAGTCAAAGGGAATCCGGAGTGGAATGAAAATCATATTATGGCTTGAAAAGTTTTAATTGATCGGGTTCCAGGACAATCGGGTTCCGCGCGACCCCTCCGCGTCTCAATTCCGTACACATAATACGTTTAATAAATCACAACTTTCAACCAATTATTTCTAGTGCCTTCGATCTCACATTCTGTTTTAACGAAAACTTTCATTTTAAAGAACACTTTGATTCTGAATTTGAACATCATCGTACTCCATAGACGTCAGGCAATGGGTGTAAGTGTGTTACAGTAAAGCAATGGACCACGGAACTGCCTGCCACGAGATGGCCACGAGGCATGTCTACTTATATTATAAAGAGGAAAGATTTGATTGTTTGTATTCATTGATTATGCTCCGAAAGTACTGGACCGATTTAAAAAAATCTTTCGTCGTTGGAAAGGCATAATACGAAGCCAGGGCCATCCGCTAGTCTCGGAATAAAACAACTTGATATCCGAGTGGACTATGAACGTTTGGAATTTTTTATTGTGCATATATTCGAATTATGTGTATTGTGTTTATGTAACATAGTTTTAATTAAATTGGTTCTGAAACAATTTCATTCAAACCCAACAATGCTCGCTTCTTAATCCTAGATAGAGGAGATTAAATAGACAATGCCTAAACAGTACAAAAGGCAGCCGTATCTCGTGCGGCTCGACGCTATCGCGCGTACACGATCTTGGAAAGGGTTGAAAGCAACGAAAAATAAGAAAAAATATGTTTTTATACCTTCAATATTATTTTTCTTAATTAAACCTAAGATCATAGTCAAAGATTTTTATTCAAATAGGGCTATTTATTACAAGCTATTTCGAATTGTCACATTTTTTTTCCTACCAACAAAATAACAATAATTTACCGATCAGAATAAATGAGAAAGGTACGGGGTTAAGGGTTCGCAATTATGCGTAAAGCCTAATTGTAAATACATTATGTACAGAGGAATTAGGACACCACATAAATCAGCCACATGTGTTCGGAAAACTCGTAAAGCCGGCGAGTGAGAAAGGAACCTGTGATTAATGCCTCGCCAACTCATTTTATATTGTTGAGAATAATTCCTATTTTACTTATTTTAGTGTGATACTTAAGTTTGCAATACTTTCCACTCTCTGATTAAATTCGTCGTGAGTTCCAAGACAGCTGCAGTCTCTCTTCATTGCTCATTGACAATCTGAGTTTGACACAACGCAACGGTGGGAATGTGTGGTGGGCTTGTCCCAATTTTACATATTTTGTGTAAAGTATACCTAAGCGAGCCAGGGGCAATCACCGCAACCCTTGCTATGCCTAGATTTTTCTACACAAACACCAAAAAAAAAAACTATGCGCAGTGTTGAAAATGAAATATTTATAGGTACATTTGATAGTTTTACAAAGAATATAATATGTATTAAAATATTTTGTCTATTTTGCGCGTTTGTTCCCACGCTTCCCACAAGTCCCTTTGGTAGTTCCTCCGGGAGTTCAACAGAGCTAGTGAAACTTTTTGTCGGTTTCTAAAACGTATTTTAATTTTAATTCCACATTAAGTTTTAAGCGATCTCTTTTTTCTTCTTTAGTTTGACAGTGACAGATAAATTTAATGTGTCATTAACTTTAAAAATGCGTTTTAGTAACTGGTTGATAAACCTCAAAACGATTGAGGCGATTTTATGATATTACCATAAGATAACTCGTCAAAATTGAGTTGTGTTTTGAATTGTAAGTTAGACCCCTGAAGGATTATTTTTTAATGTTAATTTCACGTACCACTACCAACCACTACCACTTCGAGTTAGTGTCGAGTCGATGCAGCTGCTATTCGATTAGTATATAAATCGATAAGCCAAATCACTTACAACACGTGTCGGGGACGCGTGACAGCTCATCGGTCACTCGGCTGCACCCACCGATATTTTTGGCAAAATAAATATTTATATTGTTCCACTACACAGCCCAGTGAACACGGAAAAAGCTATCAAGTATCGTGTTACGCATATTCTATAAAGTCTATATTTTATACGAGTTTTATATTATGTTCTTACTGTGTGATAACAAAGAAAATTAATCTGTCGTGTCGTTCGTAACTAGTTTCCGCTCGCAGGGGCGCGGGCCGCGCTACCGGCCGTGGCGCCGACTGCGGCGTCATTCAACATTTTAATAAATTTTGTTTCTCCCGCTCGCCGCAGCGCGAGCTTGTGATTCTTATGACGCTTTGTGGGCAAAGAAAGATTCGTACTGTTTCAAATTATTGATGTTCCATGGAGGATTCTTTCAGTGTCTCCATAGGGTGTAAAATAACGTAGAAACCATGGAAACCATGGCCCATGTATTCATACTATTTGTTTTGAGATATAACGGCTCTATTATATAATCATAAAGCAAAATTCAATCATTTGGAGGTAGATATTGCACGATCTTAAATAAACATACGAAATGTAATTCTATGTGACATTTTTATTCTCTTCCATTATTATTTTCCTTTTGCGAAAATACGCAGCGCAAAAAATACAGAAAATCTACGTTTTTATTACAGGTAAATATGTACAGGTATTTTATTAACCTTTGAATAACAGGGGTGACATGTCACCCCGTCAGCTCAGAGAAAAGCCAATATTATTTCATCGGCGTCACGCTTAGATGCGCGCCTCGCTGGCGACTCAGCACCGGCCTCCCAGATCGATGTCAACCTAGCCAGGACAACCGCCAATTAAAATACAGACAAGCCAGGCGTAGCATTTCCACAAAAAAATATCGCCATCGGTCATTCACTGAACTACAACATTTCTGTATAGAACTTTTAAAAACATGACTCAAACTGTATTGCTCAAAACCATTTTTAAAGTTAATGGCACAAAATATTATAGCGTATTTAAAGTTAATGATTGTCAAACTAAAGAAGAAAAAGAGAAGAGAAGAGATAGCTTGAGACTTATCGTGGAATTTAAATTAAAATGCATTCCAGAAACTGGAAGCCTACTTCAAAAGGCTACTATTGGACACAGGATTCTCAAAAGAGGCTTAAAGTCTCAGCTGGCTAAGCTAAAAGACGCTCGCATTCACGAATAGCCAAACATTTTATGATATACGTATACATACCCCTCCTGACTCGTGGTCACACCAGGTTGTCACACCAGTGTGACGACGAGTCAATTATTTTCCTCGTAGCCACACCACTTTAAACAAGATCGCACTTTACTAAATATTATAACACTAGCTGACCCGTGCCCACTTCGTTGGGCATAATGTTAATAATCCTTTTTTAGTACAGGCGTTCGTAAGAAACGCTTTCATTCGACCGTTTTTTCTCCGATTCACTTTGCAAAACCGACTACCACATAAAAGCCTTTTTATTTTTCGGTTTTTTATATAACCTATGACACTCAGCAATAATGTGGCTTTCTATTGGTGAAAGAATTTTTTAAATCGGTTCAGTAGATCCCGAGATTACCCCTTACAATTTAACAAATATACAAACTTTACTTCTTTATAATATTAGTATAGATATATCCAGGAAATGTAGTTTCCTTGACATGGATTTCAAACATATTGCGGTCCGTAATTGCTTGCAGTGTAGAACATTTTGCTGATCATTAGTTGCCACCTTTACAACATGCGTGGGGATTAGGGAGGACCTTTGACTGAGGCCTTTTATTGCCTATCTAGTCCACCCACTTCGCCCGGAATGAAGAATTAACCGTCCCGCGATTTCGTCACTTAAACTTTGCTTTTCACATAAATAATATCATTCATATTTATGTTGAAACTTTTGCCAATTTGATACAAATGGTTCCAGAGATTACACTGTACATACTTCAGAGAAATATTAGTATACATGTTTTGAGTTATTGCCTACGCCTAGATTTAGTTAAAAATGTGAAATGTATAATTTTGGTAACAATTTGTTATGTGTATCTTGTTTATCTCTATCTAATTTAAGAAAATAACATCATAATCATCTCATACCAACTTATATGTAATTCTCTAATTATACGTAGGTAATTGTAATTTTTGAATATGAAAACGCACCTGTTCATCGATGGAGATTGCCGCGAAAGAGCAATGCCGACCAAGTCAAGTTACTAAACTTTTACTCGTACATGTCCTTATTATAAGAATATCCTCAACGTCCGGTCCTGAAGAGGTTAAAAACCTCACAGTTCGTTTGCTATCCGCGTCCTGCATTAATCTGCCGTCTGGCCCACGGCTTGCCTCAGGTGTCTGTCGTATCGTCTAGCCACTAAAGCTGCACTAATAATTCACCTATGCTCGGATAAACAGAGATTTTAATCTATAGTTTTTGTCGTGCAGTCTAAATACTTTACCGAGAATGGGGGGGGGGGGGGCATATAACACGCTAGGACACGCTAAAGTAACCAACTAAAGTACAACATAAAGTAAATTAGAAGTTGCATATAGTTAAAGTGATATGGCAGCCTAATTACCCAAATATTAACCAGGAGAATCGAAGTTATGGATGTTTAACTTGTCCTAGTGTAAACTGTTCTTGAAACAGTTCGTGTGTTTGCCGACTTGAGACTAGAAACCATAGGTCGAGTGACTACGTCGGTCTGCACACCGAACTTTATGCAGTTTTTGGTGCAATTTTGCTTGTTAAACCGTTTACCATCCGCTGCGAGCGTGTGGACGGCGCAGACCGTTCGCTCAGCCTAAAGTATACTCCATGATTTCGTAGTGCCCAGGTTACAATTGATTGTTGCAGCTAGGTGAGGATATTTTAATCACAGAATAAGACATCAGTAAGTAAAATAACTGAAAATAATAAATTTTGTATGATTTCTACATATGTCTCAGTATCAGCCTCTTTCATTTTGTTCAATATACTCTTTCGTTCTTGGGGAAAAAAAACTAAAGAAAAAAAGAAAAGGCTTTAGAAATCGTCTCCAAAGGGCTAACGATACCGCTCGTTATTATTATGAGGCGATGTGTTTATGTAAGATTTTGTTATAATGTCTGTGTAATTAGAGAGGCTCTGGTAAACACTGAAGAGTCGTCAAGTGGTGCTTGCGAGGTGGATAACGAGGGTGCGAGTACTGAAGTTATTTTTTTTTGTGTACGAAAGAGAGCAAAGAACTAGATTAGAATTAGATAGACAGACGGACAGACAGCCGAACAGACAGACGGACAGACAGAGTGACAGACAGACACAGACGGACAACAAAGTGATCTTACAAGGGTTCAGTTTTTTCCTTTTGAGGACGGAACGGAACCCTAAAAACATTTTTTTTTAATTGCTCCTTGCTAAAACCGATGTGAATCCGGGACGAGCCGGTTGTAGTAAATATTTGTCATTCCTCATTTTTTATGAATTAAAAATAAAGTCATTTTCTTACCGTAAATAAAAGTAATTGCCGGAAATGTTATTTGAAAAATAAAAACATCCGCGTTCGAGCCTTCGTACATATGAAAGGAAATGAGTAAACATAATTTGGAACCGAATTATTACGTCACATCCGTTTCGGATTTGCGACCGAGCTTGCCACAGCTCACCGTGTATTTTAATACAAAATAAAATAAAAATACATTAATAACTTTCATTGCATCCATTGTTTTACAAACGTCGGGTTTATATCCAAAGGCAGTATGAAATGTTACCGATTTCATACTTGAAAAGGAAACCGAACCGACGTCGCTGAAGTACACATAGATCTTGAGATATTGATTCCCATTCAAATCCAGTATCATCGATGCTTAACTTGCAAAATGCCACGTGCAATGACTCCATCTAATTCCTGAATATAATATGTAAACTATCTGCTTAATAAGTTAACTAAATAATCCTCGTTTGCAGAGGGCTACGGAAGCGGCAAAACGAGTATTTCCTACTTTACTCAAGTCCAAAGGTACATCTTTAATTGGCTTATCATATCGGTGGTGGCCAAATGTCCAGGCTCATAGGATGCGTTCAAATACAATTAGTTTCCTGAGTTTTCACCGTCTATAAACGAAAAAATATATATTCTAATTACACGTATGTTGAAATCAAAACAAAACATAATAAGGCAAGTCTTACAAATAAGTGGGTTTCCAATCAACTGGTTCGAATTAACTCTTCTTCACTTAGTTAAATTTTATTTATTGTAATGTTAGTGGGAGACCTATGTCCAGCAGTGGACTTCTTGATGATGAAAAATTACTGTTTGGTAAAAAAATAATAGTCTTTTCATTTTGAGAATTTCGCCGCTGCCCGTCCTTGGAAACATAACTTCTAAGTAAGATTCGATTCGAAGTGGCTCTCATTTATGGATTAATTATTTTCATGTGAGCACCGCCGCAAGCTATTACCTAGTTAGTGTTGTAATAATTAATAATCATAATTATGGTACACATTTCTAATAATTAGCCCGTGTCGTTTGGTCACATAAATGGTTATATAAATCCGAGTCATGTAAGTGACATCGCTCAAGGACAAATCCCGAGCGTTCCAAGTTCTAGGGATTGTGTAACCACAAACATACATATCACGTGGAAAGCCAAGATGTTTAAGACGTTGGTAATATAATAAAATAGTTGCCAAGTGGATGTGGAGGAATAAACAAAAGGAAACCGGTTTCAATAAGGTTTCGATTAGTTTCAAACAGCAATAAAGCGATCCACACACAGGCCGATGCGAGTCAAGCGCGGGGCGAGCCCGGGTCTGATCCGTTTGGTTTGTGTGACGTCTGTGCAGTCGGACTC
The DNA here is from genome assembly GCA_905163395.2 of Endotricha flammealis. Lineage (NCBI taxonomy): Eukaryota > Metazoa > Arthropoda > Insecta > Lepidoptera > Pyralidae > Endotricha > Endotricha flammealis. The sequence goes on along the minus strand of LR990857.1, from coordinate 345,291 downwards.
GTGTTCATATATATAAAAAGATCCGCCCGCCTTTCGGCCGACCGTTCTGTGTCTTTTACGCATTAAAGACAGCCCAGCAGGTAGTCGCTAATTGAGAACCTGATTCTTGACAAGCGGTAAAAGGGGCTCGATATGTGGTGAAAATGAAATTGTTTATGTTGTATTAGCGCTATGGGCCTGATTTTTAGCTGCTGCGATTGATGTCTTGCAAATCGGCAAATCTGTCGTGTTTAGTCGGCATTTAACTTCTAAAAGGGGCTAAATTGCCGATCACCGCGAAGTAGCGTGTCTGCTCAGTGTAGTCTTATCACTTCGACTGAAGGAAACAACAAATGCACATACATACCATACCACTGATATTTTGATCGTCAAAATTCTGGTTTGGTGCTTGGTAACAAAAATTGTATATTTTCTGTCGATATGACCGGGTGTTATGTGGGCGTTTAATTTATTTATTGAGTCAAGTTTCCTGCATAAATAAAATATGCTCCTTGCAATACATTTTTATACGCCGACACGAGCCCTTGGTGTTGCACACGTCAAAACTAAAAAAACACGCAAGTTAGACAGCGATGATCCTAGCCAAAATTTGGATGGATTTAAAATTTCCCGACGTTTTCATGCCTCGGAGAGTAAGATAAGCTGTCGGTTTCAATCGTTATCGATAGATGAAATCGTTTATTTCAGAAATTAGACCTTCACAGGCACTCGACTGGGAAAGAGTATCCGCCGCCCCCTCGCAGATATCAGCGTGAAGCAGCGATGCGATACGGTCGGTGTACCTATGTTTTAAGTGAATAGTAAGTAGGTACGTATGTTTTCATGAAATTGGATTATCGGGCCGGTGTGCCCCAGGGGGCGATCTGGGGACCACTGCCTGATTATAATAATATTTTGTAGAGTCATGTTCGTGAATCACTCCAAAATAGGATTATACCCGCGGCCCTTGAGATAAAGTGACCATTGCTAGCCACTCGACCACCGGGCCTGTCAACTAAACCAAATGTAATAAGCTATTATTTTCGATATTTTCATTGTTTTTAAAGTTCTCTCAAATAACACACGTTTATATTTCTTTCTTTTTGTCATTTAAATTTAAATTAGTCAATAATGTTTGCATGTATAAATTTCTTATAAGTGTTGTGTACAATTGTTTAGGATTCCAGAATTATATTTAAGTTATTGTAATATTATATAAAACAATTGTATGTTCTGTTATCTGTAATTGTACCTAATAATAAAAATAAAATAAAATAAAAAAAATAAAATTGTGATTGTAATCTCTCTTTTGAATATTTATGCCTCTTATGCCTATTTTCACCAACCAGTCCTGACATCGGCATACGTTTTTAGCACTCTTGATTTATTGTTCAAAATTTGCTCTCGGTTGCTATGTTATTTCATACAAAAAATACCTTCCACATCTCAAGGTTACGAATTCCTTCATGTAGCAAACCGCAATCCAATAAATTGAGACGAGCAGCCATTGTTTCCCAAGCCGGCGTGTGAATTGGCGAAGGGCGGTCGGGGAGTAGGTTTCAATTAATCTTCCATTGATCGGGATAAACAGTTCCTGCACGGGTTTTCTGCCCCACCGGTCACAGGTTACGCATTTGCCAACACAAACGTTAATAACTATTTAATATTTATGGTGTTACTAATTTCCGTTGCGGTAACATCTTGAACGCCGCTGTTGTGCATCATGCATATCGTTTCATTTTATAATTTTTTATGACTATGAACACTTTTACTAAAACTCGTTTTACCACTCATACATTTAACGGCAACATTTGACACATGTCGTAAACCTAGCACCTTTTTAGGGTTCCGTACCGCAAAAGAATTTTTCTCGGGAATGCGTGGAGGTATCAAGTTGAAATTTGAACCATATAATACTCAGGTCTACGGTCCCATGAAGTTGTGAAAAAATCAAATTTCTAAGTTTGCGTAAAAAAAAGATACGGAGGTTTATTTAGCAAAAAAAGCATATTTCAACGTTCTGAAGGAAATCAAAACGGGGCTACTATGAAATCGAAATTCCGAAAATATGAACTGACGTTTCGTTGAATTCTTACCAGTTTTGAACCTTATTCTAACTAGTAATGTCTTTTTGACAGGACTACGTGTTTCGTTTGTTTCGGATGGACACTTTCATAGTAGCCCTAGCTTGTTTTTACTTTTCAATGAAAACAATGTGACAAATTATGACAATAAAATGGTCTTATTCTTTTTCTCTTTAGTAACGTCATGTTACATTTTGGGACTATCAAGTCAAAAACTGTGCATACCGTTCTTGAAAAAAAAAAAATTAATGTTAAAAATTGGTATAGTGCCCATTTGTAAATGTTACCGTTAGAATGCAGAATACGTTAATATGTCCATTAACTAGGTAATCTGCAGATTTTCTGATACGGTCCGTTAAAGTATAAAATAATAAAAAAATCTCATAGTGCACTTTACCTTTTATACACTGGACGTCAAAAATAAGTAGTACAGTTTTAAAATTGCAATATCTCCTAAACTACAGAAGCTAGACCTTTGAAATAAAAAAAAGTTAAAAGACAATTTAATTTCATTTAATATAAACTTCATGCATAATATCATTTTTTAAAGATTGACTGAAAAAAAAACTTAATAAACAAAAACACTCTTTTTTAACCTGTTGGCTTGTACTTTTGTTTTTTGTTGTTTTCTTTATTGCTGATAAATCAATTGCAATTCGAAAGGAAATGTGTCGTCAGCGAGTAAACTTTACTAAGCATGCCTCTTTCACCAGAAGAATGTGCAAGAATCATAACTTTTCTTGAAGTAGGCATCAGTATGCGTCGTACTGCAAGAACGATGGGTGTAACTCTAAGAACGATCCAACAAGTAAAGCGAAGGTACGAAGAGACTGGAAACCATCTAAGGAGACCAAGTAATGGCAGACTCAGGTGCACTAGTACCCGAGAAGACCGCTTAATTGTCTCTACTGTGTTAAGAAATCGTCACCTTAATGCAGTTGAGGTACAGCAACAGCTTCTTTAGACCCGAAGAGACTACGTTAGTGAGAGTACAGTGAGGAGAAGACTTGCTGAAGCCAACCTGAAGTGGTACAGGCCAGCAAATGGCCCCAAACTTGAGACAGGGCATCGAGTAGCAAGACTACGCTACGCCCGTCAACACGTACAATGGGGCGAAGAAGAATGGACAAGAGTTTTGTTCACAGATGAGTCTCGGTTTTCTTTATTCACTTCCGATGGAAGGCGGAGAGTATACAGGCGACCTGGTGAGCGATACATTCAAGGTTGCATCTCGGAAAGAGTTCAATACGGCGGGGGCTCTGTACAAGTATGGGCTGGCATCTCTTCAGAGGGTCGCACAGAGCTAGTGGTCATAGAAAATGGCACTCTGACTGGTGAAAGATATGCATTAGAGATCCATAACGAGAATGCAGGGCCATATTTAGTAAATATGGGTGATGGAGTGATACTAATGCATGATAACGCCCGGCCACACACCGCTCACCTCGTACAAGAGTACGTTCAGGAGGTTGGCATCAGCTTGATGGCTTGGCCATCGAGAAGCCCAGATCTTAACTCGATTGAACACGCCTGGGATGAGCTTAGGAGGATAGTCAGAAGACGCAGACCACCCCCTGCCACCCTCAGGGTTCTAAAGCAGGCCCTGATAGAAGAATGGGTGAATATTCCCCAACACCGCCTCCGAAACTTTGTGTTCAGCATGCCAAACCGGCTCCAAGCTGTCATCAGAGCCCGAGGCGGTAACACAAGTTATCAAAGTGGGAACAAGGCCCAAAACGTAAAAATTAAGTTCTTGATAGTTCCTTCAAAATGGTTAGCTTTTTAGTTTTTTCTTAATTTTCAGTGTAAAACTTTACTAATGCTAAATAAAATATTATTTTAAGAAAACTTTGTTAAATTTGCTATAAAATGACTTTTATTTCAAAACTCTAACTTCTATAGTTTAAGAGTAATTGGAATTTTAAAACTGTACTACTTATTTTTGACGCCCAGTGTAGTTTGAGTAATAACGAATTCAATTGCGGAAGACAGTGATACTTTTGAAAACATTTTTATAATTTACGCTAGGTCGACGGAGCCCCGCCTCCTATTTCTGGGTGTCACAAGGTAAACCTAACGGACGTACTGTTACACATTTCGTTTTTTCGCAGTTTGTTAATTCTAGTTCTAACTAGGAAAACGCGTTTCTCCAAAGTACGTTTAAATTAGCACTAGAGAACAACGAAACTACGCCAAAAAGGAATGTGTGTGTGACCCTACGCCCAAAAATAGGATTGTTAGAATGTTTTAATCAAACTAGAACCTGTTTTATGGAATTTACCGTATGCCTGGTCTTTAGTCCGTAGATTACCTAGGAAGTCTGTATATTATCTAGTTAGTCTATCACACGCTAGAACCAAAATGGTCGCGTACTGCGTGTTTCCCGAGAACGCTGAGGTGCTGAGGCTGTGGAATTAGGTCCCCGCCGAGGTCTTTTCTTTAGACTTTATTATGGAGTGATATATGCGCGAGTGATACTCCCGATGTTGCAAGCGTCCATAGGCTACGGTAATTGCTTACCATCAGGCGGGCCGTAAACTTGTTTGCCATCTTAATGGTATAAAAAAGTACGGAACCCTCGGTGGGCGAGTCCGACTCGCACTTGTCCGGTTTTATTTATTTTTATATTGTTTCTAATAAAAATACCCACGTTTGTCCTGATCTGTGCGTCTGCACTTCATAAAGTAGAAGTTGTGTCGTGCAGAAGTTTTACCGCAAATCCTATTTCCCGTCGAGCCGTCGCGCGTCGCGCCGGGACGCTGAACCGAGATGCCTTTTATCGGACCTTCCGCCGCGCGGACATGCGGAACCGTGCGACGTGTCAATATCCAGGGATATGCACATTTTTATAGAAAGATTTATATGTAAATTCATACTTACATGTTAGATAATAACTTCAATCCTGTCAGAGCATCAAACACTATGTAAGTACTTTATTCGCTGTTTGTAATTGAGGCATTCTTGATATAAATAATGTGGTGGTAGAGTTTTTATTATGTAACGATTTTCGGTGTCAATTTATTATAACTACAATCGTATTTTTTAATTGCATCTTATTGTAAGAACAATAAGCTGCCTACATCGGCTTCGATAAGTAGTCTGCTCTAAAACACCGTCGATTGTAGTAAAAACAATTTTCACAACAGTGGAGTTTATAGTATTCATGATTGTAATCCACTGTTACCGAAATTTAATATCAAAATTACTGGCAAATGCAGAAATTAAACAATAATTCTTGTGTGTGCCGTCGATTCAGTTACTAGCAAGCGTTGAAAAGTTAAATTGAAACGGAATTCCCTTCCAATAATTCCGCCGAACGCCATTTTAGTCGACTGACAAAAACAAGAAGCACTTTTCCAGCCGGCCGGTCACGTAAGGCGCTCCACTTGCTAAAATCCGAAAACAAATTAATTTCTTGCGATCAGACTCGAGACTTTTGAGTACGCGCAGCCAATTAGAAAACCCGCCCAGTGATTAATTTGCTGTAAATTACGATTACTGAAACGTCGAAAATGTTGTTGTTGAAGTCAGTAAATTAGTCTAAGTTTTATTTGTCTAAGGTTGCGAGAAATGTGTGGTGTTTTTGAATAATTAGGTCACATGAGTAAATAAAACTACTCATGTGATTAGGTTACTGAGTTTCAGTCATACTCCAGAAAGATTTATGCCGCGTTCATATGGCGCGAATTTTTACGTGCGAGCGGCGCGTAAGCATCGCGTAAAAACCGAACTCTTATAAAGAAATTTGAACTTTAATTATTTTTTGTTAGTGTACATTTTATATCGATCAAAAGCATCGCGTCGTGTGCGCGACACGATCACAACGCGGGCACTTAGCGATCGCGATGCGAGTGCTGAACGCGTACTACGCGTGTGCGTTTGCGTTTGCCTCTGGTGTTACTGATGTCCATAGGCGGCGGTGACCGCTTTCCATCAGGTGGCCTGCTTGCTTGTTTGTCTAGTGTATGACATAAAAAAAAAAAAAACATAAATCAGTTTGTATTAAAGAGTTGATGTAATCTAACATAGGTATTTTCTATATTTGTTGGTCAAAGTGGGCGTCAACCGTAATTCAATGTTTGATAGCAACACGACAACTGGAGCAATTACAAGATTTAGGAATAGCGACAGCAAACTGTGGCGACACAGTACATAAATAAACGGCTATAATTACATTTGAACGAAAACCTCAATAAGTATAACAATTTAATCAAAATTACCTTAATATACAGTTTATCATTTGAAATGATTCTATTTCGGAAGAACTTTAACTTACTTAAGTACCAACGTCTTTCAGCAGTCGTAAATGCTGCGTTGTTATTTTGTGTATCAAAAAACATTCTCCCCTCCTTCCCTGCTATCTTTTATGGAATCAACGATTGTCTCCTTTTATATTTTATACTCCAACAATTCCCAGTGTATTATAATATTTTACGAGCGAACCTAAAAGATAGAAGTGACATTTCCCCCGTGGAAATGTGTGGTAGTTGGAAAGTGTGACACATTGCTTCCAGCCTCTTTATCTTGAACTGCTTTATAATGGAGCAGCAGGAAGCCAATACAGGCGCGTGTGGGGAAATTAATGAATTGAATGAAATTAATGGCGGGGGTGAACGGCCGGCGAAGTGGAGCATACTCCCCGGCGGCGACGCACATACGCACTTGAATGTTGGAGTTTTCCTTTGAAATCGATTCCAATCAAGAAAAGTTATGGCCATTTTGCTTAATACTGTTTGTATAAGCCAATTGCATAGGATCTGTCATTGGAACTCGTGTACATTTAATTTCTTTATAATAAATCAGCTCTGTCCAATTTATAAATCCACCTTTTCGCAGTGTTTCGAAATGAGCGCTCTCATCGACATGTATCATCCTAAATAAGGTATTTTATAAAATGTTATCCCCGATTTTGACAAAAATCTCCAGCAATTTTGTTCAAGTTCACAGCACAGATTGAAACGAGCGTTCAACAAAATGGCAAATCGCTCATATCAAACGCTCTCCAATCTCAATGTTCAATAAAGGGAATGTTTCTCGGCGTTGGGTGTATCCTTTTAAATTCAATATCGCGATTTCAGTCAATGAAATTATTAAAAACTTTATTGCTATATCTTCCATATTTGGAAAAACCAATTAATTATTCTTAGTTTTATCTTAATTCTAGAACTACATGAACTTATCCGATCCTAGTTGGTCGAAAAATAAATTTTATTATTATTATTAACTACATTATAAATTATATCATTCATGTAAATCTTGAAGTTATAAGCTTTTCCGTCTGATATCCATCACGAACTAACATTTACTTTCTATTTAGTAAATATAATTCTCTCTTTATTTTCTTAATGTTAGACAAACTTGAAGGATTAATATTCTTATGAAGTAATATTAGTTTTGGCGTTTCACTCAATTATACCTACATTATGAGTTTGGGAGCAGACGGCGGTATGCGACAGACGAACTAATCTCCGACATCATCCCGACAATTGAATCCCAATCGCCTAACAACTTTCAACTCTCGCCTATAACCTTAAGACTCAATTTTCTGTTTAAAATTTTGTTAGTTTGCAAAATTGTAGGGCTTAGACTCGGATTAAAATTCAAATAGCAATCCTTATTGTTCAACGTTAGGGTTCAATTTCAAAAGACCTTATTTTTAAACGCGATGGAGTTATCAAGCCGTCTGGATAGTTGGAGTTCAAAGGGTTAATATCAGTATGTGGACTTTATTTAAAGTTGGCGTATTCTCTGCTTCATAGGTGCGCGGGGGTGATAAACATAGTTTGTTCGCAAACATGCTTGTTTTGAATTAACCGTCGTCGGAAAAGTTCATCACAAGTGAATGCCCTTGGGATAAAGCCAATGAGGATAATTACCACTTTAGAAATTTGTGTAGAATGCAAAGTAGGAAGAGAAATTAAAAATTATTATGAAGCTACTTTCTTGTGCTTCTTCGGCTTTTAATTTTATTTTGTTGTACTTTTGTACCGATACAATATCTTAGTCTTTATCTAAATCATCGAGTACGTAGCCCTTTTGTCTATATAGTCTAGCAAGCTTTGTCTGCTTGACATAAGACAGAGTAAAATAATTTCAGTAATGGACAGTAAAACGCAGTTTGTTTGTTGATACATATTTTTACCAATAACAATACGAGTAGACATCTCAACGCCGCGATAGTAGTTCACAAGTTAACTAAGCATTCAGTAATCGTTTGTACGCTTTTCGTAAAAATTTCCACACGTTTACGAAAATAGCTTTCCATTAGTGGGGTCGAAATGGCTGTGATTTATAATATTTGCGCTGCCATACACAAATGAACGTACTTTGCTAAGAAGGGTGTGGAGGCGGAATTCACCTGGTTAAAGGCAAATGTTATATTGAAAGCCTACCTTTTATCCCGAACTACTATCTGTGCAGGATATACATAATATAGTTCATCCATGTTTACAGCAATCCACCACTCCTACACATTATCTGCAATATTGAGGCCTGTACAAAAGCAGGGCGACTCGCCTGCGCGATTTATTCAATTTATTAAAAGTTTATTGTTTTGAAAGCACTTCACGGTGTTGTACATTTCCTTCTGAACAGTAGATATTGTTGCTCCATTAGTATTCACGTTAAAAGCTGTAGCCGAAGCCTTTCTCTTATCCCAACTTGACCATTTTGACCAATTTATAATTCAAACATTTTGGATATTTCTGGGGAAATTCCTGTTCCATTAAAGAGGCTTTTACGGCAACCATCGAGCTTAATGTAAGTCGTCGTACCTAGCATACTAAACAAGCTTTCTCCGGATCTGGGCCGTTATAAAAAACGATTTTCTGATCTATTTTCCAGTTTACGGCTCTCATTCAATCGTAAAGTGAGGGCAATCCACCCGAAATTAGGTGGGGCAGTAAAAACTTTTTGTATGAACATTGGAGGCCCTTTTGATAATAAACTTTGACTTAGATCTTCATACTTGTGACGGATTGTTTTACATAGATACCAAATACAGGCTGAAAAGGCGAATCTTGAGAAACACAGATAGCAGAATCATAAAATATTAAATTATAGAAAAAATACATTACAAATAGGATTATTATATAAAAATCTGAAGGAATTGTCAAGGTATTATTCTGGCCAGTCAAAAATAATGCAGGCTGGGAAATGAGAAAAAATAAATTACTTTTTGCTTCCAACGTCGAACGTTAAAATATTTCCAAGACTAGATTTATGGAGGGTCTCAGTACAGTGGAGTGATTCCGAATCACTTTTCTAGATTGACTATAACAGGACCTTAAACAATGGTGATGGATGGAACATACAAAATCGAGCCTATATTGACTTACAAAGTATCACTGGAGTTCTGGATACCTTCTAAGCTCATGTTGAGTATTTTCATATTTTGCCGTTTTAATTATGACGGATTGATATTCTCACAGAAATCTGGGAAGTCATTGTTGAAACATTCGAAATACATAGTTATTTGATGAAAGTACTTTATTGAGAACTTTACGTTACAGCAATAAAGTTTTCTTAAGCGTGTCATAATTTTGCAAAATCTTGTCAGCTCCTTTATTCACAAATATATGTTTACGAGGCCGTACTTCAAATAATGAACCTTGTCGCTTTCGTAAGAGCGACCACAACGGCCGAAGATATAATTTGGTAGATCAGTAAATACGAATGTAATGATAATCGACGCACGCCCTCAACATAGCTTTTTCATGGAAGGAGGGAAACAGGGCTGATATTTATCAAATAGCGTTTTGTGTTCAGGTTTCCTGTTTCCTATTTAAAGTCCTATTTAAAGTAAAGCCATTTTTTACAAAGAAAAGATAACTTTTCTTAATATTATTCCTATCTATTCTTAGCTTTAGATGATTTTTAGTTCAGCGGTTATTTTAACGACACTGAAGTGAAATGTTTCTATGAATACAATGATCTTTAGTATTATACATGAGTAACCATTACGACTTCTAAAAATATTACCTTAGTTTTGTAAGTTTCTCCTAACGTTTTGTTCACGATAACAATATAAAACCTATGGCAGATAAGATCTAAAATGGTGAATGCTATGAAATAAACAAACGGTTTAAAGAATATAGAAGTTTAAAAAGAATAGTAACAACCCTGAAATAATAAAAGAAAGGATGTAAAAAGTAGAAGAAAATACGGATTCGGGAATTGCTTCGGAGTTAGGCAGCCCTTTGAATGTTAATAAACGAGAGCCTGTCGAAGGTGGTGCCCCCGGAAATATATCTACTAGAGTCTAACATTATGCTAATCAAACTTCATTCATTCTACATCAAATTGAGTACTTAAACTCTTTTGCCAATCTAATTTCAACATTATGCCGAACATCTTGGTATGCAAAGACACCCTGGAGTCTTTTACCGCGCGGGCAATTTTATTTATTTTTATTTATTTATTCATAAACATATTAAAATTGCAATCAATTTAAAATTACTATCATCAGTTACATCACAAACTCCTAGTTTCATTAACATCATCTGGATGAATTGTTCTCCACCAATGTGTGATTACTGCGACACTTTCGCGCAATAAAAATTTGGATCCAACTCCCGCCAGCGGTGCTTCCGAAAAAATGTAACTTGGGTGCCTTCGTGAAGCGAGCGTCTATCTACTTTAAAGGCCGGCAACGGCTCTGTGACTCCCCCGGTGTCTTTGTGCTCAAAGTGTGCAGGGGTCCGTTTGCCAACCTCTTACATTAAAAAAACTCCCACTCTATTCGTTGTTATAGTTATTGATAACTCTATCATATAAAGTTATCCCTCTATCAATTCATTCTAGTTTTATTAAATAGTTTATCAGAGTTTAGTTACTGTATGATATTTCGAATGAAAACAGTTCAACTAGAGCAAAAACAAGTTTCCTAGTAGTAACCGCAAACGAGCGAGAAAGTAGGTACTACTCTATAACAAAGGCGAGGGTGTTATTGTCATCGGAGCTCTGTTCATTTTTTATATTTAACAGTTGATGACAAGTTTACTGTCAACAACTTCTACTGAGTTCAACTCTTGAGATATCTAAGTAATTTGAAAACCACAAAATTCGTGTTTTAGCTAAACTTATGAAAAATAAGATTTTAGTAATATAAATGTAGGCGACACGAATTATTTGTATTTTATTTATATTTAATCATTTGTATTAATTTTAGTTAATTTTAACGTAGTTTGCTAGTTTGCCAGCTTCATGTAAAAAACAATACGGGCGGCCGCACTGTAGAAGGGATCTCACAGCTGATTGGCTATTTTTTAGTTCCTGCGGCGTCCGTCGAGGCAACTAGCGCCGTTTTGTCTATACCAAAAAGTTAACGTGTGCGCAGCGATCGAAATGGTCAAGTCATTTTATTTGTTAAAACTATAATTTTCCAAAAGTGCTATTAAACGATATTTAAAGCTCCTCATACTCTTTTTCCATTCTGCGGAAGCTCCCTATCAGTAACAAAAGTGGTCTTCGAGCCAGATCTACAAGTTATGTACCACACACCACCGAGAACAATGGTACACACGAGAAGCTCTGTCAGAAAGGAACGAGAGCAGAATGAGAAAGAGGAGCACCAAGGTCAGTCTTCAAATCTCCAATCTAAGCTGGATACAGAACCAAAAGTGCAGAAAAGCGACGAAAACGCGAAATTAAGTCGTATTATTTTCAATGCGGGTAGCACCATAAAGTCGGAACCGCCGTTAAGAACGGTTTCTTTGTTACCAACGGCATCTAAACCGCTATCTGTAAGGACAATGTCAAGAAAATCGTCTACGTCCTCATCTGTAGCAGCGCGAAAAGCGAAATTGGAATTAGAAGCCGCACAGGCGAAGGCAAAAATACAGATGGAATTAATAGATAGAAAGCTCGCCGCGGACTTAGCTGAAATGGAAGACGAAAGTAGCACTCCATCGGAAAATGATACACACAGTGAAGTAGAAAAGTGGTTAGAGCGCAGCCAGCAGGAGCTAAAGGCACCGCCCGCCCCCGATCATGGTCTTTCTTCGGGCGCGCAGTGTCTACCGCCGTCAAAGAATGTCGGCACTGATGAAGGAACAGTTCATTTACTAGCTAGCGCTCTGAAGGACTTGGCATCCGCCAGCGCAAACAACGGACCCAACTCCAGTCTGCTGAGCCGCATCTGCGCTCCGCGCGACTTACCCTCGTTCGGCGGGGACCCGATGGAATGGCTGGAGTTCAAGCAGGCGTACGAAGAATCTTCACAAGTGTGCAAGTTCAGTGAGAAGGAAAACCTATGGCGTCTACGAAAAAGCCTTCGTGGAGCAGCACGAGATGCTGTATCAGCATTACTCATCAGCGGCACTACACCAGAGATGGTTATGTCTACCCTGGAACTGCAGTTTGGCAACCCGGACCTAATATTATCCAGAATCATGGTAGATATCCAGAAGTTACCACCAGTGTCGAATGAGTACCATAAGGATATTGTGACGTTTGCAGTAAAAGTGCGTAATTACGTAACCGCAGTCAGTGTGATCGGTCGAGATGAGTACTTGGTGGCCACAAATGTTATTACAAGTGTGTTAACAAAGTTACCTACAGTCCTGCTATCGAAATGGGCCGACTACAGTTACCCTCTCATCACACAAGGTAAGAGACCGACACTACACACACTAGCAGAATTCTTGCATGCTGAAGCTGTAAAAATTAATTCTATGGCCCTGATAAATACGCACAATTTTTACAATTCATATAAAAGAAAATATCAGGAACCTGCATCTACACGCTCACACTCTGTATTAGTGAATAACGATGTAAACATTAATAATAAATGCCAATATTGTCGCCAATCGATTCACAAATTAACTGAGTGCAAGAAATTTAAGAAATCGCTGCGCAAAGATAGATGGGCGTACGTAAAACGACACAGACTTTGTTATAAATGTTTATTGGCTACGCACGGGAGGGACACCTGCCCGGCGGAATCGTGCGATGTAGATAATTGCGGGCTGCAACATCACCGTTTGCTGCATTATAACTATAATAGAAACAATGCATCGGAAGTTGAAACTCTTACGACTCAGGCGCTAGAGGGCGGTCAAGCTCAACAACAACAACAGCAGTCACAACAACAAACTGAAAGCGTAACACACATAAGCTTGTCTTCAGACTGTAAAGTGTTATTAAAAGTAGTGCGTGTCAAATTGTATGGACCTAACGGTATTATTAATGCATACGCGTTGTTAGATGACGGGTCGACTGTGAGCCTTATTAGTTCCGAACTGACGTCACAGTTAGGTTTGCGCGGACAACGGCGAGACACCATGCGCATACGCGGCGCGTGGGACAGAGACGAACTTATATGTGATACCGATATCGTCCGTCTTCAGCTGTCGAACTGCGAGGGACAGCAATATGAACTTAATGCGCATAGTGTTAAAGAACTTAATTTGCCTAAACAAAATTTATGTACAATTAATTGTAATAAGTATGCTCATTTAAAAGATTTAAATTCAATATTTTGTAATGCGAATGTTAAACCTAGTCTATTAATAGGGCAGGATAATTATAATTTATTAATTCCATTAGAGTGTAGGATGGGTAAATTAAACGAGCCTTGCGCAACACTCACTCCTCTTGGTTGGTGCGTTCATGGAAGGGTACCGGTAACGGCTTCGCCTGTGCGTCACACTACTCTCGTAATCGGGAGTGACGATGACGACCCTGGATCTGAGGACCAGAACAGACTCATGCTGCAACAGCTGCATGATCAGGTACGTGAGTCATTTACTATTGAGTCTATGGGAATAACGTCTAAACCTCGTCAAAATGTTGATGACATTAGTGCTATTGAACAGCTGGAAAAAACAGCAGTTTTAATTAATGGTCGATGGCATGTAGGTTTCCCCTGGCGTGACCCCAACAGCAGAATGCCTGATTCCAAACCTGGTGCGTTGACTAGGTTCAGAGGTGTGGAGAAGAAGATGGCTTCGGATGTGGGGTTCGCGCGACGGTACAAGGAGCGTGTTCAACATCTCTTCGACAACGACTTCGCCGAGGAGGTGAGTGCTTGTAACACTTCTTTAAGAACTTGGTATTTGCCTCATTTTGCCGTCGATAATCCAAACAAAGGGAAGCTCCGACTTGTTTTTGACGCTGCCGCAAAATCTAAAGGATTGTCATTAAATGATTATTTGCTTAAAGGCCCCGATATGCTTACGTCATTATTTGGAATAATGTTGCGATTCCGTGAACATAAAGTTGCCATAACGGGAGATATTAAAGACATGTTTTTAAGAATTAAAATAATATCTGAGGATCAGGAGGCGCTTAGATTTTTATGGCGAGATGATGTAAATAGCCCTATAAAAGAGTGTAAAATGACATCTTTGATTTTTGGCGCGAATTGTTCACCTTTTATAGCGCAATTCATTAGAGATAAGAATGCGCAATGTTTCGCTTCGACTATGCCATCAGCTGTTGAGGCGATAAACAAACAGCACTATATGGATGACTATATAGATAGCCAACCGAACGAGTCCATTTGCATCGAGTTAGCAAAAAATATTAGTTGCATTCATAAGAATGGCGGCTTTGTGGTATGTAACTGGCTGAGTAACAGTAATATGGTTTTAAATAATTTACCCAGCGAATTAGTTGCAAGTAAATGTTTTAAATTAGGTCAACAAGATGGTGAACGAGCCCTAGGACTTTTATGGTACCAGTCTGATGACACCCTAGGCTTTGATGTTTCGTTCAAACGAATTCCGTCAGAAATATTGGACGGAAAGCGACCTACTAAAAGACAAATGTTACGAGTGATTATGTCGATATTTGATGTTTTTGGATTTTTGTCACCATTCACAATTAATGGAAAAATTATTTTGCAACAAACATGGAACTCGAATTATATTGATTGGGATGATACATTAAATGATGAATTATATAGCAAATGGTTAAAATGGTTAAATATGTTAAAATCGGTCGGAGACATAAGGTTACCAAGATGCTACCAGAGCGTGCCTTGTAATTATAACCGGTTTGACAAATCATCGCCTATGCCTATGCGCACCGATTTGAACGGTGGCGCCGCCGCCGACCCGGCGATGCTTTATTGCAATTTGGAATTGCACGTATTTAGTGATGCGTCGACACAAGCATTGTGTGCGGTCGCGTACCTACGCTGGACCGAAAATAATAAAATTAAAGTGGCATTCGTGTGTAGTAAGTGTCGAGTGTCGCCTGTGAAGCCTACGACGGTGCCTAGGTTGGAACTCCAGGCAGCTTTGATGGCAGCTAGGCTCGCACATACAATAGAAACGGAGCACAGATTAAAATTTATGCGTCGAACGTTTTGGTGCGACTCAACGACAGTATTGCAGTGGTTACGCAATAACAGGAGGAATTATAAGGTATTTGTCGCTCATCGCTTAGGAGAGATTGATGAATTAACCGATGTAAGTGAATGGAGATATATTCCTACACATTTAAATGTTGCAGATATCGCAACCAGGGAATCCTATGACCTCACTGTGTTGCAAGGTGAGTGGTTCGCCGGACCGCAGTTCCTATATGAAGATGATGAGTTGTGGCCGGAGGATACGACACCTGGACCTGGAATTCATGATATGAATAATATTGAGTGTGTATCTACTTTACAAACGGTGAGTAGTGACTTACCTGTACCTAATCCTAGAAGATTCTCTTCGTGGTTGCGTCTTGTGGGAAGTACGGCCGCCGTACTAAAGTTTATAAATAAAAGTAGACGTAAACTTTTTAATGAATGCGAGTTAGTGGCTCATGCAGAGATTTTGTTAATAAAGTACTCACAAGTTGAATCTTTCGCTGAGGACATAAGTAGAATAAAAAATGGTAAATGTTTGAGTACATCCAGTAGATTACTTACCTTTTCACCCAGTCTCGATGTTCACGGAGTACTCCGTGCTTGCGGCCGCATTGACGTCGCTGCTAATGTTTCTTTAGATGTGAAAAACCCTGTTATTTTAGATGGCAAAAATTATATTTCCAGGTTGATAGTGCGACATTACCATGTGAGGGCAGCCCACGCCAACCAGGAAACCGTGGTCAATGAGCTGAAACAGAAATATTGTATGTTAAAGTTGAGACCTACAGTTAAAAACATAACATCTCAATGTATGTTGTGTAGAATTATGAAGACAAAGCCTATGATACCTAGAATGGGTAACCTACCTGAAGGAAGAGTCGCTCACCACCACAGGCCGTTTACACACTGTGGCCTGGACCTGTTTGGCCCCATGGAGGTGACTGTGGCCAGACACCGGGAGAAGAGATATGGAGTTCTCTTCACATGTCTCACGGTAAGAGCTGTACATGTGGAAGTCGTGCCTTCTCTTACAACAGATTCCCTCTTGATGGCACTCCGCAGAATGGCCTCTCGGCGAGGTTGGCCAGCATATTTATATTCCGACAACGGGACCAACTTGCGCGGAGCCGATGTTGAAATTAAAAAATCATTACAGGAACTCGATGATGAAAAGCTCAAAGGTACCGCCTGTAATTACGGCACGCAATGGATTTTTATTCCTCCTGCTACTCCGAGTTGGGGAGGGGCGTGGGAACGGCTTATTAAAAGTGTCAAGACGACGTTGAGAGTTGTCTTAAAGGAACGCGCACCACGCGAAGAAACTCTCGTCACCTTGTTGGCCGAAGTTGAAAATATTGTCAACAGTAGACCGCTCAGTCACGTGTCCGTGGAAGCCGGAAGTAAGGAGTCCCTCACACCTAATCATTTTTTAATAGGGAGCTCATCAAACTTACCTGTGTTAGGACGTTTCGACGACTCTGATTTGTTTTTGCGCAAACAGTGGCGCATATCCCAGGCTCTCGCTGACATGTTTTGGAGGAGGTGGGTGCACGAAATTTTACCTGACATGCTACCACGCAAGAAGTGGACTACAGATGTTCAGCGCTCCCTGGCAGTCGGTGATTTGGTGTTTCTCGCTGATCCCAATGCGCCTCGTGGAGTTTGGCCTCGTGGCGTCATAGAAGCCACATTCCCAGGTAAGGACGGTCGAGTGCGTGTGGTGGCTGTGCGGACCGCTACCGGTACCCATAAGAGATCAGCGGCACGTGTCGCCAGAATACCTATAGAGGTTGAGTGTTGCGAGGGCAACATAGGGGGGGGAATGTAGGCGACACGAATTATTTGTATTTTATTTATATTTAATCATTTGTATTAATTTTAGTTAATTTTAACGTAGTTTGCTAGTTTGCCAGCTTCATGTAAAAAACAATACGGGCGGCCGCACTGTAGAAGGGATCTCACAGCTGATTGGCTATTTTTTAGTTCCTGCGGCGTCCGTCGAGGCAACTAGCGCCGTTTTGTCTATACCAAAAAGTTAACGTGTGCGCAGCGATCGAAATGGTCAAGTCATTTTATTTGTTAAAACTATAATTTTCCAAAAGTGCTATTAAACGATATTTAAAGCTCCTCATACTCTTTTTCCATTCTGCGGAAGCTCCCTATCAGTAACAATAAACTTCGATCATATTATATGATGACGATGATAGACGAATATAAATCTTAAAATTCTAATGTTAGTCACTACGTACGTGTTACGTAATTTACTTTCGGTAGGTACCTATTAATACTTCAGAACCTTTATCAAAGTTTACATCTAAGAGGCATTTCAGTTTAACATTAATACTTCACTATATACCTAGAAGTCTATAATAACTTTAGGACTAACTCAACATACTTGGATTTGTGTAATCCCCTCAAAGTCGTAAACTTCAAAATTATTAACTAAATACGTCGTTAACACTTGATGCAAGCACTTAGTGTACAAGTTTAGAAAATTACCAACTGTGTTTCGATTTGTTTATAAGGCAAATTCAAAACTACATTAAAACAATGACGTTATAGTCAAACTTTGGGTGTCTTCCAAGGCAGCGTCCTAGGTCCAAGTCAACTCGTGCTTCTGACAACCCTTGTTTATAATGTTAACACCGTTAAACTTAATTAGCAATTAGCTACGAGATTGTTTGCTCAAAAGGTGAGACGACCCCACAAAAACACTTAAGACATATCCTCTATATTAAAAATACTTCTTTTTTGTTCATGAGGTATTATTTCAAACTATCGACTATGAAATGTATTCTTGTGTTTTCGGATAGAACTGTATTTCCCATAATCGCTGTCGAATGTTTCGAAATCTCACCAAACTTCATGTGATAAAATTGTCAGTGACGACATTTTAGTTGTGTTTGACGTCACAGCAGATAATGGGTTTTTGGTGGCGCGATAATTACACAGCGTATTAGGCAATCATCCAAATAACGGCCGATCAAACGTGTATTGGATTTACATATTTACTCCATTCTAGTAACAAGATTGATTAAGTTTAAAATTGGGTCATATGTCACGAGGTGCTTCGATGAATATTATCATTATACCTATTCTATTCGTTTCTGATATGTATTGAGAGATTACTGACCGAATCACAACATTAATTAGTAATTTACAGTATTACAGGACAAATAGGAAACGTTACGTTCGAGATTAATTTAATTCCAATTAAGGTAGAGTTAATTAGTCCATTTTACACGGAAATCTATATTTATAAAATGCTTTGTCCTGACTGACTGACTGACTGACTGACTGACTGACTGACTGACTGACTGACTGAGAATCAACGCACAGCCTAAACCGCTCATCGTAAAAATCTGAAACTTGGAGGGTGGATTGTTTGTATGATGTAGGCGTCCGATAAGAAAGGATTTTTCGAAATTCTAACTCTAAGGGGGTAAAAAAGGGGGGCAAAGTTACTATGGGACAACTTGATTCCTTGGTCCAATCTACTTCAAATTTGACATAAAAATTGTTTAAGAGAATTGATGGAAGACGTGATTCTTATTTTATTGAAATTCTTGAAAAAAATGTATTTTGTGGGTAATTTTCTTCGAGTTGATATCAATACTCATACTCCTTAGTGCTTTTGATTTCAATTACATTTCATTTTGACACATCCGTGAAGTGAAGGGTGTCATCTGTCATGTAATATTTTTATAAATAGTGAATATTCAAACAAAATTATTTCATAATGTCGTCGTACTATTTATTCTGTTTGTGATCTCGGAAAAACAGCTAAAATTTTAAAGCGGACTGAATCATATTCATCGATAATAAGCAGTACCTAAGTAATTAACTCCGGTAATTAGATATTAAATTTTATAATATTTGACAGGGTTCAAGTTAAATTGGTCAATATGGCATATTGATATTGTCTCTTTCTCACATATAGAAAATGTCATTACGTCGACTCGCTCTAATATTTCGTAGTGTTGTTGAGGGATGGTTGTAGACTATGGAGCACATAGATTCTAGGGTCCCTGACCCGTTGCCGACCTATAACAGGAAACAGGATATAGCGAGAAATAGTATAAGGACGGAGTTAGATTTTTTTATACCACAAAGGTGGCAAACAAGAATTTCGGATATTTCACTCTCCGAACGAAACGCATTGCTGCTACACGTCAATATTCTGTAAAAGGGTGGCACTTCACCGGTCGGGCTAGCCTATTTTTCATAAACGCCCACTGCAAAGATTGTAATGAGAAGTACCTATATAAGTAGACAACCGATAAGAAAGGATTTTTTAAAATTCTCACGGGAAAGCGGGATAAACGCAAACGAAGTTGCGCGGGTTTCTCTAGTATATTATATCAATGCATAATTTCGAAACCACGTTTTGCCTTTGAACTTTGTGTCATCTTATTTACGTTGCAAAATTCAATATTTTTGTTTATATCGAATTGCCATAAATATTATTAAAACTAAATCCCGTGACATAAAAGCGAACGATTTCCCAATGAATATTGATGGGCACTATCCGAGTCGCATGTTATCAAAATATCTTGTTGCTAAAGTTTTTAGTGTCCGCTAACAAATAATGTATTTCCGCAGATTTCCGCATATGAAATTTAAGACAAAACTTTTGTTGCGGAAGTTGGGAAAGTTTCCAATAGTCTGACCGGAGCAAGTGGCCCCGCAAGTTTCGGCAAGGGACCAACTTGATAGTTTAACCAGACCCATAATTCACTTACCATCGAAACATCGATGAATTAAATCCTAGTTCTGTAGCCACAGACGCTTGACAAAAGTAGAAGTTTCGTTTTAATATCAAATACATTTTGGGGAAAGGGATCTTTTATCGATTACATTTTAACAAACTCCTCGGATGTACCTGTTGTTCGTACAACATCTATTCCAGGGACTATCACAGGGACCACGGGCAATAAAGGATCTATTTTTACACAAACTGTGAATAAGTTGTAGAAGATTTAATAAAGAATAAAATAAATGTCATTCTAATTGTAATACATACAAGACTAAAGTTGTTATTATATGTTATGCAAAGCTGAATGCTACGAAGTAAAACACACGCCAAGTCGAAAGATGCGCAAAAGACAATCAGTATGAAAGCTTTCATCCAAAGAAGCATTGAAACATCTATCGATTGGACAACTCTCAACATCTTTTATTAATTTCGGGGCCCCTAAAAGATTATTAGTCCATAAAATACTTCATAAACTATTGTACAAGGGCAGAGGACCGTCAGTTGAAACGCGATCTAAGAAATCTGAGTTTAATGGCCTCAATAAAATGGACCAAATTGCCTATAAAATATGATGCGTCCCCGTTGTAACGATATAAAAGGGAAGAAATGGCCTTTTTAATACTAGAGACGATTTAGATTTGATGACTATATCCACCCGAACTATAAATGACGTTAAACTTCCCATTTGCAAAGTTACCTCCGACGACGACGTCTGTTGTTCTTAATGGACTTTTTAATCTGTCTTCTTTGCCAAGAATCTCAGCCACTTAGCGAGTAAGCGGGTTAAAAACCATGTCTATATCCGGTATTAACTCACTCTTCAGTAAATCAAAACTTATTACTTACAAGTTTGGAAAAGGCTCTCGTCACTCCACCATTACAAAGATAATATTCCAGTCGGTATAAGCCGATAAGACGTTTTCCGATCGCCCGTCGTGCTTCGTCGTACGTGCTTCAACTTACGCTGAAATCTCTTAAAGGGATGCATCTATTTATTTCCATTACGATTCCATCTTATTGCAAACTAATACGTAGCTACAATATTTTATTGTGCTTTTCCGTGGGAATTTCGGAAAGTATTTTCTTAAAAACCTTCCTCTTGAATCACTTTATCTATTTTTAAAAAACCGCATCAAAATTGGTTGCGTAGTTTCAAAGATCTAAGCAAACATAGGGACATACAGACAGACAGTTCATTGTATACTATGTGAAGATACAGTTACGAATGATGAGATTATAGAATAACAAATTGATTGTTATTATTGAGTTTATAAAGTAAGGAAGCAAAACGAAAAAAGGTCTTTAATAGGAGAAAGGGTTCCACCATCAATAGACGAAAGCAAAAACCAAATAGATTATTCCCATTCAACATTTGATGATTTTTATACGGAGGCAAAACCTTTAAAGATATCTTAATCTTACGTACCTATCTTTGATCAAATGCGGCTTACCAGTTCAAAGAGTCTTTTCTCTGCGGAATTTTAATGAAAAGCTTCCCAAAATAGTTACTTCAAAGTGACCTTTGACAAAATGAAAAAATTTGGCGCGAGTTTAAAAACAGTCTGGAATGACCCGAATGACTGTGTAAAGGCAGCTTATGACATAATATCAAGTCAAGTATCCTGTGTACATTCCATACTTGGAATACAATCATTTTTTTACTGCATCCATTAATTTCCCAGTAGGTAGGCATTGAATTAATTCTATCCTTCTCTTGTAGATTGTGCATTGATATCCAATAAGGATGTCAAAGGATTACATGCCCCTAACAGGGTTACCTCTCGCAGCATCCGCTGGGAGCGGCGCCACAGGCTGAGGGGAGGCACTGTCGACATCGAGCCTGAATATAAAGTTATTATGACAGTTTGATCATGGTTTTGAAAGATTCCAAGATTCAAAACATTATTCAAAGAGTAGGACTTCACAGACACTTTCTCTCGTAAAAGAGTACATACAATAGTAAATTATTTGTGTAATTAATATACTCTATAAGTTACCGCCATGTCAGAAACAAAAGCAAAATGACTACTGGTAAAAAAAAATTAGAATCGTATCGTAAAGTATCATAATAATTACATTTTGTAGATCCATTATGAGAAATAGTGATTGAGATTGTTAACAGTCACAATAATACGAAATACATTGTATGTATACAATTGTGGCTTTTAATGATGTCATAATGAAAAGGGATGATAATTACCATTAGTGATCGGACTTTTATCAGACAGTAAAGGGCTTTATTAGTAACTAGCTTCTGCCCACGGCTTCGCCCGCGTGGCCTAGTAACAATTAGCATATTTTTCTTCAGAAACAAATTCCGGTCCTGCACAGCCCGGTACGGTACGGTTCCATCCGGTCCGGTCGGTCCGGTCAGTCCGGGCCGGTCCGGTCGGTCCGGTCCTGATATGGAACCTACATGCCAATTAGCATATTTTTCTACAGAAAAAAAAACCGGTCCGGTCTGGCACGACCCGATACGGTGCGGTTCCTTCCGGACCGATCAGGTCTGATCCGTTCCGGTCCGGTCCGGTCCTTATATGGACCCTACATGACAAATTTGGCATCTCTAGACCCACCGGTTTGGGCTGTGCGTTGATATATGTATAGCTAAGTCAGTCAGGACTTTGAATTTAATATTTATATATATATAGTCCGGTCCGATCAGGTCCAGTCGGTCCGCTCCGGTCCGGTCGGTCCGGTCCTGATAAGGTACCTACATACCAATTAACATATATTTCTTTAGAAAAAAAAACCGGTCCGATCCGGTTCGGTCCGGTCAGGCACGGACTCGGTACGGTGTGGTTCCTTCCGGACCGATCAGGTCTGATCCGTTCCGGTCCGGTCCGGTCCGGTCGGTCCGGACCTTATAATGACCCTACATGCCAAATTTGGCATCTCTAGTCTAGACCCAACGGGTTTGGGCTGTGCGTCTTCTCGCAACTTCGTTTGCGTATATCTCGCTTTCCCGTGGGAATTTTGAAAAATCCTTTCTTAGTACATCCCTAGACATCGTAAGGAATCTACATGCCAAATTTGGAATCTCTAGACCCAGCGGTTTGGGCTGTGCGTTGATATCCCCTTGCAACTTCATTTGCATATATCTCGGATTCCCGTGGGAATTTTGAAAAGAAACATACACTAAATGTTAAGTTGAGCAAATCGCCACATATTAGTGAAAACCGCATCCAAATCGGTTCAGCCGATTCTGAGATTAGCGTGTGCAAACAAACATACAAACATACAAACAGACGGACAAAAAAAAACGGTCCGGTCCGGTTCGGTCCGGTCCGGCACGGACTCGGTACGGTGCGGTTCCTTCCGGACCGATCAGGTCTGATCCGTTCGGGTCCGGTCCGGTCCGGTCCGGTCCGGTTCGGTCCGGTCGGTCCGGACCATATATGGACCCTACATGCCAAATTTGGCATCTCTAGATCCAACGGTTTGGTCTGTGCGTCCTCTTGCAACTTCGTTTGCGTATATCTCGCTTTCCCGTGGGAATTTTGAAAAATCCTTTCTTAGTACAATCCCTAGACATCGTAAGGAATCTATATGCCAAATTTGGAATCTCTAGACCCAGCGGTTTGGGCTGTGCGTTGATATCCCCTTGCAACTTCGTTTGCGTATATCTCGGATTCCCATGGGAATTTTGAAAAGAAACATACACTAAATGTTAAGTTGAGCAATTAGCCACATATTAGTGAAAACCGCATCCAAATCGGTTCAGCCGTTTCTGAGATTAGCGTGTGCAAACAAACATACAAACAGACGGACAAAAAAAAAACGCTCCGGTCCGGTCCGGCACGGACTCGGTACGGTGCGGTTCCTTCCGGACCGATCAGGTCTGATCCGTTCGGGTCCGGTCCGGTCCGGTCCGGTCCGGTTCGGTCCGGTCGGTCCGGACCATATATGGACCCTACATGCCAAATTTGGCATCTCTAGACCCGACGGTTTGGTCTGTGCGTCCTCTTGCAACTTCGTTTGCGTATATCTCGCTTTCCCGTGGGAATTTTGAAAAATCCTTTCTTAGTACATCCCTAGACATCGTAAAGAATCTACATGCCAAATTTGGAATCTCTAGACCCAGCGGTTTGGGCTGTGCGTTGATATCCCCTTGCAACTTCGTTTGCGTATATCTCGGATTCCCATGGGAATTTTGAAAAGAAACATACACTAAATGTTAAGTTGAGCAATTAGCCACATATTAGTGAAAACCGCATCCAAATCGGTTCAGCCGTTTCTGAGATTAGCGTGTACAAACATACATACAAACAGACGAACAAAATTTTACGAAATTCTTGTTCTATTGCTTATTCTTCATCGCCCTAAACAATTTTTTTGGAAATATATTCAATGTACAGACAAACTTTTTTTACACTTTTATTATATTATAGATATAGATATTAGCAAAAATTAAATGATATTTTCATTTCCACCAATTAGCGCCGCGCCACGAGTCTCGTTTTGGCAAGATTATGATATAATCCTGCTAATTCTAGATCCGTGTAAACGAGTTATTCGCTTATTTTAATAGTACCTACTCATTTAGTTCTAGTAATTATTTCTTTAAATTTAATAAATCTGTTATCCTCACCGAACCCACCAGCTTGGCTAAGGTGACCGTTCATGGACGGCCCGGCCCTTGTTTGCCACCTTATTGGTATAAAAAAACGGTTATAAATATAAATAAATAATATTCTTGGACGAATCACACAACGCCATCTAGTCCCAAATATGTAGTAAATACTACTTAAATACTTATTTTTTGTAAATAAATACTTATTAAACATAGAAAACACCCAGACCAAGACAAACACACATGTTCATGCACACAAATGTTTGCCTTGCGCAGGTTTCGAACCCCCGGCCCTTGGGATAAAGTGACCATTGCTAGCCACTCGACCACCACCGGGTCTGTCAAATGAAATAGAGAAAAAGAAGAAGTACTGAGCCAACCCAATTATCATACTTCATACTAATATTAAAAATGAGAAAGAGAGTTTGTTTTTTTGTTTGTTATTCCTTCACGGCTTGATCAGCCAATCTTTATAAAAACTTGTACACATATTGTCAGGGGTACAGAGCCGAACATAGGCTACTTATTATCCCCTGAAAGTATGTCATTCCAATGGGAAAATGTTTTTACCACTATAGATGGCGCTGCAATTCGCAATTGCAGGCCAACAGATGGCGCCACAAGTCGCGCTATGGGTTGTTTTGTTGTCATCAAAAAACTGACTTGATGTGTCGTTTTATCTCATTAAAAGCTTTTATTTAACTTGACCTGTATGTATGAATGTATGTATGTATGTAAGGGTGGAATCTTGGAACGAAAATTTGAACCACTTCCCGTAGACCGATTGAGCTGAAATTTTGCTTAAAACTGTAGATCAGATGACAATACAATATTATGATAACAAAATTACGATACAGCCTTTTGTGTTCCGTTTTTCGTATAAAACAGTTCCGACCAAAAACCTATAAGGTACTTCCGGTTGTCCTAGAATCATGAAATTTGGCAAGAAGCAAGATGATGTAGTACAAGTACAGGAATAAATCTGAAAATCGTAAATTTGTAGTTACTTCTTCTTCTTTAAACAACCAATATAATGTGACCCTACCCTTGGTACATTTTACATTGGTACATGGCTCTTTTATACCGGTTATGAATTAAAATGTATTTTATCTATTACTAGCTTTTCCTCGCGGCTTCGCTCGCGTTAATTTTATGACATAGATCTCGTTTGACAACAAAACAACCCAAAGCGCGACTTGTGGCGCCATCTGTTGGCCGATAACATCCCATACAGCGCCCTTTATAGTAGAAAAAATATTTTCCCTTTGGATTGACATACTTTCACGGGTAAAAAGGTAGCCTATGTTGGGCTCTGTACCCCTGACATATACAAATTTTCATAATGATCAACTGATTAGTCAAGCCGTGAAGGAATAACAAACAAACAAACTCACTTTCTCATTTATAATATTAGTATGATAGTATGACTAGTATGAGGAGCTCGATGGCGTCGCTGTGTGTCACACTCTAATATGAACACACAAGTTAAGCGACGGTGACCCTAGCCAGCGTTTGGATGGGTTTCGTTATCTCGAGCTTCTTCGTGCTTCGGAGGGCACGTTAAGCCGTCGGTCCCGGCTGTTGTCGATAGATGACAGTCGTTAAGCCAAGTCGGTGGCCTTAGGGCGGTTTGAAAACACCGACCTCTGCCAATCCGCATTGGAGCAGCGTGGCAGAGTACGCTCTAATCACCTTCGATTGAAGGGAGACCTGAGACCAGCAGTGGGATGATTATGGGTTGATATGATGATGATGATGATGACTAGTATGATTATGGGAAGGAACCCTCATGCGCGAGTTCTACTTGCCCTTGGTCGGTATTTTATTTTTGATGGGTACATAAACCCGTTTAGTTTGTCGCAGGGTGACTGTAGTAAAATCAGGAAATTATATAGGTATTCAAATTGCTGGTGCTAGTTATCTATCTATATATATAAAAATGAAACCCGTTTTCCGTTGTCACGACATAACATGAAAACGGCTTGACCGATTTGGCTGATTTTTTTTTTAGAATATTCCTTGAAGTACGAGGATGGTTCTTACGGAGAGAAAAATTTAAAAATTCCCACGGGAAAGCGGGATACACGCAAACGAAGTTGCGCGGGTTTCGCTAGTAACAAATAAATTCATTAGACAAGTACCGCCCCTCGACAATAGATGGCACTGCGAAACCTGTCCAGTGATAACTAAAAAGTAAAAAATAAATTAAAAGTAAAAAAATATATTTAAAAACAAGCTTTTATTTAATTGCGCTAAAAAGAATAAAATAAACTTTTCTTTTAAAATTTTAACTATCAACTTATAACGTCACTAGCGACCCGGCCCGGCTTCGCACGGGTTATAACTATCTGCCTGTGTTAAACAGTCGTATACTTACATATATAAATAAATATTTTAGTTTGTTTTTTAACATACTAAAATATTTCTTTATATACCACATTGACAACTTCTGCGTCATTTCGTGTAAAAACAAACATATTTTTTTTTTTTGATGTTACACGTGACAGGGCAACATACAATTGTCCATGTGAAAAACATTGAGTAGTTAAGTCGATTCCAGCAACGAATACGGTCGTTACGTAAGCGGAGTTGTCTATCTTCGGGCGTTTCTGTCTCTTTGAGCGTTATGTCTATCATTGTCCAACGCTAAACGAACTGTGCGATCCACCGACGATTCTCGCGCTCTTTGGGAAACATGCCTTTCACAGTCCAACGATAAACGAACTGTGCGATCCACCGACGATTCTCGGGCTCTTTGGGAAACATGCCTTTCACAGTCCAACGATAAACGAACTGTGCGATCCACCAACGATTCTCGCGCTCTTTGGGAAACATGCCTTTCACAGTCCAACGATAAACGAACTCTGCGATCCACCGACGATTCTCGGGCTCTTTGGGAAACATGCCTTTCACAATCCAACGATAAACGAACTCTGCGATCCACCGACGATTCTCGGGCTCTTTGGGAAACATGCCTTTCACAATCCAACGATAAACGAACTCTGCGATCCACCGACGATTCTCGGGCTCTTTGGGAAACATGCCTTTCACAATCCAACGATAAACGAACTCTGCGATCCACCGACGATTCTCGGGCTCTTTGGGAAACATGCCTTTCACAATCCAACGATAAACGAACTCTGCGATCCACCGACGATTCTCGTGCTCTTTGGGAAACATGACTGTCACGGTCCAACGATAAACGAACTGTGCGATCCACCGACGATTCTCGCGCTCTTTGGGAAACATGCCTTTCACAATCCAACGATAAACGAACTCTGCGATCCACCGACGATTCTCGGGCTCTTTGGGAAACATGCCTTTCACAATCCAACGATAAACGAACTCTGCGATCCACCGACGATTCTCGTGCTCTTTGGGAAACATGACTGTCACGGTCCAACGATAAACGAACTGTGCGATCCACCGACGATTCTCGCGCTCTTTGGGAAACATGACTGTCACGGTCCAACGATAAACGAACTGTGCGATCCACCGACGATTCTCGTGCTCTTTGGGAAACATGACTGTCACGGTCCAACGATAAACGAACTGTGCGATCCACCGACGATTCTCGCGCTCTTTGGGAAACATGCCTTTCACGGTCCAACGATAAACGAACATCCCTCTCTTGATCATTTTCGTTGCTTCGACTCAAACGAATTCTTTTGGCAGAAGATGTACTGCGTCCTATATTAGACTTTCGTCGAGGCATGATTAAATTGTCATGAAATAGGTACTTTATATTGCTAATTAAACTTAAATAATTGTTATAATCTGTCAATAAAAAAAAACTCAAAGATAACATAAATCAACACGAAACCATAAAAAAATGCGACAGATGTTAAAATAAGCCCAAACAAAGGACTAAATTGAAGCGAGTATGTAAGTGTCTATCCATATCTATCTATTTACAATAAATTGTATCAAAAATTATAACACGAAACAAATAAAATGCACCCTTAATATTAACTTTAAATAATTCAAATTGTGAAGCATAAACAAATTAAAAGTATGAAAGTATCTATAATTTTATTTTTAAACAGCGCCACCTAGCGTAATAGATTTAAAGTGCTTTAATTTTCGCGCGATATTTATAATTTAATGAAAACGAACCATACCATATCATAAGCATAGCGCGATGCTTTTGAATAGCGCCATCTAGCGTAGAATAGAAAGAACTTGAACTAATTTCGGCAAGCGCGTAAATTTTTTGCTATAACTTCTAAAGTATCTATTTAAATAATATGATGTAAAGATTATAATAATGTACATGAAATACTTAAGGTAACTAACGTAGTTAACTGGATAAGGATTAATATTGTATACGTCAAAATCGGTTTCCAATTCAAGTTCTTTCTATTCTACGCTAGATGGCGCTATTTCCGCATTATTACTCGGAAATCGCTTTTTATTTTATAGTAAGTTATCCGTATACGATAAATATATGCTATCGCGGACTTTTTTGGAGACCTAAATAAGAGGAATATCCTATAATTTTTGTTTTGTTATATCTCAAAGGGTTTAGCCAGCGTTTTCGTCGACAGCTCCCAAGCGGTTGATTTTTTCCGACACTCCCAACAATAATCTTTATATTTCAGCCAATTTACATAAAATCCTGACAAATTTTATACATAAACCTTCCTCATGAACCAGGCTATCCGTTGGTGAAAACCGCATCAAAATCCGTTGCGTAATTTTAAAGATTTAAGCATACAAAGGGACAAAGGGACATAGGGACATAGGGACAGAGAATGCGACTTTGTTTTATACTATGTAGTGATTACACAATTTATATGACATAAAAGCTTGTCGCGAGATTTACCTGTTTAGGAAAACATAATTATCGAACTAACATTTATTCGTACTACGAGTAAATGTTAGTAATTAAATCTCGCGACAAGCTTTTATGTCATATAAATTGTGTAATGACGTTATAAGTTGATAGTTAAAATTTTAAAAGAAAAGTTTATTTTATTCTTTTTAGCGCAATTAAATAAAAGCTTGTTTTTAAATATATTTTTTTACTTTTAATTTATTTTATAACATGTAATTGAGGCTTATGATCGCGGCGGCGGCGTCGCGGCGCCGGCGCGCGGCGGCGTAAAACGTACCGATATTTTTTTTATTATTGGTTCCCCATGCAAAGTCGAACAAAGCGTTTCGTGAACGCTTTTCAGTCAAATAATCAGAGCTTGTATAATATGAACTTATTTCCGCAGCTAAATTGAGGCGGATTATTTTTATCGAGCCCCGCTTTATGTTTGTTCAGGCTTCGGTTACTTGGCGAATGGGGCACCTCAGGCCGGGATTTCCTTAAATTGATTTAAATTTATGTTTAAGTTTTTTTTTTCGGAGATGAGAAATGAATATCTATTCATCCTTTTCAACTTTTTTTTCCGTCTATTTATTGCGACGAGAAAATTAAAGCTATTCATCCCTTCGGCCTTTTGTATCAATTTTTGCAAATAATCTAAGCTTTTACAAAATAAATTGAGAGCAGGCAGTGCCTAATGAAATTTATTTACTTTCACATTTATTTTTAAGGTGTTGTAGGAAAATAATAATCATTGCACGTTACCTTACGTCACACGGATTTCCCTGCTTCTCAAGTAATCAATTGAATTTTTATTTTTATATTGAATTTTTGCACTCCCATGATAATTGACTGGTAGAGAATGTATTTAGCATTAAGACCGCCTGTTATTTAAATTTATGTACTTTGTATATTTTGGTCAATAAAGATATAATCATTAAATTAAAGTTAATTCTTCATTAAATGATGTTTAATATTAATTATTTTTTAATATTTTTTGTTTTAAGTAAATTCTTGTTCTTATATTCAAATTGAAAAGCAGCATTACAAACAACTCTCCATAGTGGGAAACTATGAAAAACGGGGGCCGCCGGGTGCCCCCCGGGGAGCAATAATGGATTTTATAGAGTTGTAATAAAGTCGTTAGTCGGGATCAGGTGCAATACGAGTTTATGGCACGTTCGGGTGTATCGAGTCGTTATTAGCTCCGTGTGACTGCACTCAGGATGCGTTTTGTTCTGCCGGGGCGGCGGCGCGCAGGCGGGCTGCATTGTCACACATCAAATAAATTGACATACACGTATGAAGGACTAGGACAACATCAATACTTATTTATCATAATAATAGCTAACGCAGGCTGAGGTAGGCTATGGTCACAATATTTGGGGCGATACTTTACGATGTAGAATCGGACTATGTTCAACCGGTGTGTATGGACATCGTTCGGAAGTAAAAGTTGAATCGCATAAAAAAGCAATAAATAAAATAATATCCACATTTCTTTTATTTAAATTATTAATTTAATTCATTAGTAAACTATGAAAGCTCTTATATTGTAAATGGTCGATTTGTGCCCTGATTCGGGGAAATTCGGCGTAATGTCTGCCGGCCCCTCGGCACGCAGGAAAAGCATAAACAATATAGTTAACGACGGAGCGACGTTTGGGGGAAAGGAAAAATAGAGGATCCCACGAGAATACATTTTCCTTTTTGTACGGAAATGTGGAAACTTTTTAGGATTGTTGGAAATAAAGTGCATCCTTGGGTTAGATTGCAATAACAACACACATAAACAACATGTAAACATCACACCCTTTAAACACCCATAAATTAGTTTCTTCAATTATAATATAACTAGCTTCTGCCCGCGGCTTCGCCCCCATGGCCTACTAACAATTAGCATATTTTTCTTCAGAAACAAATTACGGTACGGTTCCATTCGGTCCGATCCGTTCCGGTCCGGTCCTTATAATGAACCTTCATGCCAAATTTAGAATCTCTAGACCCAGCGGTTTGGGCTGTGCGTTGATACATAGTTAAGTCAGTCAGTCAGGACTTTGAATTTTATATATATAGATGTGTTGTTTTAGTCGTTGCAATATTTGAATAGAAAATCATAAGAGGCGTAAATAATTCGTCGGTTCTATATTAAAAGCCGTAAACAGAGTCCTGTAATTTTACTTAGATTTGAGAAGTTTTTGAAACACCTTTATCAGTGCGCAGAATGGTCCTCGATAATATTCGTGTATTTATGAGCAAAGAGTTTGTTATAAGACGCTGGTCACTTTTATGAAACTTTTTGACTGCATCTGAATCTGCTGTCAGTAGTGCAGAGAGAAAAATAAGACATGCAGTAGTGTTAGCAAATACTATAGAAGACTAATACCCACAGCTCTTGACGTTTCTCATACAATGACTTGGCAACCTCCGTTCACCTCATGCCGCTAGGGGCGCTATAACATTTTGCATACAAAACGCACAGTTCACCTCATGCCGCTAGGGGCGCTATAACATTTTGCATACAAAAGTTTTGAAATCGTTCACCTCATGCCGCCCTCATGCCGTAGGGGCGCTAGTGTCGCGTCTTGCCCGAATTCTTCCGAAGCTGTGGGTATTACTCGTCTATAGTATTTGGTGTTAGTAAATAAATGGAATCTGGACCTACGTTGTGTTTATACGGAAAATAACAGTTTACCAAGTAATCGAAGAATTTTCCTAATTTTTCTGCGGCGTTTCTTTGAAGCGGCCGGGACCACCGCATACTGAGAGGCAGGTGTCGGCGCCCTCTCATACGGAGTATTTCATAACAAAATGTATGGTGTGCAATGAGGGCGGATTTGGATTTTTGTCAAAAACTTCCAATTTAATGTAAGTTTTATATAATGTTTTTTTCACATATTCGTGTTCAGTATCAGCAGTAGATACGCTTCCAAAAATATTGCAACTGTGCAAAACCACACATTGTAAGATAAATCTGTTATAGGTATACAGTGTTACTTTACTTCATATTTGTCTTCAAGATTGTGGTGATATGCAAGCTATCCAACCTGCAAGCAAGATTGTCATAGACGACAATGTTATGACGTTCTAATCTGTGTCACTAATCAGTAAAATATTGCTTGTATAATTTTATTTAATAAAGCCATAATTACGTTACAAATGGTTTAATATGCTACAATTTATTAAATAAATTAATTAAACGGCAAGCAAACATGGATAAATATCTTAAACCCGAACGATTTGAAGCGGATCCAACATCAAACTCGGATCAATCATCTCAATGGATACACTGGAAGCAGACATTCACTAATTTCGTTCATGCAATAGAAGATAAAGGAACACCAGTAAGCAGTGACTGCAAGTACCATCTTTAAAAAAATCATCTATATCCACTCCTATTATCGCTCATAAGAGACACCAAATATTACGATAACGTCATACTTAAACTAGACGCGCTTTTTATCAAACCTTCAATTGAAATATACTCACGATACCGATTATCCCAACGACAGCAGGAGTCAGGAGAGTCCATCGATCAATATCTCCAGACTTTGAAACTATTATCAAGGGATTGTGATTTTAAGTCAGTGAGTGCAGAGCAAAATGAGAGCGATTACATACAAGACGCCTTTATCGCAGGGCTATCGTCATCAGCTATACGACAGAGGCTACTTGAGAACTGCACTCTTACTCTTGACGCAGCATATCAACAAGCACGTTCTCTTGAAATAGCACAAATTCAAAATAATAATTACAATCGCCAATCTACATCTTATAATGTTTCTGTTTCGGCTGCCAGAAAATTTTCAAAAATAGAAACATGCTACTTTTGTGGTAATCAACGACATCCACGCAAGTTGTGCCCAGCATTTAACACTCACTGTACAAAATGTGGTAAAAAGGGACACTTTTCCAAAGTATGTCTCAGTAAAACATCGGAACAAGTAGCAGTAAGTGAGACATTAGAAGAAGATGATGTAACTCATGCCGTGTCCATGTCAGCATACACCCTTTCTTGTATATTGTCGGCAGCTGATCTAAAAAGAGCAACGATACCAGTACTCATAAATAATTCTGTCACTGCCAGAGCTCTAATAGATACTGGAAGCACGGCTAGCTTTATCGACCAGCGCCTTGTCGATTTATGTAATCTTAAAATCGCTCCATGCAAACAAAAGATAACAATGGCAACATCAAATCTATGTACTCAAGTAGACGGAATATGCTCACTGAGACTAACAATACAAAAGCAAATCATTAATGCGCAACTTATGATTATGAACGGACTATGTGCCGATATTATACTAGGACATGCATGATGTTCTACAGAATCATAAGGCTTTAGAAATGCAATTTGGTGGACCTAAGCCAGCACTCAAATTATGCGCTCTATCACAAGCGAACATTGAACCGGTTACGTTATTCAGCAACCTACTGCCTTTTGACAAGGCAATCGCTATTAAATCTCGAAGACACTCTGAGGCTGATTTCCAATTCATAGAAAATGAAATAAAGAAGCTACGAGAAGACAGAATTATAGAACCGAGTCGTTCACCGTGGAGAGCTCAAGTTCTTGTAACATCTAACGAACACCATAAGAAAAGAATGGTTATTGATTACTCTCAGACAATAAACAGATTTACGGAATTAGATGCCTATCCTCTGCCATCAATGGACGAACTCATATCTAAAGTAGCTAAACATAGAGTCTTCAGCAAAATTGACTTGCGTAGTGCATACCACCAAATTCCTATTTTAGAGAGCGAAAAACCCTATACAGCCTTTGAAGCATGCGGTAATCTTTATCAATTTCGACGCATACCTTTCGGTGTCACCAATGGCGTGGCAGCTTTTCAGCGAGCGATTGACACTATCATACAAAAGGAACACTTAGAAGGCGTATACGCTTATTTAGATGACATCACGATTTGTGGATATGATCAAGCTGATCACGATGAGAAATTACGCTTGTTTCAGGAAGTCGCTACTCGGTATAATTTAACCTTGAACTTACAGAAAAGCGAATTTTCAAAAACGGAAATTAATCTATTAGGCTATAACATCTGCAACAACGTCATCAAACCGGACCCTGAGCGTCTTCGCCCTCTATTGAATATGCCAATTCCTAATGATCGGGCATCATTACGAAGGACTATGGGCGTTTTCGCGCATTATTCTAAATGGATTCCGAAATTTTCTGACAAAATTAAATTTCTTGCAAAAACAGAGAAATTTCCATTAACGCCTGAAGCTATACAATCATTTCGATCACTTAAAGTGGAAATAGCGAAATCAGCAGTCAATGTCATTAATCCAAATATACAACTATCAGTAGAAACAGACGCATCCGATCATGCTATTGCTGCGGCTCTCACCCAAGACGGTCGACCCGTAGCATTCTTCTCGAGAACTCTAGGTGTTCATGAACGCAATCATTCCGCTATCGAAAAAGAAGCAGCTGCCATCGTTGAGAGCATAAAGAAATGGCGTCAATTTCTAATAGGCAAAACTTTTCGTCTAATAACAGATCAGAAATCAGTTTCCTTCATGTTCGATCAGAAACATGGCTCAAAAATTAAGAATGACAAAATTCAACGGTGGCGCCTAGAGCTTTCAAATTACGATTTTGAAATTTCTTACCGTCCAGGCAAAGACAACGTAGTAGCCGACGCCCTATCAAGAGCAAACGTAACAGCTTCAACATACTTAGATAGCGCTAGTCTACTTAAACTACATAAAAATCTATGCCATCCAGGAATAACTCGCATGGTTCACTGGATAAGATCTAAAAACTTACCATATTCAGTCGAAGATGTCAGACGAATGACATCATCATGTTCTGTATGTGCAGAAATAAAACCAAGATTTCTTAAAACGCAGGGCACATTAATCAAAGCTACTGCTCCATTTGAAAGGATCTCGATTGACTTCAAGGGACCATTGCCATCTGATACTAGAAACCGATACATCCTGACTGTGATTGACGAGTTCTCTAGATTTCCTTTCGCATTTCCGTGTTCTGATCTAAGTTCACAAACAGTCCAAAAGAAGCTTTCAGACTTGTTTGCCGTATTTGGTATTCCATCTTATGTACATTCTGATAGAGGAACTGCATTAATATCTGCTGAACTAAAAACTTTTCTGCACGGACTAGGTATAGCTACTAGTTATACTACGCCATATAATCCTCAAGGAAATGGCCAAACTGAAAGATATAATGGAATTATTTGGAAAACTATACAACTTACTTTAAAATCGTTGAATCTACCCATCACCCAATGGGAAACCGTTATAGAGCAATCTTTACATGCCATAAGATCATTATTATGCACAGCAACTGGATGTACACCACACGAGCGTATGTTCAACCATCCTAGAAGATCAGCCAATGGTCACTCAATGCTAACATGGTTGACGGAGGCGAAGAAAGCTTTATATAAAAACCACGCCAGAAGAAGCAAATACGATTCTCTGGTTGAGCTCTCTGATGAGCAAGAAACAAGCAACAATCCAAACGCTCCAGTTGCACATAGTCCTGTGCTTCCTCGTCGTTCGACAAGAGAGAGGCACCCACCAAATTATTTACAAGACTATGTTTCTTCCTAACCACGGGAGAATGTGGTGATATGCAAGCTATCCAACCTGCAAGCAAGATTGTCATAGACGACAATGTTATGACGTTCTAATCTGTGTCACTAATCAGTAAATTATTGCTTGTATAATTTTATTTAATAAAGCCACAATTACGTTACAAATGGTTTAATATGCTACAAAGATTTTCCTAAAAATCTTTATCGTCTCAACTTTCTTATTTTAATTTTGCTTGTTTTAAAGTTTAAGGAATGGCTGAAACAAATAATTGCTTTAAGAAAAAGATACTGATAAGTTATTATGATTATGATGACGATAATAATAAACAAGCCCTCGATTAGTTTTGAGGTTACTTTTATTTTTTGATTTTTTTTATTAAAAAATGTTGTACTCTCAGAGTAATAATATAAAGAGGGAGTGTCTTTACACCCGTTTTGATACACCTCAACTGTGGGGCAATTCACGTAACAAGGACCGATTCTAGTTCGATTCAACTACACTCGCTGTCCCGTTCAATTCCTATTTTGTATGAGTGAGACAGCGAGTGTCGTTGAATCGAAGTAGAATCGGTTCTTGTTATGTGAATTGGCCCACATGTCCCAGTCTGGCACCAAACCCCTAACTTTGCCGAACCGCTTCGTAGTTGTCGATGTCAAAGCGCGCCAGACGTGTCTCCTAATGCGGTTTGTGCTACACAACACGTCTGAAAAACAAAAGAAATGTAATGATATCAGACCAAATAAGAAGTCAAGACGGAGCGCTGCGAACAATATAGTGAAGCAGGCAAAACTACACCTCGCGCTGTACATATACGGTCTTTTTATTTTTTATTTTTTTATATTATCGTCAGAAAAATGCTTTGCAGCAGCCCCACCGCCCGGGGAATATGCGGTGGGGACTGTGGGACTTACCACTAAAAAACTGACGGGATGCCACTCGCCCCCTAAGTGACGGTGCCACGGGTACTGTGATACATCCGCGACCCCGCCAGGGCCGTCCGGCCAAAGTTAAACTGGCCGGACCCGCTCTCCCCGGAACGCCCCGTCAGCAGCACACCGCATCCAGGTGCACTGCCGACACCGAGGACCATTGCCCCCTCAAGACGACGGGCCTTCCCCGGCTCGCCGTCTCGGCTGGGCAAGGGTCCCCTCCATCTCTGCGGTCGCAACAACGTGCGACCGCTGGCCGGGCTCTGCGAGCCGCCGGCCCCTCTTCTTCAATTTTTTAACGAGGTTTTCTTCCTCCACCGCGCCTCCTGCGCCACTCCAAGTGCCACAGCGTGCACTACGTACTTAGTGGACTCTGTGACACTTTGCGCCACCGCGCACTCCCTCTTCCAGGGTGGTCTCACACATTCACAACCAAACTACACCTCGCCGATTAGTTTGAGCTAATTCATCAATGACGTATCACGTCCAAAGAATTAATTCTATTAATATGCAAAAATGCTGAATCGTGAGGTGAAAGGCTGCAAAAACCATTCCTGGAATAATAAAGAGCAAGATGGAATCACATTTCATACGTTATTATACATAAAAATACATATTTTTAACAAATCAATTTTATTAAATATTATGACAGCTTGGAACACAAAACCTCCACAAGTGTTGCCGCTAGTAAGCGTCACAATAGTCCCAGTTTATTGGTTTCCCCAGCGGCGGGACATGCAGTAATGCATTTTCCTGACTATAAAAAAAAAAAAAAGTTATTAATGTGACGCGAAACGTAATCTAACACGTTCTTTTACTTATTTCTATTTTTACTGTTAGTTTTCATAAAATTATTGTAAGTGTAAATAGCCGTTAAGTTTTTTTTTGTTTTTTCATATTTTATCATCACTTCAAAAACCTTTATTTTTAAGATTCCCGTTGCGAAATAAAGATAATAAAGAGAAGTGGGTAGAAGTGATTCGAGTTAGCCGGAATCAGTTCCTTATCCATTCATCCTGCTAGTACCTAATACATTATTAGGGTAATTAGTTTTTACTGCACGGCAACACTCACTAAATGCACACATGTTTACAAAACCGGCTTCACATCATTGTTGACAGCGTTCCGTCTTGACTTCTTATTTGGTCTGAGGTAATGATATCACTTTTCACAGGAAAGTTTTAAATACTTCATAGTTCGAGTTACAAATGCACCGATATGATACTAACTCGTAATTTGTAGTTAATAATTTAATGCTCAGTGTTGCCCAATTGTGAAAATAATTTCCCATTTAAACTATTTTTATTGCTTCGATTGATAAATTTTAAAACAGTTGCTTCTGCTACTGATATTTACGTAGGTATGTGGATTGTGACACGTTCTCTAATGGAAGTCCTTTTGAATTTACGATATCTCATATACCTAAAATTTTGTTACTTGAAAGTTGAGAAATTTAAACGAACTCTATTATTTCCCCGCTTTTTGAAAGCTACACCTCCATTGGCAACATTACGCAAGTGTCAAGTGCATGTCATCGAGCGTTTAACCACATGAGTAAAAATAAACCGCGGAAAAATAAACCGCGGAACAGAGGCTAAACTTCATACAATGTCGCTGCGATGAGTACACGCACACAAGCATGTGTACGTGACGAGCGCTTTGAGGACACGCAATACACGCGCCTCATGCTTGTGTGCGTGTCCTCGGCGCGCGACGTTGTATGGAAGTGCAGCCTCTGTCCGTCAGTTTATTTACTCATGTGGTTTAACGATTCACTTTTGACAGAGCGCTTGTATGAATGAACACACTCCATCTAGTAAGTTTTTTTTATTCAACACAGGTGGCAAACAAGCATACGGTCGACCTGATGGTAAGCCATCACCGTGGCCTATAGACGTTTGCAATACCGGGGGTATCACTCATGCGTGGAGCTACCTTACTCACCGTAGGAACACAACATGGCCGAGACCAATGCTATTTGGCCAAGGTGGAGGTCTTTCCCCAGACGGGCTGCTCCAATTTGAGCGGATCTAGTAAGTTATTAATCTAAGGTTGTATTCAAATATATTTTTACTTATGAAACAAAATTAGAGTAAGGAACACTTAACACAAATCGCGAACACGGTCCTGCCGGCGGCGTTTACGTTGTTACAATGAATAAAATATTTTACACGTGCCAGT
This sequence comes from Endotricha flammealis, assembly GCA_905163395.2. Lineage (NCBI taxonomy): Eukaryota > Metazoa > Arthropoda > Insecta > Lepidoptera > Pyralidae > Endotricha > Endotricha flammealis. The sequence goes on along the minus strand of LR990857.1, from coordinate 306,079 downwards.
CAAACTTGTTTCGCTGAACTAACCAAATTAAGTAAAACTGAAAGTTGAGTTTTCTCTAACTTTCATAACTTATGAGTTTTCTTGTTAAAAGTTACTATGCAGGGTTTCTTTTAGACCCCCCCGCCAATTTTTTTAGGTGATTCTATATCAGCAGTATAATGAATTTATGAAATAAAAATAAATTATTTTATTGACTTATTTTTTTCAAAATTTTACAAACAGAAATTAAAATATGATCACTCTTCGGCCGGTCATCTCGCAGCATAGCACTACGCGGTGCTACGCGCATGCGTAGCTAATATTATCCTTTCAACCAATGACAATGCGCCGTCGTCGTTGACTGGCGCGAGGGTGACCGAACGTTCCAAGAAATGTAAGATTTAAAAAAGTGACTGTAAAATGTGGATTTTAACACTTTTTTTATTTTTTTTACACCAAATATTTTTTTATTACTTTCCCTCAATCATGTCTATTTTTGGCGGAGGGGTATAAAAGTATCTGTATATTAACTAAACACTTGGATAAATCAATGTCTTTCAACGCGATTCAACGGAACATAGAAACAAACAGACCTCAAATTGTACATTAATAATTAATCTTTGAGACACCTAAGAAAATTACTTAAATTGCTTTTGTAAAATGAACATGTTTGTGGAGACAACCATTTGACTATACAAAACAGCTAATGGGAAACGGAATTTCGTCGCTTATGTGGCAATATTAGCGAAATGAAGACACCTTTTGAACCTTACTCTTTTAATGAGTGGATTAAAATATACACCAGGGGTTGCCGGGTTTAATGGGTTAAGGGGCTCCATATAGCCGATGACCTTGAAGATTTGACCTCTAAGTAACGTTACTTCACCCCTTCACCCCGCTTTAATATTACGTAAAATGCCAAAAACTTGACATCTATTGAGCCTTTTGTAGTACTAAGTTTTGTTAAAAACCTTGCCTTTTTCACCACTAGAGGGCTGGCAATGACGCGCGGCGCGGTAATATTAACGACATCTAGTTGAGAAACCAATTATTAAAATATTTGAACACTTTCCATAGACCTCTAGAACTAAACAGTATCAGTTGACACTTTTAAAATGATATATGAATTATGATAGAACTAAATATATATTATTAAAAACAAATCTTAACATTGCAAATGAAATTTTGCAGGCCATGTATGTTATGTCGTATTTGGTTGGTTACACAAAATTATTTAACAAATCCCGTTTTTTTGCTCTAGTTGTACCATACTATCTCAGGAACTATAAGCCCTATCAAAATATGGATTAGACAGAAAAATTGGGTATTTTTCTCTGATTCACATTCAATGAAAAAGGTCATTTTGCTACAACTCGTGTTGTACCGGTTTTCACACATTTTTTTTAAATATTGATCGGCTGGATTTTACTATCGATACAGTACCAAAATAGTCATTTTCAACAAAAAAAAACTGTACGTCTGCGTGTTAAACCGTATCACGCAAAAACCACTGAATTTAAAGAATGAATTTTGATGAAATTTTACACGGAGATCTCGAGTCAACATTTAGAGTTGTGCTTTTTATCCCAGAAATGCGTAAAACTAGAAAAACCAAACTCCACGCAGGCGAAGCCGCAGGCACCAGTATGGTATGAAAGGCACTATTAGTCAAATAAATGACGTAATCTATATCATAATTTTATTTGCGACATACAATACATAGTTAAATTTCGCCACATCTCTTATTGTTTACTATGGCTTTGTGGTAAATAATGTCTAGTGTCCAAGTTCAATCCTTAGTTGGTGCTCATGTTTTTTATTTGATTTTTACACTTCTTTTTAGCAATATAATTTTATGTTTTACTTTTTACCTACCTAACAATAAGTTACGTACGAGAAGTAAAAAAATATTATAATAAAAATGTCCTCAAAATTTTAAATTGGTATCTGATATTGTCTATTTTTATACACATTAGTAAATAATATTTTTCGTTTTATCTCTTTTTTTCTCGTCTAAAAAGAGATAAAAAGAAAAATATAATTTTAATGTGTATAAAAATACTTCGACAATTTCAGATTCCTATTTAAAAAATTTAATGCATTTTATTACATATTTTTATTATAGTTTTTTACTGCTTGCAATTGTAGGTAGGTAAAAAGTAAAACATAAAATTATATTGTAAAAAAAAGTTTAAAAATCAAAAAGCTTGAACACCAACCTAAGGATCGAACCAGGAGACACTGGACTAAAACTAGCGATTTGTTGAATCTACCAAAAAACCATGTAACCAATAGCAGCAGTGTCGAAATTTAAGTATTGTATGTGGCGCCACAATCATTATCGTGGATAATATAATATACGTCATAATATATAATTCAAAAAGATAAATAACTTTCATGCATTTGTTGTATTTTTTTTAGTTGATATTTTTTATTTTTGGATATTTTCGTCATAATAATAAAAAATCGAGAGCATGCATGGTGCAGCGAAAATTTGGCACACGTCCATCCATCCGAAAGCGTGGGAGCGCACTGATTACCTTGTGTCCAGTCACCAGCTATCCAGAAATTACGTAATTGACGGAAAATTGCTTGTGACTTGGTGGAAATACACTCAAATTCAAAAACCAAACAACAAATAAGTAGATAATATTATTGCCTATGTATTAATGTAAATTTTACACGAATCGATGCATAAATACCCAAGTTGAATCGCATTCTTTCTTTGATTACTAGGTTCCTTAAATATTTTATTACTCCATAAATATTCAGTAATTTCAAATTTCAAACAGCATAAATGTAGTACAATGACTATAGCACAACATATATTTTTTGGGTGGTTATTCGTTATGGTAGCTAGGAGTAGAGACAACTTGAAAAACAGCAAAATTTTAGCGAAATTTGTTGGTACGACCTTAAATAAGGTTTATATGGAATCCATAATTAACTTTTACGTGGAATTAAATTATGCGCTAACTCGTTTAAAATATGGCTGCAACAATATTGTCTTGGTTATTTCCCCCGGGCCGCGGCAGGGCTGCATCGCTCATACACGTATGTACTATATACCCATTCGCTAATTGAATCCTGGAGTGGTAGAGCATTAATTATTAAATGTGTTAGCTCGACCAGAATATCGGCGTGATGAAGCAATGCGTTTGGTTTGGTAAGTAATAGATCTGTTGATAGAAAGAACTGTACTTTCAGCTTTTCTCTCTTTTTCTTGAGAAGAAACGCGGATGCTTCAAGTCTAGATTCTGAGACTGGTATCTTCTGGGTCAAACCAGTCCCTTTCATAGCACTTACTCACTCGACCAAAGAGTCCAAAATGCTGGCATTTTCAGATTGGCTGCAGTAGTTTTTAACTGTGAGAGGCGGTCAAACGAGCAAGTGGGTCGCCTTTAGGAGCAATCGCTGCAAATATTCACGCGCGACCCCGTTCGCAAATTCGATTTTGCAAAATGTTGAATTCAGAAATTGTTAAAAGATTTTTTTTAATTCCTGAATAATTCTTCTGATCGACATGGTAATTAGTCAAATTCTCTCCACGCTGAAATATTCATACTCGGCGAGGGGCAATTCATATTCTAATTTCTAGTGGAAATTAAATTTTTTTGGCTGCTTTTTACAGTATTCGATATTTTCACATAAATTTTATTCAACTAGACTAAATGGTAATAAATAATCAGCTTTATAACTATTTTAAACATAATATTTCAAATTTTAATGGAAAAAGTTAGATCAACTTGAACAATTTAATTATCAAAATTGTTTTGGGTAAACCATGGACGTTTTAATTTGTTCTCCACTTTTGATAAATAACAGTTTTGTGAAATATTGTTCCAGAATGTTCCAATACGACATGAATTGAATCTCGATGACACTAACAAAATAAAAAATAAAATAAAAATAAAATCATTTATTTTGCAAGTAGATTTACAAGAAATACTTTTACACGTCAATTTTTCAGTTATTGTAATGTTCATCTGCGTAATTTATAACATTATGTACAGTCAACAGAGGAGTTGACTGACCTGACTGACTGAAAATTTATTTATCAATAGTATTCATATTGTACTATGTAATTACAAATTTTCAAGTAAATCCCTTCACGCAATATTTAGAAATTTTTATTCATAAATACAGGGGGGGTCAGTAAATTCCTTTGTTGACTGTACTGAGTGTTTGCGAATTTTCTTGCGCAACTAACAGTTTTCGAATAAAATAATGCATTTTTGCATTTTGAGATCGAGTACGCCGATGCTAATCGTGACAGTAACTAGGCAATTAATCTGATCAGCCATTCGGCCTCACCTTTATCTTGGCGTCCCTCTGGCAACTAATCAGCCCTCAGTAATGAATGCAAATTTAATATCCTCAGGTAGGTAGGTATTTACTCCCGTCGCTTTAGTGATGCGACAACTGAAACGTCGACTATCGATATCGTATCTAGTTTCGAACAAGTATCCCCAAGCGAGTCGTTGAGATTAGTTCTCAGTTTCGTTACAACTTCACTATCACAGTTTTAAAGTTCGACGAGAAAGAGTTCCAGTTGCGAATAAATACACTTAGTGCAAGTTGATAGCGCTCAAAGTTTCTCATCCCCAATAAAAACGAAATATTGACAGATAATTTCTGCATATTTCTGCTATTTTTTTTAAATGAGGACAAAAATTTTGATTCTCTTTTTGTACCTTGAAACTTCTATCAATCAATATAATTCTATCAAATTATTTTATTGATTTGATGGATGGCACGGCCTGGAAACATGAGGAAACAAAAGAGCTCCTCTATGATTGGTTGTCGATAACAGGGATGATCTAACAATCGCGCCTCGCCCACCCCTACGCAGCCAGCATTACTGTATAATGAAATGAGTTTTAATAGCAGTAGACGCGTCTGACTACATTTTGTTTTTAACATAATGCAGTCTAACAATCAGTTAACAATTCTATTTTTGATGGTTCGTCGAACGATGATAAGCATTGTTATAAGACTTTGTAATTACATGGTAGAATATGAATACAATTGATAAAAAATAGAGTGAATCCCTTCACGCAATATTTAAAATAAAAAGAATCAGTCTTACTTGGCTGGCTGTACAACCAACTGAACACGTCGGAAACTGTACAGACACGAACAAAAATGGTGCCATAACCATCCCCGTGGTTACAGCTGATCAGCCCTGTGACCCCACTCTTGGTCAGCCCTGTGACCACTCTCTGGTCATCCCTGTGACCGCACTCTAGTCATCCCTGTGACCGCACGCTGGTCATCCCTGTGACCGCACTCTTGTCATCCTTGTGACCTCACTCTGGTCATCCTCGTGACCTCACTCTGGTCATCCTTGTGACCAACCACCATGCCATCTCTGTGACCTTTATCACGACACGTATCATCCCTGTGACACTGTCTAATCAAACAAAAGTGACCATCCCTGTGGACACCCACATGATCATCCCTGTGACCATGTTCGGCAATCATCCCTGTGACTACCACAAAATCACACACGTGGTCCCTTGCTGTTGAGTATACTCTGTTACACATCAAACGTTTAATCGATCAACACTAAACATTTTGAACAATTACAAAATTCGTTATTACTCAAGTCAATAAAATTTGTACATAGTCTTCACGATTGTATTTTTCCAATACTGTCCACTCAGGTCTCTTGGCCTTATCACCAAAGAGTTCGCATAGAGTTATGAGAAAACTTTACTCAAAGAAACTTAATTTAACATAGGTACTACATACAATGCATTGTACTGCACCACTCTTCATACCAACACACAAACTCAAGCCTATCCATAGGCATCGAGTCACTATGGTAATGGGAATTATAAACAGACACTAATTTTAATTAGATCAAACTAAATATGACAAAGGCGGACACATAAAATTTACTATACTATAGCCAGAGCCACGCACGAGAGTCCATCGTATCTAATCTCAAAACAAGTCAGCTTACTACTAGCAAGGTACCATAAACGAGTAAGACATCTATCGCCATGGCTTACCAGCCGACGCATTGCTCTCTCAAACACATCCACCATGTGGATTTCTGTATGCTTATTCATCGAATGGATCGCCTGTGTGTCACCCACTGACCACAGCACAGGATATAGTCTCGCGACCTCCGCCAGAGTCAAACGCGCATCGCCCACCCACGGACTACTTGAATTACCCCAATAGACACAGATTTCTACCGGGCTACGGCTACTACGTAATAACTACTGGTACGGTCGAACTCACTGCGGCCGATAGAATCCTCTTACTCGATTTTCCATCACAAATTAAACTGGCACTTTCTCATTATCATTACTATTTACTTTATCATCATCGTTACCGACTCTTACGCGACTCGGTGGCATCTTTCTTAATTTATCGTGTGGGTATTTGTAAGTACGCTTCGAATTTAAAGCTTTCAATACGTAACGATCGTCACTCAACCTCTACTACTTTAAATAGTCCTTTAAACTTAGGATCTAATTTTGTCTGAATACGCTCTTACACAACCAACCGAAAGTGTTAAATTTTCGTCTTCGTTTATTAAAACTCTTTTAAATAAAAATAACTCTATTTTGAATAACTCTACCTCGAATGGCTCTATGGCTCTATTTTGACTGGCTCTATGGCTCTATCCTGAATGGCTCTACTCAAATGGCTCTATCTCAAATACCTCTGTCTCAAATGGCTCTATCTCAAATAGCTCTGTCTCAAATTGCTCTATCTCAAATACCTCTGTCTCAAATGGCTCTATCTCAAATAGCTCTGTCTCAAATTGCTCTATCTCAAATATGGCTCTACCTAGCCACATTATAATTTCAAATTATAACTTCAAAATTGTAACTAACTATAAAACTGAAATTTTAGTATGAAGTGTTATGAGAGTTAACTAAGGTCTACCAGAGAGAATCATGTACCATCACAGTTACAACAGACGGTGTTTAATTACTTGAAAAATAACTAGTTGAGTAAGTTCTCTATCTCCACGGCAACACCAGCCGACCGGCAAAATCACCATTGCCAACTCAACATTGACCAACAACTCCGTGTGGTATCTCACAGACCCTCTGGTCTCTCGCTACATAGATTACTTACTCTACTCAACATTATAAATTGGTACGTTAACTTAAACTGGCACATTACTTTCTGAGCACAATTTGAACTAAACTTTAAATTATAATCCACAATCGAAACCATTGAGCAACTATCTCTCAACATTTAACTTAAAGTGTCTCTCACTTTATAAAATTCATAACTTAAAATTCAACATTATTGCTCAGTAGTCTTCCTTCAATATCATCAAACAATACTCTCCTGAAGACATCCCGAACACCTCGATTGCGCCGGTGGTCCCGCGAAGAGCAGTAACCTCGACAGCAAGCGCGATCGCTGCGGTCCGCACTATGCCGCGCAGGTGGTCACATCTGCCTCGCCAGCTCGCCACCATCACGAGCAGACCTGGTCCACTTCAGAGTCCGCACACCGCTGACCCGCTGATTCTCGTCTCGTTCCATTGTCCGGAAATCGAAAATAAAACAATTGTTTGAGTTCATTGAAGTTCCTAAGTAAAAATTATAAGTAAAAATTATTTAAACAAAACGTTTATCTCGAAAACGGTGCGTCCTAGCGATAAAAGGATGAAAATTTTGAACCCCTTTTAAGAACCCCACTCTCCACGTGATACATTTGATTTTGACCTCCAAAGTCAAAAATCTCAAAGTCAAAGTTGAAGTCAAAAATACTTTATTCTGTTTGTGCATTAACCTTTAAATGACCTTGACCTCTAAATCATTGTGTACATTAACCTTTTAATGACCTTGACCTCGCATTGACCTTTAATGACCTTGACCTCTAAATCATTAATTTTAATGAATAGTGCTAAATAACCAATGAGCTTAACTTCATATCCAGTTTCAGCTTAAACTTACACAGTTTCAGCTTAACTTAGCACTTTAAGCTTAAACTTAGCATCATACGTAATCAACACTGACCCTTTTTTTTTATAATATCGGAGGGTATACTCCACCAGTCCACCACGGGCACACACCCGTGTCCCGTGACCCGTGACTCACGCTGCTGTTGCACCGCCACCGCTCGGTGCGCGTCGCGGCTCAGCCTCCGCTACCCGTCACACATCGTCGAGTATCCAACGTTCATACACCTAAAATGACACTATTTTAGAATTTTGATAACGTTTTGAGGTTAAGTACCCACCATACGATACTCTGCGCTACTAAATGCCGGTAGCCCGCAAAACTCCGCTACTCGTAGTCAACAACAGCAGACTGTCCGTAATACATCGAACACGCACTTTCTTAATTTGTCACGTTAGTTTGTCACGCTTTACATTAGTGAGACCAGACTGATCTGTTAAACTCTCAATACCACGACTTACATCCCACTTCTGATATCGGATAGCCTAGCGGTAATTCGATGTGCAATTCAACATCACAAGGGCGTAACGAGGGTAGTCGTGATATGAGAGAAACAACAGTTTTAGTTCTACTTAAAGAATGTTTATTAAATTTACTAGCACTTCGGAATGACCACTGATGGAAAAGAAATGCCGCAAGAAAAACCTCAGTCTAGGTCTCTTTTTCAAATCTTTGTTACAACACAATTTAATTAGGTACAGTATCTTAATTCAACTAAATACAAATAGACACTGGGTAAAACGCGACAGTTCCGTGACTACGAGTACAACTCTCTATGGCGCCCGATAACGAAGTGTTCAGTCGAGCCCGCCTTCCGTATCACGACTCTGCCGGAGCGCGCCAAAAGCAACGTTTTCTCAACACGCCGCTAGATGGCGCACCCTCGTTTTGCTTAGTGTTCATGTCCATACTCATGACCGTATGCGACATATACAAGTGCATTGGAATGTAGACAGTACTACATCGACATAAGACCAAACATTTCTTTCCATCTGACTGTTTTTCACGAAATAAACAGTCCGCATTCTCAAAGCTTCACAGTCGTCAAATCATGTCGTAAGTAGAATACAGCATATGCTCATTGTGAAGCACCCCCCGCTTATTGCTCGGCTATAATCGTAACTAAATAATGTGAGCACATGTCCGCGATGGCCGACATGTTACGATGTAAATAAAATAAACGTAAAAGTGTCTAGTCTTATCACAAAGTGTCTCGCGCTCCTTGTCGGATCGCGCGAACGGTTAAAAGTGATTGTAGATAGCGCAATTGTATACTTTTTTTTTAATTGGACAGCCATAATTATACTTATTATTTTAATTTGTTTAAAAATATGATTAAAAACAAAAATCGATAAATAAATTCCCTTTTTTTTTGTATAAATCCTCTCAAATAAAATTTTAATGCAACAAACGTGTGTTCACGGCTTATTGAATGTTAATTATAATAATTGTTAACAGACGCGCTGCAAGTGTCGAACTCGCGTGTTTACGAGCCCGCCTCACAGCGCGCCCGTAAACACGATTGCGGCGATAAACACGAGCGCGGCGTCAGCGCTGTTTATGTGCACAGCGCTTTATTATTACATGATTGTATGGATTTTATTCTATACTAACGTTTACGGTTATCGCGTAAAAAATTACCTCCCTTTATGACGCAATCGAGTAAACTGTAGGCTATGGTATGACCCCTCCAAGAGTTCAAATTAACCATAAACAAAAAGTTACTTCGAAATCGCTTTCCAAACAGACAGTGAGTTTCACTAATGTTTTAAATTTAATGCCACATTAAGTATTTAGTTATCATTTTTTTCATGTAATTAGCTTTTAAAAGTTCTGCAACTCACTTAGAGTTATGTTTTTAATTATTTGTTGTAGATACTCATCAATCTGTATAATTTTACTTTGGTTTATTGTAGCAGTAAAACGAAGGGACACACAAAGATTTCTATCATTCCACGTAACGATGGCACTACTAAATTGAAATGGAAACACAGAGACGCAGTTAATATCACGTTAAACTCCACTCATTGCAATATGAATTGTTCTCATATGTTTTAAGTTTTATGTCATAAAGCTAACATCACACTACAAGACAAGTCTAAAACTTTACTTGGCACTTGACTCCCTCTCTCGCAGAGGAAGCTCTGCGTTTCGATTGGTGGACTCTGTTACCTAAGCTTATAGAATTAACGAAGATACTGATTTTTACATGACGTGCAAGATGTGTTTGACCGCCGATCAATGACAATCAAAAATATACATAAATTTTAAAACTCGATATTTAGCGTGGCACAAGGTTTGAACCAGGTCAGTCGGTTCATAAGCTGGTTTCGTGTCCGCTAGTCTATCATCTCTCTTTGCACTTGACTCTACTTATAAATATATCCCAATACAAATATAAACGATATTGATAAGCCAACCATGTCGTAAAAGGAAAACAACGTGAGTTAGGTGCAGATCGATTTTCAGCAAAGTATCGATATAACACACCGTGTTACAAATAGCTGCCATCTATTTACCGTTGGCGAAGCGAACGGCGATTGCGGCAGGAATCGGTGTTGTTTACGAGGCGGCGATGGCCCCCGATACCGACACCGTAACCCGGCCGCGGAAGCATCGGACATTATCAATGACAAAATGCACTTCCCACCGACAGACCCCTTTGTTTATTATTTTATGCTAATATTTAACGCAGATATATAGTGTTTGGTGGCCAATTTGGTTATTTAGAAGTCGTAATGAGATTTAATTCTCTCTAACATCTGTCATGAACTCAATACGACAGCGTAGCGCGGGGCGGGCGCGAGCGGTAAGATCAAATCTACTAAAATGTTGAATGAGGCTACGAGACGCTACTCTCGGCGGCGTCAGCACGAGCGATTTGGTACGCTTGACTGACGCTTGACCACAACAAGCCATGGCCTAAACCGTAAGCGATGTAGTACATCATGAAAGACAGATGTAAGAATACTATAAAATTGTTACCCCGTGCTGTAATATATCAACCTTTCTGATAAAGTTGTGGGTAACATGAACATGAGTGATCAAATATCAAACTCTGAATAGTTTTATACAATTGCGGGACGGGTTACTGTGAGCACGAAAACCACAATTGTCGGATGAAATCGACAGGGCCGAGCAACGTCGACCTCTTAGCCCGTAACGGCATTAAGCATTATCTGTGACAAAATACACTTTCCGGCAAATCCCGGTTTATTATTCCCGGTAAATCTCGTTTTAGGGGATCCTTTCGAGCGTTCTCGTTTAAATTAACAACCGTTTCTACGCACGAGACGCAAAATAAAGCAGACGGTACGTAACTAACAACAAACTCATCACTCGGGCGACGAGCTCGGAGCGTGATGTCACATCTAAATCCAAAATAATTATTTCAGCACCATTTTTACGAGTCCTCCTGAGTATTATACAAAAAAGCCTTTTTTGGCAATTACCGCTGTATATGGAGCTTACTACTTACTCTACTACAAGAATAGCAGGAAGGGGGGGGGGGACGAAAACAGGAAGCAGGTCGACTTCCGGGTCTCTCACTTATCGTACAAAACACTACGGCTTAACACCGTTATTAATTTCACGTCGATATTCTGTGAGGGGGTGGTATTGTCCCGGTCGAGCCAGCTCATTTACGAGCCACTACCAATTTTCATAGTAGTAGCACTACAAAAACACCAGCTTACACTCAAAATAGTTATTTGTTATGCAAGGCTGCAAAGTTGTTTTTTGGCGCGAGTACTTAAATTGAAACCTGAGCGTAGCGAGGGTTTCAAAGGTACGAGACGCAGAATAACTTTGCTGCCGAGCGAAATACAAAATTTTTCACCTCACTACAGCGAGGAAAATCCTAGGTGCAAAAAAACGCAAATAATATATTAAATAAGTGTTTTTTTTTTCATGCGGTGTCGTGCTGGCCAGTTCGATTATTCTAAAAATAAGGTTGGCGCACTGGCATGAAATAAGTATTAATGCATTTTCAGAGGACTGGCGGTATAAAAAAATAAAGAATAGAAAGGTTCGAATTTTAAAAATACTTTCCACGCTAGAGCACAAAATGCACTTTTGCGCTCAGATTTCGAATGACAAACAGATTCTTTCCGAGCTTGTGAGGTGAAAAGAATATTTAACCGCAAACCGTTTAGAAGCAACTTCCAGAAGCACGTAGGTAGAATACTGTATTTCGATCGCACATTACTTCGAAATTGACCTACTGCCCCATATTCATTGTCCATCCAGACTTAATCAAATGAAAGCATTCTTTCGAATAATTCGTTCACCTGTAGCGATGAAAGCTGCCCTTGGCCGTCGCTCTAACACCATTTCAATTTCAGATTCAATAAAAAAAAGTATTACTTTGGGGAGATTCATTCAATTAACTATTTGTTTAGCAGCGTCCATTTTGTGTACTCTGCTAACTAGACTACAATATGTCTGGCGTGTCTACATGGTACACAATAATTGGGTAAGGGATGTCGCGTCGAGGAATGGACGTGTAACAGAATATCTCACTTTCTTTCCAATTCCTCTTAGTATTGTCTGAACTTATAGTTTCATCTATGTAATGAAACAGTATCAGTTACATAGACAAAGCCTTCACAAACACATGGTGTCATACATTTTAAAATTAATGCTGCAGTAAATTATATTTGTAATTGAACGAGAAAAAGACACAGCTTTGAGACTTGAAGTAGAATAGTTCGACATGCGGTTATATAAGTCACTCTTATATACTTATTTTAGATATCTACACTAATATTGTAAAGAGGAAAGATTTTAATTTTGTATGTGTGTGTGTGTGTGTATGTTTGTAATGAATAAACTCAAAACTACTGGACCGTTTCAAAAATTCTTTCACCGTTGGGAAAGTACGATACCCCCGCTGCTGTCAGACGGAGGTCCTGTATCTTAAGATATATGAGTTACGCGTACCAGGGGTATTTCGTATTTTTTTAACCTCCTCTATACACAGTTTTTTTTTTTTCAAAATCTCTTACGGATTTTGCATACGAGGCTATCACACAACTCATGTAACTGATTTTACCACTGTCCATTCCGGCTATCTCAGTCCCACAGTCCCCACCGCATATTCCCCGGGCGGTGGGGCTGCTGCAAAGCATTTTTCTGACGATAATATAAAGGTAATTTTAATAGTTACATGAATTAGGCGCGACGGACGCTCAACGCGGCTCTACAATACAAGGAGTTATACAAAAGTTAGCCGTGATAGACTTACCTATCACGGCTTTAGACTTATCCATCACGGTTCTTGTATTGTTGAGTGTCGTCTTCGAATAGATCACCTCTTGCCTTCTCATGTATCTTTAGATACAACCGCGCATAAAACAAGCGTTGTATGAAAATCTTGTCACGCCTAACTCAGTTATCGTGAATAATTTAAAGAATATAATTAAAATTTCTTTAATTTAAATCTTTCCCGGTTTTACTAAGCTTTCCTAGAGTTGTCTCATGAAAAATTATCTCAATAATATCTTAACACTTTTTCAGAAATGACAAAAATCTATTAAAAACTTTAAACGGCGATTACTTAAAACTATGTTTCGCGAGTTACATGATATAGGTTTGACACGGCAGCCCGGGTAACATACGCTATATTATTTTCTCATAAAAATTAGGGATCCTTAGTAAAACCCGAGCGGTCCGCTAGTCGTAAATGAACTTGTATCAACAAACTCATTATTTGGTCATATAAGCTGTTACTATTTCAAAAACAAAATAACTATCAGTAAAAAAAAATCCTTTCACATTAAATGGTTTTGGGGAAAAAAAAGAAGACGATAAAATGAGAAAAGGAGAACAGTCCGTTTGACAAACAACTGTCAAAATCATATATAGTCATTAAATAATAATATTAAAAAATGTCAATTATGTTGACGAATAAGCAAACTGGAATAGAGGAACATTTTAAAATAGGCAAGATGCCAATTGCTTCACTAAGGACTGCCAGGAAGGAATTATGGTATGACAGATGTTTTACTAAAATTAGATATGGACATTATTATGTGTGTAATTAACATTTCGTTCATAATGTATGTTCATATCTTTTAACTGCCGGTAGAATGCGCCGTACTAAAGTGACAAAGGTAATTTTACCGTTTGACATCACATAATTTTATTCCCGCCCTGGCTGCGGGCGACTGGCACATTGTATTCCCAACACGTTCCTACATTATTTTCGAGCGGTCATTCTGAGACCCTAATTAACTCTATGTGTGGCTGAAGCCCTAATAACTGCCTCGATGAGAACAGTACTATCAATGTAGACCCTTACAAGCCGATAGAGATTTGTTGATTGAATGGACCAATATTTGTCAGGGCTCGGGAAAACTCCATTCACTAACTAAGGTCAATGATACTAATTATAGCGATGAAAAGGTGGCCAGAGCGGCCTAGAAATTGGTTTGTTTTTCTTATTGAATACACAGTTTTTCCCCTTTATTCTCAGTGGTTCTTTTGTAGGAACTAAGATTTTTCGCCTAATTATTTCCTTCACCAGCATTCACTTCCTGAAACTTAACGCTGAAGAAAGTTTTCCTGTGCTTGTCGACAAATTGAGACAATAGATACATTGTAAGAGAATCGTCTGCCTGAGTTGTTCGGTGTACCTGTGTATCATTTTCGTTTGTCAGGAAAAAGAATGGAAACCATCGAAAGAGGGACAGAAAGGGACAAGGGAGATGTTGGGTTTCCAGATCTTTCACTAACCGCACGGACCGCATTGCTGCTTCTTGCCTATATTCTGTGAAAGGATACTTTCCCAGTCAAACTAGTTTATTCTATGAATTCTCTATCACTTCAAAATCTTTTGATAATTTCTTTGAAAAGCAGTACAGCTTCCTGTTCATATCTAAAGCAAAGTAGGTATGTTAACTTGTAATCCATCTTAATAATGCACGCGTGAGCGCAATAAATAGCGCTGCGTGTGAAAGCGGCTTAATGACTCAATTGAATGGAGGCGTACTCGGGGGCTCGGCGCTCGCCGATGGCGCTGCTTCGGCACGCCCACACTCTGACCCGAATTACATCGCCGGCCGATTAATGAGAACTCCAATTAAACGAAAAGACATGACTGTAACTTACATAATATGTTTTAATTTTATTAAAAAAAAATGATTTTAAATGACAATTGACTTCTACGCGATTAGGCGCAAACGTATCGCTTCCTTTTTTAGCAGATCGTGTACCAGCGGCAATGGTATTCTGAAGGTATTTAATTCTAAGGATGAAAGCCCTACGCTGTCGTTCTGGAACAGACTATTGATAAGGGCTGTAAAATAAATATTCCAAATACTAACATGGAGCCAAGTGGAATGAGGGACAAAATGGATCATGGTCATTTAAAAGGCAGTAACTGGTTTTCACAACGCAAGGACACTTGCCGAGTTGTGAGCGCGTTTCCATACAAAAGTGCTACGCGCGTGCCTCGCGGGACAGTTTCGGCACTTATGTCCTGCACACGCGAGCGAGTCCATCCTCCAAAGACACACTTTCCACATGTCGACAATCCCTACACAACAAAGCAAAACATATTTTGTAAATGAACATTCATTTTCCCTGCCTCATCTTTGGGCGTAGTGCGATCTCCTTTCTATGAATATGTATTTTTACGAATTCATGAGTTAATAAAAGACCAACCCTTTGTCTTACCTAGACGCCCATGAAAAATGTGTTTAGAGGGTGATTGTCTGCGAAGTTCCACCGTTCATTTGAAACAGACTAACGAACATAATATAATAATAACTTTCTGAAGACTATAAAGAATTTCTTAGATATTAGATTTGAATCCTTTTTACATTCAGCCATAAAATTTATGGTCATAAAAATAAGGGTTTATCAAAGAAATAAAGTTTTCACCGATGTAGCCTGGAGCCAGTGATTTCGGATGTGGGTCTGCAGCATGTTATGGGGTCAGGCCCGAGATAAGTTTCCAAGTACATAAACCTACATACTTATAATTCCCAATACGGGTTGTGTACATTTTAATGAGTTTGTGAGAGTGAGGGATGCTTCGGAACCCTTCTCTTGGCAAAGCTAGAAGCAAGAACTCGGCACAGATCCTACACATAGATTAGATTAAACAGACTTTTATACAAAGGCTGAAACTGGTTTTCTTCCACCATATCCTCCAGAAATGGTGAAAGATTACAGACACATTAAGATTACATACAGTACGTTAATTATACAAATCATTATTATTGAATGTATATTTTGACTACAGAAAGTGCCTGCGAAAACTTGCAGAAGAAAATGTATTTCGTGTTATATACTCTGTAATATTATAAGATACCTATCGAAAATCATACTGAATGTTATATAGTGCAGACGCGGCCCTCTTTACTCTCCTCTCTCTGCATGTTAATTAAATACATAATGTCAAAGTGTCACTCACACACATTTGCTCGACTAAAACTGCTACGTAAGGTTGTTCAAACTGCTGAATGGTCATAAAAACTTGTGAAATGAGTCGTGTCATTAATATCATTAATATGGCTTTGGGCGAGTCACCCGCGCCGGTCATTTTTCATCCGGATTACGTGTGGACTGATAAAGATTCCCTCCAGATTACCGGGTGACGTTTCGTTAATAGCAATTTCGAAGTTGAGTTATGTTTCATGCAAATTTTCTATATTGGTATTTAGTTATAAGCGCCTATGGAGGGGAAACGATGTTATTGTTAGTATTCACGTTTATGAAGGACCTCGATGGCGTCGCTGTGTGTCGCACTCTAATATAAACACGCAAGTTAAGCGACGTCGACCCTAGCCAGCGTTTGGATGGGTTTCGTTATCTCGAGCTTCTCCGTGCTTCGGAGCGTTAAACCGTCGGTCCCGGCTGTTGTCGATAGATGACAGTCGTTAAGTCACGCTTAAGGCTTGAAAACACCGGCCTCTGCCAATCCGCATTGGAGCAGCGTGGCAGAGTACGCTCTAATCACCTTCGATTGGAGGGAGACCCGTATCCCAGCAGTGGGATGATTATGAGTTGATATGATGACGTTTCTAAAATCATTTGTATAGCCTAAGTAGTGGTCAAACGCTGCAAGGTTACGGGACTGTACTGACTGACTGAAGCGCAAATGTGACGTCAGATTACGGGACAGATGAAATTTTACAATAACAAGTTTAGATTTCATCTAAAAGTTTTATATCCTATAGGTACCTACAATGATTGATTTTCACCATCTCACAGTTCCCAACAATTTATAAAACAAACAAGAATTCGTAAATAATATCGGGCAAAGGCAATCTAATAGCATAATTTCTGTTGGCAAAATTCAATTTGAAAAAGAATGATTACCGCAGCCGCCCCGCGCGCCCCCCGCGCGCCCCCGCCGCGCCCCCGCCGCGTCCCCGCCGCGTCCCCGTCGCGTCCCCGACCCAAATCTTGAGGCAATCTCCAAACAATGTTATTCGAGATGTTTTCGATGGGCACCTAATTAATCGGCAGTTCTTACGGGCTTGATAAGGAAACGCCGCGCCGGAGATATGTGGGAAACACTTGGATGTGCTATTTTACTTTTTCGTTTTTTATGAAATAACCTAACCAGTCTGATTACATACATACATTGTGTCTGGAGAAAAAGACGGCTACTAATTTTACTTTTTAGAACGACATTCAAGGATTGGGGTTACTTGCCTAGTGTTGCCCCACTACCTACTCGTAATTTCATGTCCATCCATGGGAACTTTGACAGGAAAAGTATATATTTAACTCTTTATCGATGTGGCAGTGAAACTGTCGTCCAACTAGTATTTTTGTACGTCTTCAGCGCAGGTGAAACAACCGGTCCGCTTGTAATATTTATAAAATTGAATGCTTAGTTTTATTATTCAAATAAGAGTTTTTACTCAGCTAACGTATTTTAGCATATTAAGAATTTTTACAAGTACGAAACTACTGAGAATGCTTAGTATCTCTTTGTGCATTCAAGTTTTTGTGCAAACGTTTTTTGTATGTTAATACCGAGACTATTACCATAAGAATAACTAATAATACGAATTACTATGCAAAACTCAAACGACGAAAATGAAATATTTTGATTCTAGTCGCGGTACTCAATACATTTTATGCATTTTTCATGATGCTACAAGACATAAAATATGATTGTACTTTAAACAATAAACTTTGTTTTTGGTGAGTTATATCAAAAGTTGAAAATGGAGTGGAAGTCCTGTGGAGCCGCGCAAGTTGGGGTACACGCGGTGATTAATTTGTAGTGAAAAAACCTACATTATCTCCCTTGTTTTATACATTAATATTTTAATGGAATTTTAAGAAACTTACTTTCATTTACACACAATTTAGAAAAGAATCGCAGAAAATTCTAAAAAATGAAAAAAAAACAAATTAAAACAAGACAGAAGAATACACATTTTACTTTTGATTAAGCGTCATACATTTCATATACCTTATATCATCAACCATAAAGAAGTTCATTGCTTATATATAATCCCTGTAAACACCACTAAATAAATTTAAGAAAGAAATACGCAGAACAATAAAAATGAAACATTTTATTTATTTCCGATCGCACGAGTATGCGATCAAAGGACACCCTCTATGCACCCCGTAATCTATACACCAGCAGTATTCACACGACTCGACTTTCCTTTCAAAGCCAGCACAGAATTCAGTCCACCTAATTGGCATCGTTGGAGCCGTCGCCGTAGTGGCGGTCGAGCGATGCTGGGTGCAGCGTCTAATGAATGCGCTGCAATTTAAACTATTACAATTAAATCAGCTGCTTCAGCTCTTCACTGATCAAAAGAAGCTATTCGTTTTAATACGAAAAGTGTTATTAAACTGAAAATGGTCTAAAACAAATAAAACATGATAGCCCTGTAATACGGTTGGTATAGAGACCTCCATATCCGACAGCTTGAATCCATACACAGTATCGACATAGTTAAAAGTCTTGAGTTCGAATTTTTTGCCATTTAACATTTTATGTATACGCGCTCGACTTTTCCCCCAAAATTATTTTTCCGAAATTTTTTTTTTACAAACCAATTCAGCGTCTAAAAAAATCACCATCTCACTGAATATCGGCGTAAAGCAGCAATGTGTTTGGCCTTACACGGTTTCTATTCCGTCTCTCTCTAATTCCTAGGTAGTGTTGTGTATGTTGCTGTTCATAGGCGGCGGTAACCACTGTCTATCAAGTTGCGCGCTTGCTAGACAAGCTTGCGCGATTTTAGGAAAAGTGCTGTAGAAAGTGATGGGCCACATAAAAGACTGTCATCATGATGACTTCACAAGATAGAGGTTTGCGTACTTCATCAAAAAACAATTGTGTGTAATAATTTTTTGGAGACAATAAAGATCGTCTATAAACTTTCGCATTTCCATAATGAAATCTCGTGAACTTGGCCTCAGGCAGAATTCATTACTCAATTATGTCTCGTCGAGACGCATTTAAATGGACCGCTTGAAGATATTTAATTCTTTCTGTACGGAAACGTATGGTCTCGAGCGATTGGCTCAGGGGAAACAGGTCGCGCGGAACAATGCGCCTGTTCTACTCACAGCGCCATTTATTGGAACGAGACGTACCTCTGTAATTAGATTTAAATTCTAGTTTATTTTATTTACTTCATTTCAATAAAATTCGGTTAATTAAAGATTCTGAAGAAAAGGTTTCTTTATCGAGGAAGATAGTTGCTGTGGCGAGATTAATACTACTCAAGACCAGACAACTGCGGAGGAACCTCACTCCTCAAACGAGGCTTTTAAGGTAACTCTAATTAGATTTCAACGAAATTTCATCGAAATAGTAGACATAATCAATATGTACATTTTTATTTATTTAATTCTTACTTCGTTTGAGTAGTCAGCTTTCTCTGCTGCTGTCTGTAGGTTCAGTCTAGTCTAGATATAAAGTCTGTTTTATGAAAACTAATGACTAACGCATGACATCAGTGTATCGGCTTGGGTAGGAACCCTGCACGTCTTAATGTATTGACCAATTTCTGTGGCTTCTGCCTCTTAATGGTAAGAAAGAATATGCTTTAATTGCAATACACGTACAAAAAAAAAGTAATAGTAGGTACAATTAACAGCTTACATAATTACTAGTGTATTAGCAATAAGGCGGCCTTGTTGCTAATAGCAATCAATATAATTATATTATTTTGTTAATATTTGCATGCTATTATGTGGCACGCAAAGTAGAACGTACTGTAGGGGATATGATACCTATTTACCGACTATGCAATTATGACCTAATTATATTATGTAGACCAGTGGTCAACGCGCAGCGGCGTGTCGCGGTCGTGCTATTTATTTAGTCGCGTTAATAAACCCGTTGTGAACCGTACCATCTTTTATTGACCACTCACGTAAGGTGTGAACTACTACTAACACCTTACACTCTACTTACTTTTATGACCTAATGTACCTTTGTCTAAGCAAATAAATATATTCATTCATTCGTTCATTCATTCATTCATTCATTCATTCAATATGGTCAAGGCAACCTTAGGATAACATGGATAACATAAAATCAAGAATAAAAGTTAGCAAGAGACGAATTTGATTACATAAAAATCTAAAGTAAAACTATAAAATATGTATAGTAAAATCAAGTTGAGAAGCCTATATAAATACTAGTATTACTTATAATAATATCAGAGTACATTTTTGATTCCAGGCGACAGCTGAGTTGAAACCTAGTTGGTATTCCATGTTTCCGATTTTCTATAATTGTGTACCAAGCATTTGCAATATCAGCGCCGCAGTAATCTAGTTGTGAACGTGCAACCCAGCTTCACACAGTACACTATTTAATAGTAACACAGTCTAAGAGTTGGTGCACATCTGACGGAAGATGCGCTGAACGTATCATCGTTAGTATGCTCGATGCACTAGCGCATTATCCGTTGAGTGTGCAGAGTGGAATATTTTATTATGAATTTGTCTGATCTGGCGTAACGCAACCGAGTATACGCAACGCATTTTCCGTGACATTTGTATGCACTGACCCTAAAGCAGTCGCTGTAGCCGAATACAACTAGGGGAATGTATTCAAAATTGGTGCGTAAAGATATGTATTTAAAAATAGTATCAAGTTATCCAACAACAAAAATATTCTAAAACTTAATCCAAGTTAATAAATAAAAGAATAAAATCTATTCATCTCTTTACTGGTCACTATTACTTTTAAAATAATCGATCCGATCGTTCTGTAATATGTAATTAAAGTAACAGTATCGTGCTCTTATTCACTATTGTATTAATTATTCACTGTTGAATCGCATTAAAAGAATTCGCGTCTTAGTTTTCGTAATGTTGTGTACAAGCACTTAGCCTGCAAGTCTTCCTTCCATGAATTTGCGTCTCTCATACATACTACCCAGAGTTCGTTACTGTTTACCCTATACAGTATGTTTCAGCTAATCAGCATTAACAACACGTGGTATGGAAGCCTTCGGCGGCGCGCTGCTGTCGATAATTAAACGGCTCACACCTGCACCGCCTGCGCTTTTGTTGCTGCTCCGGCGTGTTGGAAAGGAAAGTTAAGCAAAGGTGACTGGGTTTCTTCGGGTAAAATTAATAGGTATTACGAACAGGGTGTTGGTTTGTTTGAGCTAACCTTGATTTCTTCTACTTTCTCTGTATGTTATACTTTAATGACTATACAAGTGCAATTAATAATTTTTTACACAGTTCACACAGCATCGCAATTACATTGCCATTTACAATACACATTAATATCTCATATTAAAAATAACTTATATTGTAATGCCCATTTATTATTGGCTATGTGCGTGCTGTTCTGAAAAGGCAAATCATTTACGGACTTTTACTGTTTGCCTCTATTTTGCGTTTCTTCGGGTGTCAATCGACAAATGCTTGACTTTTTTTTTTCCTCAGATAAGTCTTACTATACTAAACACAGTCTCAAGTAGGTAGCCTTTTGTTTTTTTATTCTCTATAATTTGTTTGCACCAGCCCGAAGAATATGCAGTGGGGACTGTAGGACTTACCACTAAAAAACTCACGTGATGCCACTCACCCAGAAGTAGCAAGGCCACGGGAACTCTGATACATCCGCGCTCACCCCGTAACGCTCCGTCGGCTGCACACCGCATTCAGGTGCAATGCCGACACCGAGACCATTACCCCCTCAAGACGACGGGCCTTCCCCGGCTCGTCGTCTCGGTTGGGCAATGGTCAACAATGTCGTAATGATGCGCGACCGCTGGCCCCTCTCGTTCAATTTTTTAACGAGATTTTCTTTCTCCACCGCGCCTCCTGCGCCACTTCAAGTGCCACAGCGTCCACTACATACTTAGTGGACTCTGTGACACTTTGCGCCACCGCGCCTCCCTCTCCCTCTTTCAAGTTGGCCTCATTCGCACATGTGACCCAACCCTTAACGCCCACCGCAGTATCTGGGTTGGCCACCTTACGGAGGTCGCCCCCGGTATCAACGAGTGGAGTAAGCCTAGTGTGGTAGTCGGGGCGAAGACGCTTTGGGGAGGGTCAGCGAGCGAATGAGTTCGCCACAGCTCATCATACATCCGGCCGAGTCAAGGCCGGCCGGCTCGACCTCTTGTTTTCTAACGAGGTTGTGGCTCGGCTCGACCGCTCCACCGCCAGCACCAGTACATATGCAAGGGGGAGCGAGTTTGTCGGCATCCCACGTACTCCAAGGTAGGAGCACGGGGAGCAGACCCACCGCGTTGGGAGTTTGGCCGTCGTCGGCAAGTAATTCCAGAACACTGATACTAGGGAATTACTCGCGGACGTTACCAGGGTGAACCGCGTAGAGGTACCCCACTCCCCACCCCCTCAAGTAGGTAGCCGATTATATCTCGTTAATTAAACCTGTGAATATAATGTAATAAATACTTAGGTAAATCTTGTTTATCAATGTGTTTTTTACCCGTACCGAAAAGGAGAAAGTTTTAAATAAATAGATAAATATAAATGGCAACACGAGAGAAGATTAAATTAATTTGGCCGCCCCGCGCCACCGGTAAATGAGAAAACTCCTGCATTATTTGTATGCAACATTAGACACAACAATTGGCGAGCGGTGAACGGAGAACCGAGAACAACACGAAGTTCATTTGCACACGGGCAGTGTGAATTTAAAATCATCAGTTTAAAAGGTCAGTTTGAAAAGAATAACAGAGCTACTGTAACGCTGAGTTAAGTTGATGACTCATTAAATTGTAACTGCCAAAGTAAAGAAAGAAAAGGGAGATGGCTTGAATAGAGATATTTAAAGTAGAGCTAAGATTAAAATGCGTTTCTACAAGTACGATTGCACTAAGTACATAATTTAATCATGTATAATTTAAAAACATAGTGGTCTAAATTATGGTGTATAAATGAATAGTGAAGTGCTTGGGTCGAAATCGAAATGTAGCGTAAACTCTACATTTCGATTTCGGGTAGCAGTCTCGATTGTCTCCGTGTGTAATAAGCATTTCCCTGAAATTGGACCTAAGTACACTTCCGTGCATGGAAATGCAGAAGCAGATTTAATTAAGCCAGCGCGCACTCGGCAGTAGAGACAACTTTATTGTGTGTTGCCGTGTGCACTGCACACGTGTTTTGCATTTAAATAACAACTAAAATAAACAAATTGCTATTTTTAAAATTATATAAAGTTTTAAATGAAAAAGTAGTAGTTATATTATTCATGATAAATCAGTAAAAAATAATAAAATTGATTCAGTCATTGCGTATCGCACAAACGATTTTTATGTTATGGATATTGATAAAATCATATCATACCCGCCCATAATCATCAGGTCTCCCATCAATCGAATGGGATTAAAACGTACTCTGCCACGCTGCTCCAATGCTGATTGGCAGAGGCGTTGATAAAGTTATTAAAACGGCCACCTACTTGTCTTATCGATGTCCAACCAAGGCATATAAGGTAGGTAATATAAGGTACGACCAAGGGATGTCGTTGCTTGTATGTTCCTTTATATTGTTTCGTACACAACAACGGTATATTCTTATATTTTTGACTGCTAAGTGAATAACAAACTTTCTATGAATTCAAATTGAAAATAAGCAAGTTAATATTGGTTAAGCACCTGTACCCACACAAGTCATCCGGGGCACTTGCCCGGATTCGGCACAAAGCCAATGAAACCGCGGCCCCGCCGCCCACTTGCATCTTGCATACAAGTAGGTAGCGATAGAAAAAACAATAGCAGCTTGTGCTTTTACATTTTACGTATTATTCTAGTACAGTATTGAGTAGTAGTTATTATAATGGCTAGCAATGGCTACTTTGTCACAAGGATCGCGGGTTCGAATCCCGCGCAAGGCAAGCATTTGTATGCATGAACATGTGTGTTTGTCTTGATCTGGATGTTTCCCATGTAAATAAGTATCTATTGCTTAAGTTTGGAACTGAACAGCGTTGTGTGATTCGGTAAAAAAATATTATTTTAAATCTAATTTGTGCCTTCAATGTGAAGTTTTGTTAGATTTTATTAATTACGATCCAAGCAAGACTGATGAAGCATCAATGAAAATTCTTGAAAATAAATGAAAATTAAAGTCTTGAATTAAAATATTTCGTTGCCTGTAATATAATTTATTTTTTAATACAAGGGCAAACTTTTAATTACATTAGATGTATTTTTTTGAAGTAAATATTTCAATAAAACAAAACGCGAATATATTTTGTTGACCTACGTTTATTACTTTTTCAATATTACCTTAATAATTTCAAAAGAAACTTATTCTGCTGTCGTTACAATTCTTGCATCTTGGAACTGTATTGCAAGTTTTTAAGATTTACCCCGTTTTGTAGCTCGGTACACAACCCAGTTTTGTGAAACACTCCCGATGCATCCCGCGCATATGGCCGGATATTGAACGAATTATTTCTCGTGCATTGGCTTCAAAACACAGCTAGCTCCATACCGAAATCAATTAGAGTGGGTTTCACGTATCTCAAAAGCAGAAATTGAGCATACACCTGGAAAAAGCCAGTTTATTTTCAAGTATTAAACGAACCGAATAATATTTAAGCTTTCTTCGCTAGTATTTGTGGCAGTCAATAGCCCAGTAACTCAGCTGAGTGCATTAGCGCGGCTAATGCAGTCTAATGCACTCCACATCCACACGCGTTTCGTCTGCGAGCATACACCAACTACTTGATTCTGGACGCTGATTTTGAAACACAATAAAGGTTTGCAACAATAACTTTTAAAATTTCGCGTTGCATTGTTTTAAATTAATAACAATAATTTGACGACCTCCGTGGCGTAATGGTTACCACGCCAGACCGCCACCCAGGAGGTTCCGGGTTCGATCCCCGGTCGGGTCATGATGAAAAACGAACTTTTTCTGATTGGCCTCGGGTCTTGGATGTTTATCTATATATGTATTTATTATAAAATATAGTATCGATGAGTTAGTATCCCATAACACAAGTTTCGAACTTACTTTGGGGCTAGCTCAATCTGTATGAATTGTCCCTATATATTTATTTATTTATTATTTTATTTATTTAATAACAAAATAGATTTTCCTTTTTAGGGTTCCGTAGTAAATTACAAGGAACCCTTATAGTTCCGCCATGTTCGTCTGTCCGTCTGTCCGTCCGCGGTCTAGCGCCTAGACGATTGATGCTAGAAAGCTGTAATTTGGTATGTATACTCATATTAATATTGCTAACAAAGTGGTAGAATAATTTTTTTAAAAATAAATAGTTTTTTGGGGTGCCTTCCTATCCTACAGGTAAAGTGGGAATGAAATTTTTTTTTCGCACCGATCCTATGTTGTTGGGTATCGTTAGATAGGTCTTCTGTGTGGGGTGTGGGAAGATCATTTTCCGATACAACGATCCGTTCGCGAATTATTTACATTTAACGTGTCAATTTTCGTTTTGCACGGTGGACCCCCCCTCTATCTCCGAAAGTCTTGTGTTTAGAAATTTGAAAAAATTCATGGTAGTAGTCCATAATATAGTGAACCTACAAGGAAAACTATAACGGTTAAGTAGGCACTACTAGTTACCGAGTAATAGCCGACGAATTTATGAAGTAAAATTTCTTTGACAAAAACGTACAAATGTCATAGAATATGGCATTGTACCATTTGCAAGCAAGACATGCGTAGCCGATACGGAACCCTACAATGTGCGTGGCCCGACACGTACTTGCCCGGTTTTTAAGACATAACTAAAGGAATTGGGAATAAAAAAATATATTCAAAAGAGAAAAAAATGGGTTTTTACTTTATAAACTTTCAAATAATTATTCTACTTCTACATATTCGTGCTACATTTTTTTGAGAAGATGCCTCAGGAACCTTTTTTTAGAAGCCATTATATCCCACTGCTGGGGCCTACTCCAATTATACGTTTCTGCCATAAAAAAATAAAACCTTTTTTTTTATGGCAGAATATTGCTTTAAATATTGCTTTAATTGTGCCTTATCGACATGCTCCGTCTATTGGCGTGTATTCGGGTAGTTGGTGCATGTCCCCGAGCAATACTCCTTGCGATACAAGTGCGCATGTTTACAATTTCGCGCCATTCCGCAAATGTTTCATAAATATGTATCAAAGACCTATATTGAGTGGGTTCTGAAATAACTTGGTAGTTACTATTGGAAAAGGTTTATCTTGTATATAGAGTACTGTTTCACAACTGCAGTACGAAAAGTCAGCCACGAGAACCAGTTATTTCATTTACTTAATATTTTTTTAAATTTAGAAATACTTCATTACTTTTTTTTATGCTACAAAGTTGGCAAACAAGCATACGGCCCGCCTGATGGTAGGCATCACCGTAGCATAAAGACGCTTGGGTTATTATCCAAGCGTCTTACCGGAGGGTAATACCGGGGGTATCACTCACGCGTTGCCAACCCTCCCAACCCCTCCAAGTGGAGCTCTGGAGACCTAGAATAAGTTTCCGTTAATTTTATCCATATCCCTTCTCCCCTATTCCCTCCTCTATACTCGTAGCTGGCAACACACAGCTTTTTTATTAGGAATACAATACATATCCCACAACAGTCTTTTCAGATCGGCCAGTCGACCACCGGACCTCTCAATAAAGGTAAATAAGAGAATTAATTACTCCTTGTATTATTCCTATCGCCTTCCAGCACGAAATAAATCAGGACACCTGCTCGATCATCTCAGCTTCAATTTCTAGTTCGGCTGCATATGAATGAACACGTGGGATTGATGGATTGCACAGTGTTGACATTTTACAAATAGTGATGCATCGACGCTTTCAAACTTTATTCTGTAGGTACTGTTATAAATAACCTTCACGTTGATTCGGCAATTGCACATAAATAAATTGTGTCACGCCTGTAATCCAATAAGCCACTCGGATCACGTTCGGCTACTCTGCCGAATGAACTGAATATTTTGCTACATATATCTCATAGAAATATGTATGTACAGTCAGCGGAATAAATATGTTGTCATTTTAGTACCTAGTTATGCACGGCGCTACTCCACCGCGTGAGGTCCTTATCAACGCTTAGTGCATATTCCTCGTACTGCCCACTTTTGTTTTGTCTAACATTTTAGCGGACAAGCATTTTTTGCATTCCTTTGTGTAGAGTTAAGTTAGATTTTAAGTTAGTCTGTACCAAGCTCTCATAGAGAAAATACATTTTTAATATTAAAATTTGTATTTTTAAAAAGCTCCCTCAACGCCGTCAAAACCTAAGACCTTGTCACTATAACGTTATTGACATATTCATTCATGTCTTCAGTAAGTAATTGAAACGTAAACGAAAGTGACAAGGTATTAAAATGTCAATGCCGCTGACTGTACAATTAAGAGCAAGAGATTTTTGCAAAGTCATTCATTTTCTTATCATTTTATCGTGATTTTGATCGTATGGTGCAGAATATTTGGACTATGGCACAAAGTCCAACGTTTACAGCTTGATGTGATCTTGACTGTGTGCACGTATCCATTTGAAATAATATACACGATCCATGACTTTTTCATGAAATTATAAGGAATAATAATAACATAAATTCTTTTAAGAAACATGTTTTGGATTTACTCATTGATAAGGCATAATACCTAGATGATCATCTGTAAATGCAAATGAATTGATCAAATTATATACAAATGAATTGATTAAATTATAAGTACCTATTTTGCCATTTAATATTATATAAGTAATTATAAACTAAATTTTGAAAAATTTTGAATTGTAAATTAATTTTGATTTTTGTTCCTTATTTTTTATTTTGAATTCTTTAAATTATGTGATAAATTTTGTATGCCTCATAAGGCGGGACATAGAGAACCCCCTATTCTTTGTTAACGTCCCATACCTATGTTCACGAAATAAATGAATTGAATTGAATTACATTGAAAAAATTGAATCATGTAAGCACAATCGTTCCGATTTTACCCTCCACCTTAGAAAAATCAAACACATTATCTTTCTAATCGGTGCTCTCTACAAATAAATTGTAAATTAATAAACAACAATAGCGACTAACCCCACCGAAGTGTAACCCCTATAAGCCTGCGAGGATTTCGTGATTTGGTACCTGTACTTATATTGTAATATTAAGAAACTTGAATAAATTATTTAAAAAAACATAATGATAATCTCGCAGAAGTACCAGTCTCTTTATAACAGAAATAGATTGTTTCAGACATATTTTTCAAGAGTATAAAAATGGAAAAAGGCATGCGCATGACAAAATACAACTTGTTTTATAAATCAATGCGAGAAACATTTTAGACAGCTGACCATAAAGGAGCTTCTAGACGGGCTATACTTTTATGAAATATGTGACATTGCCAACTATGTATATATCCCGAAAGTACAAAAAACATTTTAATGCAGCATATGGCTGTAAATGTATATCCAGGCAATATTTCTGCAACAGTATATGGCTCAGCAACACGTCTTTACACGGGCTACATATATTTAAACAATCACGAACATAGCTATACTACTTGAAAGAATCGCGGCAAGCTTACGGAGCATGAGAAGTAGGGCACAGCGGATAATCCGCTCAAATCGGAGCAGCCCGTCTGGGGAAGGACCTCCACCTTACAGAAGATCGTAGCCAAATAGCATTGGAAAGAAATGAAATGAAAGATTTATTCACGGAATATGGTTTTACAGTGGTCTTGAAGCATAATTTTGTTCTTAACATACTCCACCAGATTTGGTATGTGAATTTATACAATAATAAGGTTATAATTATAATTATTGGAATAAAATTTAAATTGAATAAAAATTGTATAGAATATATTGTAATGAATTAATTTGATTATCATTGATATCTAATTTAGAATTTAGAATTTAGGAAATCGTTAATAGTGTAAAAACAATTAGATATTAAAAAATGTAGGAAATTCTTTTTAAATTGATTAAAAGGCAAACATTTTAGAGAGTCCGGCAGCTTGTTAAATATTTTAACGCACATACAATATGAGCTTTTGCTTCTAATACATAAATTAGATTTAGGTACAACCAAATTAAATTTACGTCTGTTCGATCTTTGTATTACATTATCCAGTTTTTCAAATAGACTGGGATGACGCTTAACAAATAGAGCCGACTCAAATATATACAATGATGGCACTGTTAAAAGACGAAGTTCTTTGAACAAAGGTACACAAGTGTCGCGGTAACCAGCGCTGCACATTGCACGAATGCATTTTTTCTGAGCTCTGAAAGCTCTATCGGAGTCGACGGAGTTGCCCCACAAAATTATACCATACCTACCATTGGTTTCGGCCATTGTTGTGTTCCTACGGTGAGTAAGGACTCCAGAGCTCCACTTGGGGGGGTTGGGAGGGTTGGCAACGCGTGAGTGATACCCCCGGTATTGCTTACGTCTATAGGCTACGGTGACGGCTTACCATCAGGCCGACCGTATGCTTGTTTGCCACCTGTGTGGTATAAAAAAAAAAAAAAAAAAAATAAAAAAAAAAAAAAAATAATAATAATAAAAAAAAAAATGAAAAAGAGACGCACTTAGGCCGTAAAGCGAGACAACAATAATAATGGCTGAGAAATATTTCAGTACTTTCGATTGCAAAGCGATCGTTCCGGCTATATGGGACACTAAAAATTCATCGGCCACACAAAAAATATGTCACAATATATCCCAGCCATACTTAACATATTGCCGAGTATGGCATGTCCAGCCGAAAACGCTGGTTGATCCTATCAGCCACACTATTGCAGCACATTTTCGTGAAAATATTAGAGTCAATGACGAGCTCTTATCGTCTCCAGTGTGTGTCTTCGTGCGTACGCCTCTCGCGCGGCCACACACTTGGCGCAACTTATTTACGAGTTATTCTCGCATATAATGATTTATGAGGCAACAAGATACGCGCGTGTCACACCATATCAACTTTATGGAAACCGTGCGGGGCGTAAATCTCGAGGCGCGCGCCGCGGAGACACGATATTGTTTATCATCGATACACGCACTAAAACAACATTTCCGATATAAAAGGTTTTATCTCAGTTTTAGTGATGTGTTTTACAGGGCTAATGTGGCAAACAACATTTAGATAAGATGTATATTAAACGCTAACAAAAAAAAGTTTCACGCGATAAAAGTTCTGCAGAAACTGAAATCGTGTTTTATTTCTTTGAAAATAATTCAATTATATTGAACAAGGGCACTCTCTGTCAGTATGAGTTTAACCGTTCTAAGAGAGTTTATTGAAATAGTAATGAATAAATGCGAGGCAACGACACAATAAGCCCGTGTAATAAAGTAGGTACAGTGTATCGGCGCCATGAGCGCGCTCTGCCGGCGCCTGCAAACCTCTTTAAATGCTAATTTTCCAGCGCATCGATCCAAATTAGCAATTTCGAACCGAACACCCATTAATAATGGCCTTAGTAACCTGCGATACCACTAGGTCGGTTTCCTCAATGGCCTCAAAGTAGCTTTGAAGTTCTGCGACTTGTTGAGTAAACAAGGAAAGTGAAATAATATTTAACTTTTCATCGGCGTTATCCGGCTTCCTGACAACGGGTGTCGACTTCTCTGCCAATTTCCCTAGATTACGAAGTGGAGCATGTAAAGGTTAATTGCGAGAAACAAAAATGTATTCTATTTATACTTATAATCCCGTACTTTTGCAGGTACACATTTTTTTGAAATACTATAGCAGCGGCGCCCCGCGTTATTACCGGCGCAGTCCCGTCGTTTTTCCCGTTACCATGGGATTTTTCACAAATCCCTTCATACTGCAAAAGGAATCCTTATTTAAAAATGTTGATCCAATGGTTTCAGCATGCAATGCACTAAGAGATCAGTCACCTTCTTCTTTTCTATAGGTAGTATAATATTTATTCAAAAATAGATTATGCAAAAAAGTATTCACGCAGACGGATGAAAATAATTTTGTCACGTTTCCATTCTGTAGAGTAGACAGGTCGCGTGCTCAAAATTATGTTACTGGAGTCAGAAACACGTATTTATTATTCTTTGCTTATGCTCTCGTACGAAAGAAGTAACAATGAAAAAATATGAAACATCCTGCGCTGATTTCCAAAATAGAAATGGTTTTTTTCTCTACACTGCACCTTAGCGTTAATTCCACCGTGAATTTTGCATGAACTACACTGGGCTTCAAAAATAAGTAGTACAGTTTTAAAATTGCAATTAATCTTAAACTATAGAAGTTAGAGTTTTGAAATAAAAGTCATTTTATAGCAAATTTAACAAAGTTTTCTAAAAATAATATTTTATTTAGCATTAGTAAAGTTTTACACTGAAAATTAAGAAAAAACTAAAAAGCTAACCATTTTGAAGTAACTATCAAGAACTTAATTTTTAAGTTTTGGGCCTTGTTCCCACTTTAGTAACTTGTGTTGCCGCCTCGGGCTCTGATGACATCTTCGAGCCGGTTTGGCATGCTGAACACTAAGTTTCGGAGGCGGTGTTGGGGAATATTCACCCATTCTTCTATCAGGGCCTGTTTTAGAGCCCTGAGGGTGGCGGGGGGTGGTCTGCGTCTTCTGACTAGCCTCCCAAGCTCATCCCAAGTGTGTTCAATCGGGTTAAGATCTGGGCTTCTTGATGGCCAAGCCATCAAGCTGATGCCAACCTCCTGAATGTACTCTTGTACGAGGTGAGCGGTGTGTGGCCGGGCGTTATCATGCATTAGTATCGCTCCATCACCCATATTTACTAAATATGGCCCTGCATACTCGATAAGGATCTCTAATGCATATCTTTCACCAGTCAGAGTGCCATTTTCTGTGACCACTAGCTCTGTGCGACCCTCTGAAGAGATGCCAGGCCATACGTGTACAGAGCCCCCGCCGTATTGAACTCTTTCCGAGATGCAACCTTGAATGTATCGCTCACCAGGTCGCCTGTATACTCTCCGCGTTCCATCGGAAGTGAATAAAGAAAACCGAGACTCATCTGTGAACAAAACTCTTGTCCATTCTTCTTCGTCCCATTGTACGTGTTGACGGGCGTAGCGTAGTCTTGCTACTCGATGCCCTGTCTCAAGTTTGGGGCCATTTGCTGGCCTGTACGACTTCAGGTTGGCTTCAGCAAGGTCTTCTCCTCACTGTACTCTCACTAACGTAGTCTCTTCGGGTCTGAAGAAGCTGTTGCTGGACCTTAACTGCATTAAGGTGACGATTTCTTAACACAGTAGAGACAATTAAGCGGTATCTCCGGTACTAGTGCACCTGGGTCTGCCATTACTTGGTCTCCTTAGATGGTTTCCAGTCTCTTAGTACCTTCGCTTTACTTGCTGGATCGTTCTTAGAGTTACACCCACCGTTCTTGCAGTATGACGCATACTGATGCCTACTTCGAGAAAAGTTATGATTCTTGCACATTCTTCTGGTGAAAGAGGCATGATTAGTGACGTTTACTCGCTGAAGACACATTTGCTTTTGAATTGCAATTGATTTATCAGAAATAAAGAAAACAATAAAAAACAAAAGTACAAGCCAACAGTTTAAAAAAGAGTGTTTTTGTTTATTAAGTTTTTTTTTCAGTCAATCTTTAAAAAATGATATTATGCATGACGTTTTTATTAAATGAAATGAAATTGTCTTTTAACTTTTTTTTATTTGAAAGGTCTAGCTTCTGTAGTTTAGGAGATATTGCAATTTTAAAACTGTACTACTTACTTTTGACGCCCAGTGTAGTTTCTCATACGCTAAGTTCCGCTCTATGAAAATAGACTTTGATCTAGCTGCAGCGATGACCACTCATCCCTGCAGCTCGCACTATACTACCAAGAGCTGGGAGCTCCGAGCATAAGGGCTAGAAGCTAGAAGGGACTAGGCCGATTTGCAAACTTGTCAAAAATCCATCTACACCAGTGAACGAAAAAAACATAGAAGTATTCCTAGCGCCCGAAAATGACCCAACGCGGATTGTGACACGGTAGGTGGGGCTTATAAATTGTGCCACGAAGTAGTTTAGTTCGGCTGTGACGGCACATGTCGTTGTTCGCATTTTTGACAAGTTTAAAAGTGTAAATTATGCCTTGTTGCGCGGTGAAATGGTGCATCAATCGATCTGATCTACATAATAAAAATACTGGAATTAGTTTTTACGTGTAAGTACTATGTAAACCACTACATTATTTTTATATTAAATAAAAACATGGATCAATTTTTTTCTATGGGGATGGTGTTATGCCCGATGGACTAAGTAAATTAATATTGAACGTTTACAGTTTGGAGTAAAATATGTTGGTGTTTTCTTTTTTGCTACATTAAAACACTCAGCTCCTATGATAGATTTCCACAAGAACCGAGTCAGAGAGAACAATGGACGAGAGCAGTTCGCTTGGAAAGACAGGAAAACCAATGGTCCCCAAGCAAAAGCTCAAGAATTTGCTCAGTCCATTTCCAAAATGATATATGACGCAAAAAGGATATTAGAAGCTCAAATCGAAATCTGTTCCAATTTGTACGGTGGGTATAATAGTTTTATATTTAAAATATGCGAAGTATTTGGTATAGCTTAATATAATTTACAAAATTAATAAGAAATCGCAAAGCATACATTATTTTTCAAACTTAAAAAATTTGCAGATTTACTTTACATTCTCTAGCACTGAGTTTCGATAATCTTCTAACTCATCTTCTATAATTGGATTCAACGTCTCAATAACCTTTGATAAACACATTTTACATAAACAATTCGGGCTCTTTTTAAATAAATTAGCAAACATTTTTAGATTTCTGTGATTTTTAGCGTGCTCTAAAACGGATTATTATTTTGAAGTTTTAGATTTTGAAATTAACTTTTTTTCTAACCTAGACTCTTTATTTAGTGTGTGTAACATAGTTTGGCTGTTAAAAACTTTATTGTATTAAATTATTTATTATACCACTAATGTGGAAAAATCATAACCGCCCGTTTTTAGCAAAGGAGTGATAAATAAACGTGAACTTTTTGTTATCTTGCATACACATCATACGCAAAAGAAATAAAAATACATAATAAAAATAATTCAAATCTTTCATTGCTACCTTTTTACATTACTCGTCCACTTTGACAATTTTTACCGCCCCTTAAAAATATCACATACGTTCATTTCCAGCGCCAATGATGTTACTATGCGTTGCTTAGCCAATTAGCGACGAGCGTTGACAACCTACCTAGTGATGTTAATAGAAAACAAACTAACTGTTCAAAGAAAACAAACGTCGCGGGGCCGTCTATCAATGAGATTTTGTTTGAAGTTACTCTTCTGTTTCTTTCGTTCACTGATCTACACACGTTTCAAAGGAATAAATAGGCTGTCTCGCTAATGGGAGCGCTCTTAACAACTAATAAAATCTATCAAATGAATAAATAATTTATCATCATTGTGCTATGCTTTGTTCATAGCTATTGTGTTGTCTACATATTAACTCTTGGTCTTCGTGTTTCAATTCTTAGCAATCATCTCGCCCGCTATCTTTTCTGATCAATCTCTAATGTTGTTAATTAACCGTACATTCTTGCAAATTGGGTTAACATAATACCTTAGTATCCACGCCTCGCCTACCACACAAACATGTTCTCTAGGAAATAACATTATTATCTAATCTGCATAAACAACATACCTCATTACTATTATGTTCTGAGGAGGTACCGTAGCCTTACTCATTTGTTTTCATTTCCAGAATTTGCTACCGGCACGTTAGTTCCCTCACGGCAAATTAGTTTTACTTCATCTTCTTACGGACTATTATTTTATGGTATAATGTTTCAAATTGCTACCCCTCCGTTATTAAGAAATCATTTCAATCAGCAACCTGCAACCTAGAGTGTTTTACGGGTCAGAAATGATTTTCAATATTGATTGTCAACCTCTGTTTGCCGCTGTTGTTAAAAGAAGTTTAACACTTTTAAGTTAGTATTTCGAAAATATGTAATCTGTGCCAGTTGCCCACAGATAACACAGAGATTATAGGATCTAGAGCGGGTCTCTGAAGATATGAGTATATTTTGGAATGAAGCCAATCAGTAGATCGGCAGAACAGATGTTCTTGTGGGCGCCATTCGAACTTACAGATTACGCCCGGAAAATAATGTCATAACTTTGTGTTTCGCGGCGGCCCGCAACCAGACGCCACTCTTAAGTGCCTTTATAAAGTTCTTTTAAATCGTAAATGATTTAAATACCTTTCATAAAAACCATAGATTCACATTGTTCTTTTTCTATATATTGTCATTAACTCACTACTCTCTATCTTCTTGTAACTGATCATATGATTATTAAACTAAAATTAATTTGTATTAATGCAAATATTTTACTAATAGACGTAAAATATGAAAGCCTTGTTAAGCCAATCCAAGTTTTGTTAATTGATGCATCAGATGCAGGCTAGTTTAGCTCGTTGTTCTAAACAGCTAACTTCACTGAACGCGCAAACAAACAATTTCCCGCTGATCTGAGGGGCGTTAGCTGCCGTAGCGCCGATTATGCATATCGCACCGCATCGCGAACGTGCAATAACTGTTTGTTTTGGAATTCGCCGAGGCGCACCCGCCGTAAACAAACCGATTTCAATACTTGTTATAAGCTGCCGCCGAATTTGAAATTGTAATATTTACTGACTCAGTTGCTTTATGCATTATTTAAGGAAATTGAAAGTAAGTACTGTTATCTTTAAAAAATTTAGGGAGTATAATCAATTTATGCGTATTTTTCCCCAAAATCACACAGCTTTCGAGAAAAAATCTCCTGATTTATAACTCTAACATAACCTGCATTAACATAATATTGTAGTTTAAATCACATATTACTTCAAGCGCAATGTATGAAAGGTGTCCTTCTCTACCTTATTAGCTATCACGTGAAATGATATTATGAAAATCCACTCCGCTATAACTTGACACATACAAAGTTTTCGCATTTATAATATTAAGTAGAGTTATAATTAATTATATTTAATTATAATATAAACTAGCGCAAAGTTTCAGACTTTCAGCGAGTGACCTACAAAGTCTCTTAAAAACTATGATGAATAAAGCAATTTATTTATCCTTTGCAACAAATGAGACGTAATTAAATATCACTTCAGCTCGGTATTATAGCGCCGCCCATTAATCAAGCAACTTAATGAATGTACTATTTTCAATCAATCCACACTTGGGTCCACTGCCATCTGTCCCCCAGCCGCCCTTTACTCATATTAATAGTAGTTTTAGCAAATCGGGTATTCATTCAACAATTTTGTTATAGCTAAACTTACGAACCCTTCAAGTTTTGCTACGAGCAGCGGTTTAGGTTGGGCGTCGATCCGTCAGACAGTCAGCCATTCAGGACAAAGCATTGTATATGTATAGTTGACCAGAATCATAAAAGTTAATTGTAAAACGACTAACGCACTACGACATAAATGGCCACCATTTCTAACACATTTCTCCGGCACAAGTCTCGATTAGCTAAATCGAGCACTATAATATTAGCAACGGCATCTCATTCAAATGAGTGGCCCATCCCGGGGCGATATATCACGCCGCTCGCCGCGGGGACAGTGTTTTTCATACATTAATCTTGCATCCTCCGCCACGGCCAGAGCTCATAAAACAAATATTAGCAAAGAGGCAGAATCTTTGCATCGCGCTATGGATATATTATTTAACATTAGAGCCCGATGGTGCGTTGGCCACCAGAGGGCGCAGGTTCGATTGCCGCTCATGGAAATTTTATGTGATGGCATTTGTGTTTGTTCACGAATCTGGATGTTTCTATGTATTTTTACAATAATATAGCCGTTGTCAGTACCCATAACACGAGCAGGTTAGCCTAGCTTACTTTGGGACCAGATGGCGCTGTGCGAATTGTGAACAATTTGAACCTAGGATGTTGTCTTTACGTTCGATTCGTACCGTAGCGTGCGCCCTTTATGCTATTTATATAAATCCAATTTGCACGCGACAATTCATTCATGGCTCTGCTGATCGAAACAGCAAGTTGACGTGACTCATCTCGCATGAAATGCAGTTGGCAATACCGCCAAGTGCGCAGATTGCACGCCACGGGACGCTCCGTTAGGCGCAAGCAACAATATTCGTGCATGCATCATTCTAGGACGCCCACCTGCACCACGATTTGTTTACGGAAGAACAACCCTTAATATTTTTAGTGTTACTGTTAGTACATTTATGTATAAGACCGCTCTTTTCTGATTTGAAATAACAATCATGTATCCAAAGATTTCTTCAGAGGAGTCCTCACAGACACTTCCTCTCGTCCAATATTACATTACAGTTATCAATTATTCATATCCCACACTGTGTGGTTCCTCCACACATCCCTATCCTATTTTGAATATATATATCGTAGGGTCGTCACTGGCCACTCCAAAGATTTCTTTGGAAGAAGTTATTCAATTTGTTATAATTTACTTTCCCTAAATAAAAGACTTCATATTTTATCTCATCATTAAAAACGGCGGAAATCTTAATCGGCATTATTTGCTTCTTACCTGGATTGATGATACCGGTTGAAAGCAGTCGGCTTCCTGCGACTTTCGTGCCTGCATCCACAAGTACTCTATATGCATATTATACAGTCGCATTGATCAGAGATCACTTCGCGAACTCATGTGAGGGCTAAGAGCGAACATCCGCGAATTAATTACTAATTACAGAGTGCTACCTTCGCGCACTATCAACTAATATTCCACTATGTAAGCATAACGTAATACGAGACAGTAAGACACTTTCAATGTGTATTTGGAATCCTAGATTCCAGAGCCTTGCGAAGCGTACATTTCATTTATTCTTATTAATATAATTCATTATGCTCATTAATATCACACTAACTGGACCTAATATAGTGTCCAATACCAGATTACCAGCGATTAATCAACTAAATAGACGAATCGAGCTGTTATAACCAACTCTTTGTTTTCAATATGACGCGAGTTCACCCACTATCGCGGTAACAGAACTAATTGTAATTAGTAAATTCTAAGGAACATCTTCGTAGGATCAAATTAAACCAAGAATTAGGAACATGGCCTGTAGGATGGAGTGGCATTTTTTTATCTGATACCTTCGATGCAAAGTTTTCTTCATTAAATCTAAATCTAACAGAATCGAAAATTTTGGATTGTCTTATAGAAACAAACGAGCCAATTGCTTAAGATCAGTGGGGTATTTAAAAAGGTTTATTTTACCTAAAAATAATAACGTGTACGGAACTAGAGTTACCAGTTATATTATTCCGTATTACCTAAATAAGCTTCCGACTAACAAAAGTTTGCTCTAATGTTGAAAGAATACCTACTACTTACCATGTAAATTAATAAACGACAATAGCGACTCACCGAAACCCCGATAAGCCTGCGAGGTTTTCGTGGTTTGGTACCTGTACTTTTATTGTAATATCGTATTGTTTTGTGTTGCGGCAGAGACAACATTTTAGCAGCGTCACAATCGTCGAAACCCTTTACAATGCACTTGTACGTAGTTAGTTAGAAAGGGACGCTGTAATATGGAATCCTTATGAGAACAAATACGCACTCGTGATAGAGAAGTTGCAAAGGAAAAGTCTACGCTGGCTTTACTATAAACAATACAACATGGTTATAGCTTTGGCTTCCCGAATATATATCCCAGTGCTTTTCTGCTCGGTATGGTCGGATACAACAGTCTTGAGGTCAGACGTAACGTGCAGCTTCTTGAAGTTGTGTTCGGCTTGCTAAGAGGTGTGAGAAATAATGCTGAGTTTTGGAGCTCATTGCGTTTAACGTTCCAGACCTTATGTCTAGGTCACACTGAGGACACAAATAGGATTCTATGCCCCAGTGCCTCGAGCACTGCGCCTGCTCAATGATTTATTGTCTAAGTACAGCTCTTTAGATCTATTCTCTTGTTCGCCTGCAGAGTTTCACAGAATGGCTGTAGTTTACTTAGAATCTAATTGTAATAATAGATAAATAATTACATAGTATAAATTGTTAAATAATAGTAATTATAATCAAATCAAATCAAATCATTTATTTGCCAGAATACACAAAAAAAAAATAATTACATGGGGTGTTAGTGATGCATTGGTGAATGTATTCAGCCTGCAAGCAGACGTGCAAATGTTAGTATGGATATTTTTTGTTACAGTGTTCTATGAATTCTTTAATGCTGTAAAAACAATTTTTCAATAACCAGTCACTTAATTTTTCCTTAAATATAGTGCAATTTAACATTTTTAAATTATTGGGTATTTTATTATACAGCGTAATCGCGTTATTAAATACATTTTTCTTGAAGATTTCTTTATGACACCGAGGCTGATATACCAAGTTAGCAAACCTTTCTCTTTTTTGACGGAGTATTACCGTATTGCGCATTTTAAAGTATTCGGGATGAGACTTAACAAAAACACAAAGATCTCTTATGTATAGGGATGGCAGAGGTAAAATGTTACATGTACAAAGGTCTACAGCTATCCAAAAACCATGCCTTATTTATAACCCTAACACAGCGCTTCTGGACTTTAAAGACTCTGTCAATGTCAACCGAGTGACCCCACATAATAAGACCATAGCTGAGGTTTGATGCTATAAACCCATGGTAAGCCGCTAATGCTGCTTCCATCGATACTGTCTGTCTTAGTTTTTTCAGTAGAAAGACATATCTATTTATTTTTAGACACTGTTGGTCAACGTGTGCCTTCCAGTTTAAATGTCGATCTAAGGTGATTCCTAAAAATTTGAGACTTTCCACTTCTTCAACTTTGTTCCCATCATAAATAATGTCTAGGTTTATACGATTGGTATTATACGAATTAAATTGAATTAATTTTGTTTTATTTATATTAATATTCAAATCATTATTATCCATCCAGGAAATTACGTCTTCGAGTGCTTTATTGGCAATTGGTTGAAGTTGCTCTTTGTCGTCACATTTAATAACTATTGTAGTGTCATCCGCAAAGAATGGAATCTGGAAGGTCATTTATGTACACTAAAAACAGTAGCGGGCCTAAAATACTACCTTGAGGGACACCTGAGGTGTTTATTCGAGGGTCTGATTTAAATTTTTCTTTCACATACTTGTTATGTGTATTCCTTACTATTTTTGTTAGTTCTATGTATTGTTTTCTATTGTGTATGTAACTTGATAACCATGCGAGTGCGTTGCCTCTAATTCCGTAGAATTCTAGTTTGTGTAGGAGCTTAGTGTGATTTACGAAGTCAAAAGCTTTACTCATATCTAGAAACAATGATATTGTTGGAGTACCGATGTTTAAGTTTTCTGTTATAAATTTAATGAGGTGGAAACAGGCTAGTGTCGTTGATCTTCCCTTACGAAACCCAAATTGCTCCTTTCGGAATATTTCAAAAGTAGTCAAAAAATCATGTAATCTTTTAAACATAGCCCTTTCAAAAATCTTGGATATAGTAGGTGTGATAGTTATTGGTCTATAATTATTCGGATCTGTTTTGTCACCTTTCTTGTATATGGGTTTGACAACCATCATTTGTAGCATTTCTGGAAAGAGACCTTCTGCAAAAGATAGATTTATAATATATGCAAGTGGATGACATATAGACGCAGCACAGAGCTTTAGAGCTTGAGTAGTGATATCATCAAATCCACTAGTTTTACTATTATTTAGAGACATAATTATATTATATATTTCATTTTTGTCGACTGGCCTTAGAAAAATTGTTCCTGGAATTCTATTATTATTATTCAATTTTACAGTATTTGACTTAGAATTAGATTTAGATGTCAGATCGATAAAGAAATTGTTGAATACATTACAGATGTCAGTATTATTATTATATGTTATATTATTAAATTTTATTTTATCTATATCATTAATATGTCGGTTGGTACCAGTTGTCGAAGAAATAACATTCCAGATAGCCTTAGACCTGTTTTTCCCAGCTTGAATATATTTGATATTTGTGATTTTTTGAGCACACATGTCGTGGAGTATAAAAATAAAAATAAAATATAAGAGAACACTTTAAATATACTCTTTGACCTAGATGCTGCAATAAATGCTAAATGGACAGAATCAGTAAACAAATACATAATAGATACGGATAGAATGGGACAGTGCAGCAAAAAAAAACATAATTCACACAACCAGTCCCAAGTTAAGTAAGAGCTATAAGTTAACAGTATTTTATTCGGTAAAGATTTTAAACGATTCAAGTCGCCGATAATGAATATTGACTTAATAAATATTAAAGGCAAGTTAGACGTCGCGTAAACTAATATAAACCGATGAATTTCACGAGCCAGTAGATTCTTCATCAGTGGGATGCCGAGGGTATTACTTAATTTGGTTGGATTAACGAGCCAGCGATCAAAGAGTGCCTTCATACGATCTTAACAATCCGTCAATAAGATTATAAGTTAGTGGTTAAAGGCTCATTTCAAAATAATTAGTACATCATAGTTGTACGAAATTGTGGATTTTTATAAATTTTAAACCTCCTCATAGCAGCAGCAAATTGGACAAACAGAAAACGTAATATTTATTCGTTTTAATAAAGCTTGAATATCGTATTGCTTCCGGTGGTTTCGGGTCTTCGGGTCTTTGAATTGCGGGTGTCGTGGCCAAAGCCTATTCAATACGTAATTAAATATTTTTATGAATGGGAAATGGAGGACAACACTGGATATAAATATTTGCAAACGAGCTATTATTTTACGAGGTTTATTTATACCTTTCGTATTATTATTGAAATAGCAGTATCATCACATTTTAACCATTACCTTAAGGTTGCCTTGAAAAGATTGCTTTCAGCAATTAAGGCCGCCTTCGATTACACTAGTCTATGTTGGCTATGTTTGTTTTATATAATTATTATTTTGTTGTGTATTGCAAATAAAGCATATTCTATCAATCTAAGAGAGATATATTCACTCTCTACTTACTACACTGCACTCCACTAGCTCTACTACACGAAGCAACGTCAACCAGAGGGCAGGGCAACGTGCATTTATTATTTGAATACGGGAATTTCATATGCCTATATCTGTAGCTATCTTAAGTAATATTATAGACATCATAGCACCTTATTTGGCCGTAATTTTTAATGAATGTGTTCCAGCTGGCATTTTTCCTGATTTGATGAAAGTTAGTAAAGTCATACCACTTTTCAAGAAAGGGTGTAGTAAGGATCCAAATAATTTTAGACCAATATCTATTCTGCCAGCACTTAGCAAAATTTTTGAAAAGATAATTCTGGACCAACTACTATCCTATTTCCAAAGTAATCGATTGCTTCACCCGCGTCAATACGGTTTCACTAAAGGTAGATCCACTACAGACGCCGCTGCCATGTTATTTAAAGTTATAATGGAGGCCTGGGCGGACAGCAAGAACGCTGTTGGTGTTTTTTGCGACCTTTCCAAGGCTTTTGACTGTGTCGATCATAAGACCTTAGTAAATAAGTTAAAATTCTATGGCTTGGACAGTTCCTC
This sequence comes from Endotricha flammealis, assembly GCA_905163395.2. Lineage (NCBI taxonomy): Eukaryota > Metazoa > Arthropoda > Insecta > Lepidoptera > Pyralidae > Endotricha > Endotricha flammealis. The sequence goes on along the minus strand of LR990857.1, from coordinate 263,248 downwards.
AATCAATCTTATGTCCTCTTACCTTAATGCCAGAATTATGAAAGTGAGAGTAAATGAAGCGACCTCTGTAGGTTGTCCTGCTAGTATAGGCGTTCCTCAAGGCTCAATATTGGGCCCTTTTCTTTTTTTAGTATATATAAATGATTTGCCGTACTTAACTGAACATTTATGTGACATTATTTTGTTTGCAGATGACACTTCTTTAATTTTCAAGGTAGACAGAAAAAATCCTAATGTAGATACTATTAACAAAACGTTATCTCAACTACATCAATGGTTCACAGTAAATAATTTGGTGCTTAACGCCAGCAAAACCAAATGCATAGCTTTCTCACTCCCGAATGTATCCCAATCTATTACATCAGTCATTCTTAACGATGAAAACTTAGAATTGGTCGAAACTACCACTTTCCTGGGCATTGTACTTGATAGCAAACTACAATGGCATCCTCATATTAGAACACTAGCAGGTAGACTAAGTGCTGCTGCTTTCGCTGTTAGGAAAGTTCGACAGTTCACCAATGTCGACACGGCACGACTAGTTTATTTCAGTTATTTTCATAGTTTGCTATCGTACGGCATTTTACTCTGGGGTAAAGCAGCGGATATAGAGACGATTTTCGTGCTGCAAAAGCGTGTAGTGCGTTTTATTTATAAACTAGGTTACCGTGAATCACTTCGCGAGTTCTTCAAAAGCACTAATATTCTCAGGGTGGCATCACAGTGCATTCTTGACAGCATTATGTTTGTTCGTAAAAACATTAATGACTATAACCAGGTGTCCGATATTCATAATTTTAATACGCGTAATAGAAATAAATTAGCTGTTCCTAAATTCAGGCTTAGGAAAGCGGGCAAGTCATTTATGATCCAAAGTTTGCATATGTATAATAAAATTCCAGAATATATTAAAAACTTGCCCAATAATAGATTTAAATTAAATGTAAAAAAATTCTTAACCAGCAAAGCGTACTATACTATCAACGAGTATCTAAATGAAAGAAATCCCTGGCCCTCTTGTGAAGGTGAAATGCTAAAACTTGTCGTGAAAAGCCAGTCAATGTTCAATAAACTACATGAATAAAATTTGTGTTCAATATTGTAACATGTACGTCGTAGTGTCATCTAAGTGGTGCTGTTTTTCTTATTATTTACATTTTAATATAATTAATATATGACAAGGATGTTAATGTGTACGTGCATGTCATGCTCGCAAATTGTCCAAACTGGTGGTGGCGTTGGGGGTCGGGTTACTGTTGTTCCCTACAATATTGTTCATAATATCGTGATGGTGAGCCCAGTAATGGAGGCTGGAAGGCCGACTCTCACGTCAACTCGAAAATACACGAGAACGGTCGCTGCCTTGCGGGCGGTCTGCTCCTATCTTTAACACCGATTTAGCATTTTATATTTTAGATTTAATTTTATGTTGAGACAAATTAATGGCACTATTTATTGACATTCCGCGTACGTAATGTTGTATGTATGTACCTAGTTTTAAATTCTATGTTGAAAAAGAAAAGAAAAAAGAAAAGTACGATATATTTTTAAATGACAAAAAAGGCCGTAACTGGTTTTCTTTCGCCATTTCTTTTTACCAGTGGTCATTTTGCTTTTGTTTCCGAAATGGTAGTAGTTTATAGAGTAGATTAATTTATACAAATCATTTATTACTGTATACTCTGACAAGAGAACGTGTTTGTGAAAACCTATTCTCTGAATAAAAGTTTTGAATTTGAATTTGCCTAGCACAAAAGAGGATCAAATAAACCCGTACTACGTAATAATAGTTTGAAACTCAATAAAAGATATGAGTATCTGCCTGCAAAAGCTGGGCGACGCACACGGATTTCGAAAACACAAGCGCCATTTTTTGTGTTTTTGTGTATTAATTAATATTGTATTGCCATAAAAAAGGTATATTATTATACCTTTTTTTAAATCATTTATTCAAGTTTCTTAATATTGATTTATCTATATTGAAATGAAATGAAATGAAATCGTTTAATTTATATTATTTTATATCCTTGACAGCATTAGAGTATCAAAACCAATTCGTTCGTCATGGGACCATTTCGTACAGGGCTCCCTTCTTCCTCCAGCTACCTACCAACTGCTTCTACTGTTATAGATATATAGAGTCAGTAAGCAAAAAAACATATTTATAATTGGTGACGAACAGGTGAGAGGTTTGAGTTCCTACCTAACGAAAACTTCATCTGGCAAGTGGTGCGAGTACAACATACAAGGAATAGTCAAACCTAACGCTCAATCAGGTGAAATTTTACGCGACCTAAAAAAATTTTTGAACACGGCATCGGAAGAAGACATTGTTATTTTATCTATAGGAACAAATGATAGGGATCCTTACATTTTGTTCAAGAATCTCTGTAGCACGCTGGATGAACAATATAAGTGTAAAATATTATTGTTGAACATTTTTAAAAATCGATTCTTTAACATAAACGATGTAAATTATGAACTGAAAATGCTTTTAAAGAACTTTGCTAAATGTACTTCATAAAAATAAAGGATCTTTATACTTAACGGAAAATGTCTCACATAGATTTGATAACTCTTAAACTAAATATTGTTTTTAACTTTATAGAAAATGAAAGACTCTGTGAGAAAACTATTATCCAACATCAAGACGGTAGTAATTATGGTTCGAAATTTAAAAATGATGTAAATAGTACTCCCATTGATCTCGATGGTCATGATCGTAACATGTTTTTTCAATCATAATACTTCTTGTACTAAATTTAACAAACGTAGTCATAAATTAGATAATAACCAGGAACAACTAACGATCTTACACCAAAATATAGCTGGTCTTTGTAACAAACTGGATGTATTAGAATTAAGTTTATCTGAACTATCAGAAAATGGTAGGGAGGTTGATATACTATGTTTCAGCGAAACTTTTATTAAACATGGCTCCGAACCCAATATAATATTAAATAACTTTAATCTGGCTGCTTCGTTTTGTCGAGACAAATCCAGAGGAGGCACATGCATACTAGCCAAAAAAGTACTAAACACAAAACCTCTAAAAATTCCTTCTAATCTGCCCTCCAAGATCTATTTTGAATCATGTGGTATCGAATTAATTGGTTTTAACATGATCATAATCTGTATTTACAGAATACCTGAACAAAGAAGGGTACAGATAGATGTCTTCCTGCACAAATTGGATACGCTATTAAATTACGTGACTGATAAATATAAACAGAAAATAATTGTAATTTGCGGCGACTGGAATATTGACATTTTGAAAGACAACCCTACCACAAAAGATCTTTTGAACATACTTGAATGCTACAACTTTAGGACCCACATAAAAATTGCCACACGTCTCAACGCTTGCTTGGACCATATTGCTAGTAACATCAAAAAGGTGCAACCAGAAACAATTGTACTTGGTCTGTCGGATCATGAAACAGCACAAATAATCACAATAGAAACAGCCAAACATAAACCTTTTACCACCTGGTTTGAACGTAGAAGAGATTACTGCGATGACAACATGAGGAAGTACTCCGAATGTATCTCTACGCTTTCTTTCTCAGAGGTGTTTGAATGCACTACCTTAACAAGCGCTTTTGAGACTTTTTATAATACCATATGTTTATTTTACGACTTGTGCTTTCCTTATATAATGGTGAAAAGGAACAACAAACCTGTAAAACTAAATTGGCTATCGAAAGGAATTAAAAAATGTAGTAAAATAAAACGCCAGTTATTTATAAAATGCAAAAATATTAATAGAAACAAAAAAGCTAATAAGATTACATTATAATAAATACAATAATATTTTTAGAAAATGCATAAAGTGTGCTCAAAAAATCACAAATATCAAATATATTCAAGCTGGGAAAAACAGGTCTAAGGCTATCTGGAATGTTATTTCTTCGACAACTGGTACCAACCGACATATTAATGATATAGATAAAATAAAATTTAATAATATAACATATAATAATAATACTGACATCTGTAATGTATTCAACAATTTCTTTATCGATCTGACATCTAAATCTAATTCTAAGTCAAATACTGTAAAATTGAATAATAATAATAGAATTCCAGGAACAATTTTTCTAAGGCCAGTCGACAAAAATGAAATATATAATATAATTATGTCTCTAAATAATAGTAAAACTAGTGGATTTGATGATATCACTACTCAAGCTCTAAAGCTCTGTGCTGCGTCTATATGTCATCCACTTGCATATATTATAAATCTATCTTTTGCAGAAGGTCTCTTTCCAGAAATTGATGATTAAACGAACTTACTTGTAAGCGAAGTTCTATCATAATTATGGTCGTGTTTTGTCCGAGAGATTAATCCTGCAAAAAATATATTTTACTTATGTAGTAGTAACACATAGGTGGCACCACTTTAGCACTGTAATTTTAGAGTTAATAAAAACAAAAAATAATATTACAAATATTGAGGGTAGGAGATGTATAGTCCCCAATCCACCGCCAATAACCTTCATTTAGTTTAGAGCCATATCCACTGGTTAACTGTTGATATTTTCAGTATATTATCGGGAAGACTAGGGCGGGTGGGGATTAATCTCTCGGACAAAACACGACCATAATTATGATAGAACTTCGCTTACAAGTAAGTTCGTTTAATCATCAATTATACTCGTGTTTTGTCCTCAAGATTAATCCTGCAAAAAATATATTTTACTTATGTAGACTTTGAGAGAGGATACATTGAAAATGTCAACCACTAAATCAGAAAAATGTTTAATCAAATTGATTACATTGGAAACACAATGGCACTAAAACAAAATTTATCGTTTTTCGCAAGAAAAACAATATTTTTTGATTTTAAAATTATTGTATTATCAAACAAAAAAACTATGCACAAACAATATTTTTTCTCACAGGATATTCGTACCCTAGGTATCTTGTATAAAGATATTACAGTATTTGTACTTTAACAATATAATTTATAATTAACAATATTATAATCAAGAATTAATAATTGATCTTTCAACAGAGGTTACATCATAATGCTCGATAATATCTCTGTTATAGAATCGAAAAAATGTAGCGGAGCCAGTCCTCCAGCCAGCTGTTTTTCTTAATAGGTCAACACTAACACCTGATCGGTGCGCCTGCGAGGCAGCAGCGTGCCGCGTAAAGTGCGCCGAAAAGATATTTACGTCAATTCCACTGCATCTTAGAGTATCTTTTACCCAACGGCTTAAAGTTTGTGTTGAAATCGAATTGTACGGTTTTTTAAAGCTAATAAATAAATAGTCTTGATTCCGTAAAGATGAAGTTTTATTAATATATGCCACAAGTGTGTGTGCCGGGCATATTTCTGGTTTATCTGGAAAAAAAGGTAATACTAAAACAGGCTGATTACTTCGATGTGAGGAAGTCTTGATCAAATCTGGGATTTTTATGACTATTTTAGAATTTAGAATCTCTATATTCTTTATATTTTTGAATCCGGTGTGCCGTTACTAAGGCTACTAACGTAACACTTTTCTTGGAAAGTTGTTCTAAAGTCAAATGCACGTTTGGATAATGATTACTCAAAAAATTTAATACTATCGATGTGTCCCAGGTCACATCGTATTTAGGTAAAGGTGGACGTAGTCTGAATACGCCTTTAAAAAACCTAACAATTCGATCATCTTTCGACATATCTGAACCCATCAGCAAACTGAGTGCAGCTCTGTAACTATTTAAAGTATTATACTGATTTCCATTGTGATATATTTCGGTGAAAAAAACTAAGATCGACGGGATTGACGCAGCAAACATTTCTACCGAATTACGATTACAATAATTGTACCATTTTTTCAGACAAACATCGTATTGTTTAAGTGAACTATTCGCTAATGAGGCTAACATTATATCTGATGATGTGGGTGGTACGTTTCTCGTTATCAGCGCCCGCCGTATAAGATTCCTGCAACCAGGGTAAAGCTGTTCTGTATTTGACGTTGGCTGAAATGAGACATGATAATATCTTGGTCAGCTTTTAAAACAATAACATTTGAAATAAATAATCTCTGAAAAACGGGATACCATGGCTGTGTTGGCCACATTGGAACAACCATGATGCCCCTAGCTTTATCAGTTATGATTTTTCTCAACGTCTTCAGTATAACGGAGCACGGTGGGAAAGCATAAAAATAATAAGTTGACCATTTGATAGTAAAAGCATTGATTGCAAATGCTTGCGGGTCCCTGTGCCAAGAAACGTACATATCACATTTCTTATTTAGTCGACTAGCGAAAAGATCAAGACAGTCAAACTTTTCCACCAGGCTTTGAAAAGCAGTGTCAGTTATCTCCCATTCAATGTCAGGGTGCGTGCGCCTGGACTCAGCGTCAGCCACAACGTTATCGGATGATTTTATATAATACGCAAATATATAGATATTTCGCAACTCGCACCATTGCTAGATTTGTTTTGTCAAATTTGTCAAATGTGGGAATTGAACACCTCCCATTCTATTAATATAGCTAATTGCGGTTGTATTATCAATTCGCAATAGAATCTGGCAATCCTGTAAATCTTTGGCAAATATAATTAATGCAAAAAATGCAGCAAGTAATTCCAAATAATTGATGTGGTGAGCGCGCTCCCACTCCGACCACTGGCCGCTGGCCGTTTGCGACCCGCACGCCGCGCCCCACCTAGTCGTTGAGGCGTCAGAAAATATTTCAGCGATGAAATTGTCATCTCTGATTTTTTGCACAGAATGTTCAACGGCGTGTAACCACCATGCAAAATCGTTATGTAACGTATCAGGGATGTTCATATATCTATTATAATCGTCATGACCCAATAAATTTAAATATTTACAGCGCTCGAATTCCTTCGTATACAAATACAACCAACCATATTCTATCGCTGGACACGCGGATACTAACATTCCCACAAGATGAGCAAACGACTTGATTTTACAGCGCCTCATCTTATTGAATTTTTGTAATTCTTTTTTAATTCGAGTGCGTTTTTCGCTCGGCAAGCTTATTATTAAATCTCGAGTGTTAATGAGAAAACCTAAATATTTACACTCTCTCGTAGGATGCAAATGACTTTTTTCATAATTAATAATAAATCCCAATGCAGTTAATAACGTAATAGAAGTATTTATATTTTCGAAACATTCTTCAGTAGAATTCCCTATCAAACATAAATCGTCTAAATATATTGTAGACATGAAACCCGCCGATCTGAGCAATTTTACCACTGGTTTCATTATTTTGGTAAATATATATGGGGCCGTGTTCAAGCCAAACGGTAAGACGTTAAAATCAAATAATTTGTTCTCAAATCGAAATCAGAGATATTTCCTAGATTTTGGGTGTATTCTAATCAATAAATAAGCGTCTTTTATATCTAATGTTGCCAAAAAACAATTTTGTGAAATTAGTTTTATCAGGGTCCGAAAATCTTCCAACTTAAAATGGTTTTTACGGATAAACCTATTAAGGTTTTTTAAATTTAATATAAACCGCATCTTACCGTTAGGCTTAGGTATTAGAAATATATTCGATATATATTGGCCTATACACGGTTCACATTCAGAAATAGCACCGATATGTAACAGATTATTAATTGCATCAATAAAGTGACTTCTTTCAGAAGCAGAGCATGTCCGGGTAGGCGGCGGGTTCTGTTGGATGACAGGACCAGAAAAAATTATCTGATATCCATCAATCCAGGACAGAATAGTTTGATCATCTGTTACCAGAGACCATTGATCAAGGAATAAAGACAACTGACCGCCATATCTCACCTGATCGACTAACGGCGGCCGTGCCTCGGCCGCCCGCGCGACCATCGCGATGAGGTCTCTTGCCTCGGTTGCGCTGGTGTTGGAGCTGGTCCCGGTGCTGGTGCAGACGTGCGGCTCCTCAGAGGCCCCGGCTGCCTGCGCGCCATGGGCGGAGCTTTCGAGTTTAAATTTCTAGATGTCGAAGCTTGCGGCTGGGCTGGCTTAGCAACAGTTCTGTTGGCCTGTACTGTTCTAATTTCTGCTCGAGAGTTCGGAGAAGAGTTTCGGCTAGATTCTCGCTAAACAAGTATTTGTCAATCTTTGTTTGTAATAATTGATCATTAATATCCTTTTTTAGTGCTGAGAAGGCAAAATATCGTCTCTTTGTAGAATCAGTATGTTGTGCATCACATAAAATGCGAGAAGCATCCATGAGTTGTTTTAATAGCATAATGGTCTTTTTCCTTGGCCTGAAGTTGTAAAGTGATTGCTGCTCCCAAACAGGGGGCTTACCATAAACTTTAACAAAACCATGATGGTTTTCGCCCGTCTTGTTTCAAGCTTAAAATAATAATGTCCCAAATCGTACCATGAACTTTCAAAACAAGATTGTTTTAATCTTGCGTAGTGTTGTCAAAGAACGAATGATTTATCTATTCCCTGGCGATAGTGAGAGCGAGACACCGCTATATAATTCGTATAGCTACATCACTTTTACGCAGTGTTCCGATTTACTCTCGCGGCCTTCTTACGAAATATTAAATTATAAATTTAATTTAATAGATTATGTTTATATACACATAGTAACTTTTAAAAAAAGTTGACTATGTGTATAAAATATATGAAATACATTATATTATTAAATTTCAATAACAACAATTAAAAAAATTACATTTGGATTATAATTTACAAACGAAGCTGTGTACGCAAGCAAGATTCGGAACATTTTTTTAAGGTCTCAAAGAGACAGTCCGCGCGCGGCCACTCAAAACATCTCGGCACCGAGTTTAGTTTATTGAAAATTGTTTATAATATAAATAACTATGGCTAATTCCAAGTAAGTTCAACTTAATTATATGTGTGGACAATGTGTATATTACGTATGTTGTGAAACTGTAAATATGTTTGTTGAAAAATGCACGCCAAGGAATTATTTGTTTCTATATATTTATTAATTTTAATGTATTAACAGTTAATTATAATTCAATCCTTCCCTAATAACCATGCCATATACTTCGGCTCCTAACAAAATATTTATTTTATTAGGTGTATCATATTGTGGGTCTGCTAATTGCAGCGTTTTTAATTCCTCCCATTCTAGGGCCACAACCTTTATTTAAAATATCTTTTAACATTCTTTAATTTTGTTTATATTATTATTACTTAGTAGAATTTCTCTAGGGTTACCTTGGTCTCCACCGACAAGTCAGTAGCTTTTTGTGGAGTTTTAAGAAAGGGTCGAACCTCCTCACACAAATCACGAGCAAGATTTTTCGTCAATCGATACTCTTTAATAAATTGAGTATCAGTATAAATTACAAACGGATCACATTGATTCCGTAATCGTCTACGACGCTCCTTCGCTGCTTGTTTCGTCCTTACTTTATCTTCATGATCGTCTTCTTCTTCCAAGTATTCGAAGATCTCGTATTCATTGGCCATCTCGTATTTATTTGCAATGTTTTGCACTAACGTAACTAACACAGAACACAGCTAACACTCTAATGAAAGATTCAACACAGACACCAATGTTTTTTTGCCTAAAGTTAGAATTTACCTGGTTTTTTGTAATCTTGTGTTACAAAAAACGTTTGAAAAAATCACACTCAATATGAAAAAAGTTTTGTTTCCATCGCATCTGACCAACTTTTTCAAGATCGCTAAATTTGACATAAAAACAATATTGCTAACTATCAAATTGCAGTTCATAGTACGAAATTGAATGAACGATTTACTGTGACGTCATCAAAACTTCTAGGAAATGCAAGCTTAAAGTAATATTGTTTTAAGATTGTTTTGTAGGTGTCATGGTACGAATTTCGAAAATAATATTGAAGTAATACTGCTTTAAGACATTATGGTAAGCCCCCAGGAGAGTGCGGTAGCAAGTTGTTTCTGCCTAGATTCGATACCTCTATCTCTTTTTAACGATGCATCCGGCAACGCAGCTTTAATCTCTGGATTCAAAAGCGGCGCCGAAATCTTTTTACAGTTTTCAGGAATCAAATATTTAGTGTACATTTCCTTTCGCAGGTCCTTGTCGAGGCCAGACGTAGCAATATGCTCGAAGCGACTCGCCAAGTCGTTGTGAATCTGTTTTCCGTAACTGGGCTACAGTAGATGGATCTTCTCCTAATATTTTTAGAAGTTCCGGGTCAACAACGTGGTCTACTACCGGGTTTACGGCCGGATCTAAGGGCGAATCTACGGCTAGGGCTACCGCTGGGGCTACGGATGATGGTATGGCAGTGAGCTCTTTTGTGCTAATCACATGACTGATCGCGTCCCCGCCGGTTAAATTCAAAACCTGTGGTACATACATCAGTCTCAATAGGTACACTCAATCGTTGAGGTGTTATCAACTCGTCAATAGTATTACTAATCAGAGCCTGATCGTCCGAGATATTATCCACTGAAAAGGGATACGTACAATATATTAAATAACAAATTATTCTTAGCTAATTTATCACAACGTATAATGAAACAAACCACTGTAAGTTTCGTATACGATTCGGTCAGTAAAACCGGCTTATGTTCGAATTCCAGTGAATTGAACGTACCAGTAATTTTAAAGTAATATGAACACTCCAATGAGATGTTCGTATACCAAGGTTTAGACAATTTCTTTGTATTGTCTGAAAGAATAAAATATAAACTAACCTGTATCATTCCTATTATCTGCTGACTCCAACGATAATGATGATTCACTATATGTGCGTCGTCGACGACGTTTTAATTTTCGTTCTAACTTCTTCATTTTTCGTCTCAGATGCGTGTATTCATCATCATCTGAGTGTTTTCTTTTAGGCATCCTTATAATAGGGCACTATTTAAAGTAAAAACTCAAAACAAAACTCACTTAAGATCGATTTTATAAATTATGAAAGGAAATCGTGCTAAGTGGCCGCGCACTGAACTGTGTGTGAAGGTTATTGGCGGTGGAATGGGGACTATACATCTCCTACCCTCAATATTTGTAATATTATTTTTTGTTTTTATTAACTCTAAAATTACAGTGCTAAAGTGGTGCCACCTATGTGTTACTACTACATAAGTAAAATATATTTTTTGCAGGATTAATCTCTCGGACAAAACACGACCATAATTATGATAGAACTTCGCTTACAAGTAAGTTCGTTTAATCATCAATTTCTGGAAAGAGACCTTCTGCAAAAGATAGATTTATAATATATGCAAGTGGATGACATATAGACGCAGCACAGAGCTTTAGAGCTTGAGTAGTGATATCATCAAATCCACTAGTTTTACTATTATTTAGAGACATAATTATATTATATATTTCATTTTTGTCGACTGGCCTTAGAAAAATTGTTCCTGGAATTCTATTATTATTATTCAATTTTACAGTATTTGACTTAGAATTAGATTTAGATGTCAGATCGATAAAGAAATTGTTGAATACATTACAGATGTCAGTATTATTATTATATGTTATATTATTAAATTTTATTTTATCTATATCATTAATATGTCGGTTGGTACCAGTTGTCGAAGAAATAACATTCCAGATAGCCTTAGACCTGTTTTTCCCAGCTTGAATATATTTGATATTTGTGATTTTTTGAGCACACTTTATGCATTTTCTAAAAATATTATTGTATTTATTATAATGTAATCTTATTAGCTTTTTTGTTTCTATTAATATTTTTGCATTTTATAAATAACTGGCGTTTTATTTTACTACATTTTTTAATTCCTTTCGATAGCCAATTTAGTTTTACAGGTTTGTTGTTCCTTTTCACCATTATATAAGGAAAGCACAAGTCGTAAAATAAACATATGGTATTATAAAAAGTCTCAAAAGCGCTTGTTAAGGTAGTGCATTCAAACACCTCTGAGAAAGAAAGCGTAGAGATACATTCGGAGTACTTCCTCATGTTGTCATCGCAGTAATCTCTTCTACGTTCAAACCAGGTGGTAAAAGGTTTATGTTTGGCTGTTTCTATTGTGATTATTTGTGCTGTTTCATGATCCGACAGACCAAGTACAATTGTTTCTGGTTGCACCTTTTTGATGTTACTAGCAATATGGTCCAAGCAAGCGTTGAGACGTGTGGCAGTTTTTATGTGGGTCCTAAAGTTGTAGCATTCAAGTATGTTCAAAAGATCTTTTGTGGTAGGGTTGTCTTTCAAAATGTCAATATTCCAGTCGCCGCAAATTACAATTATTTTCTGTTTATATTTATCAGTCACGTAATTTAATAGTGTATCCAATTTGTGCAGGAAGACATCTATCTGTACCCTTCTTTGTTCAGGTATTCTGTAAATACAGATTATGATCATGTTAAAACCAATTAATTCGATACCACATGATTCAAAATAGATCTTGGAGGGCAGATTAGAAGGAATTTTTAGAGGTTTTGTGTTTAGTACTTTTTTGGCTAGTATGCATGTGCCTCCTCTGGATTTGTCTCGACAAAACGAAGCAGCCAGATTAAAGTTATTTAATATTATATTGGGTTCGGAGCCATGTTTAATAAAAGTTTCGCTGAAACATAGTATATCAACCTCCCTACCATTTTCTGATAGTTCAGATAAACTTAATTCTAATACATCCAGTTTGTTACAAAGACCAGCTATATTGGTGTAAGATCGTTAGTTGTTCCTGGTTATTATCTAATTTATGACTACGTTTGTTAAATTTAGTACAAGAAGTATTATGATTGAAAAAACATGTTACGATCATGACCATCGAGATCAATGGGAGTACTATTTACATCATTTTTAAATTTCGAACCATAATTACTACCGTCTTGATGTTGGATAATAGTTTTCTCACAGAGTCTTTCATTTTCTATAAAGTTAAAAACAATATTTAGTTTAAGAGTTATCAAATCTATGTGAGACATTTTCCGTTTAGTATAAAGATCCTTTATTTTTATGAAAGTACATTTAGCAAAGTTCTTTAAAAGCATTTTCAGTTCATAATTTACATCGTTTATGTTAAAGAATCGATTTTTAAAAATGTTCAACAATAATATTTTACACTTATATTGTTCATCCAGCGTGCTACAGAGATTCTTGAACAAAATGTAAGGATCCCTATCATTTGTTCCTATAGATAAAATAACAATGTCTTCTTCCGATGCCGTGTTCAAAAATTTTTTTAGGTCGCGTAAAATTTCACCTGATTGAGCGTTAGGTTTGACTATTCCTTGTATGTTGTACTCGCACCACTTGCCAGATGAAGTTTTCGTTAGGTAGGAACTCAAACCTCTCACCTGTTCGTCACCAATTATAAATATGTTTTTTTGCTTACTGACTCTATATATCTATAACAGTAGAAGCAGTTGGTAGGTAGCTGGAGGAAGAAGGGAGCCCTGTACGAAATGGTCCCATGACGAACGAATTGGTTTTGATACTCTAATGCTGTCAAGGATATAAAATAATATAAATTAAACGATTTCATTTCATTTCATTTCAATATAGATAAATCAATATTAAGAAACTTGAATAAATGATTTAAAAAAAGGTATAATAATATACCTTTTTTATGGCAATACAATATTAATTAATACACAAAAACACAAAAAATGGCGCTTGTGTTTTCGAAATCCGTGTGCGTCGCCCAGCTTTTGCAGGCAGATACTCATATCTTTTATTGAGTTTCAAACTATTATTACGTAGTACGGGTTTATTTGATCCTCTTTTGTGCTAGGCAAATTCAAATTCAAAACTTTTATTCAGAGAATAGGTTTTCACAAACACGTTCTCTTGTCAGAGTATACAGTAATAAATGATTTGTATAAATTAATCTACTCTATAAACTACTACCATTTCGGAAACAAAAGCAAAATGACCACTGGTAAAAAGAAATGGCGAAAGAAAACCAGTTACGGCCTTTTTTGTCATTTAAAAATATATCGTACTTTTCTTTTTTCTTTTCTTTTTCAACATAGAATTTAAAACTAGGTACATACATACAACATTACGTACGCGGAATGTCAATAAATAGTGCCATTAATTTGTCTCAACATAAAATTAAATCTAAAATATAAAATGCTAAATCGGTGTTAAAGATAGGAGCAGACCGCCCGCAAGGCAGCGACCGTTCTCGTGTATTTTCGAGTTGACGTGAGAGTCGGCCTTCCAGCCTCCATTACTGGGCTCACCATCACGATATTATGAACAATATTGTAGGGAACAACAGTAACCCGACCCCCAACGCCACCACCAGTTTGGACAATTTGCGAGCATGACATGCACGTACACATTAACATCCTTGTCATATATTAATTATATTAAAATGTAAATAATAAGAAAAACAGCACCACTTAGATGACACTACGACGTACATGTTACAATATTGAACACAAATTTTATTCATGTAGTTTATTGAACATTGACTGGCTTTTCACGACAAGTTTTAGCATTTCACCTTCACAAGAGGGCCAGGGATTTCTTTCATTTAGATACTCGTTGATAGTATAGTACGCTTTGCTGGTTAAGAATTTTTTTACATTTAATTTAAATCTATTATTGGGCAAGTTTTTAATATATTCTGGAATTTTATTATACATATGCAAACTTTGGATCATAAATGACTTGCCCGCTTTCCTAAGCCTGAATTTAGGAACAGCTAATTTATTTCTATTACGCGTATTAAAATTATGAATATCGGACACCTGGTTATAGTCATTAATGTTTTTACGAACAAACATAATGCTGTCAAGAATGCACTGTGATGCCACCCTGAGAATATTAGTGCTTTTGAAAACTCGCGAAGTGATTCACGGTAACCTAGTTTATAAATAAAACGCACTACACGCTTTTGCAGCACGAAAATCGTCTCTATATCCGCTGCTTTACCCCAGAGTAAAATGCCGTACGATAGCAAACTATGAAAATAACTGAAATAAACTAGTCGTGCCGTGTCGACATTGGTGAACTGTCGAACTTTCCTAACAGCGAAAGCAGCAGCACTTAGTCTACCTGCTAGTGTTCTAATATGAGGATGCCATTGTAGTTTGCTATCAAGTACAATGCCCAGGAAAGTGGTAGTTTCGACCAATTCTAAGTTTTTATCGTTAAGAATGACTGATGTAATAGATTGGGATACATTCGGGAGTGAGAAAGCTATGCATTTGGTTTTGCTGGCGTTAAGCACCAAATTATTTACTGTGAACCATTGATGTAGTTGAGATAACGTTTTGTTAATAGTATCTACATTAGGATTTTTTCTGTCTACCTTGAAAATTAAAGAAGTGTCATCTGCAAATAAAATAATGTCGCATAAATGTTCAGTTAAGTACGGCAAATCATTTATATATACTAAAAAAAGAAAAGGGCCCAATATTGAGCCTTGAGGAACGCCTATACTAGCAGGACAACCTACAGAGGTCGCTTCATTTACTCTCACTTTCATAATTCTGGCATTAAGGTAAGAGGACATAAGATTGATTGAGGAACTGTCCAAGCCATAGAATTTTAACTTATTTACTAAGGTCTTATGATCGACACAGTCAAAAGCCTTGGAAAGGTCGCAAAAAACACCAACAGCGTTCTTGCTGTCCGCCCAGGCCTCCATTATAACTTTAAATAACATGGCAGCGGCGTCTGTAGTGGATCTACCTTTAGTGAAACCGTATTGACGCGGGTGAAGCAATCGATTACTTTGGAAATAGGATAGTAGTTGGTCCAGAATTATCTTTTCAAAAATTTTGCTAAGTGCTGGCAGAATAGATATTGGTCTAAAATTATTTGGATCCTTACTACACCCTTTCTTGAAAAGTGGTATGACTTTACTCACTTTCATCAAATCAGGAAAAATGCCAGCTGGAACACATTCATTAAAAATTACGGCCAAATAAGGTGCTATGATGTCTATAATATTACTTAAGATAGCTACAGATATAGGCATATGAAATTCCCGTATTCAAATAATAAATGCACGTTGCCCTGCCCTCTGGTTGACGTTGCTTCGTGTAGTAGAGCTAGTGGAGTGCAGTGTAGTAAGTAGAGAGTGAATATATCTCTCTTAGATTGATAGAATATGCTTTATTTGCAATACACAACAAAATAATAATTATATAAAACAAACATAGCCAACATAGACTAGTGTAATCGAAGGCGGCCTTAATTGCTGAAAGCAATCTTTTCAAGGCAACCTTAAGGTAATGGTTAAAATGTGATGATACTGCTATTTCAATAATAATACGAAAGGTATAAATAAACCTCGTAAAATAATAGCTCGTTTGCAAATATTTATATCCAGTGTTGTCCTCCATTTCCCATTCATAAAAATATTTAATTACGTATTGAATAGGCTTTGGCCACGACACCCGCAATTCAAAGACCCGAAGACCCGAAACCACCGGAAGCAATACGATATTCAAGCTTTATTAAAACGAATAAATATTACGTTTTCTGTTTGTCCAATTTGCTGCTGCTATGAGGAGGTTTAAAATTTATAAAAATCCACAATTTCGTACAACTATGATGTACTAATTATTTTGGAATGAGCCTTTAACCACTAACTTATAATCTTATTGACGGATTGTTAAGATCGTATGAAGGCACTCTTTGATCGCTGGCTCGTTAATCCAACCAAATTAAGTAATACCCTCGGCATCCCACTGATGAAGAATCTACTGGCTCGTGAAATTCATCGGTTTATATTAGTTTACGCGACGTCTAACTTGCCTTTAATATTTATTAAGTCAATATTCATTATCGGCGACTTGAATCGTTTAAAATCTTTACTGAATAAAATACTGTTAACTTATAGCTCTTACTTAACTTGGGACTGGTTGTGTGAATTATGTTTTTTTTTTGCTGCACTGTCCCATTCTATCCGTATCTATTATGTATTTGTTTACTGATTCTGTCCATTTAGCATTTATTGCAGCATCTAGGTCAAAGAGTATATTTAAAGTGTTCTCTTATATTTTATTTTTATTTTTGTACTCCACGACATGTATGATTATAGAAAAACACTTGTAAATGTATGAATGAAGGTGGTTTGCTTTGCAAAGACAACTACTCGATGTAGTAAGTTTAGTAGCGCTCTCTGTGTCCTGTGTCACACCACACGTGTGTAATATCGAGTTGAATAGGTGTAATCCTAACTCAGAAGTAGCGTATACAACTCCAAGTGCACGATCTAATGAAGTCCACAAATCCTTGGCTTTAATTTGCTTGCGCCACCATGCAAATTCAGTGTCCACTTCAGTGCAGCATGTCCCCCTCCCCCTCTCTTAAGGTGAGTCTATTAAGGCGTCGCTAACTAACTCCGTGGTATGAATGCCGAGTCCCTATTATTATGTATAACTCGGTGTCTGCTCTTTGGCACTGATGTAATTCGTGACAACTGTAGAGCCAACTTTATTAGTTTTCATCGTTATGATATTTCGAAACAAATTAACATGCTTCGATTAGAGTAATGCACTTCTATTTCTCAGACTGAACTGAACTTTCAAATGGTGATTTAAAAAAAAAGAAATTAAACTTTCTTAGTTTGTGTCTGTCGTGACGGTAAGGATTCATGGCACGGATTAAATAAAGAAATGCACTAGTTGCCGCATTTGAGAAGTAAAAAGCAAAGTTAGTGCACACCGAGCCAGTCTGCATTCCAGTCTAGACAGGGCTGAATAAAATATTCGCGGGATCACCGCGTCACCTCTAACTGTGAAATATTACGATTTCAACCCGTATCGATACGGCGCAGACACACATGCTACGCCGTAGACGTTTGCTACGAAAGCGCCTACGGGGCGTAGGGAATTCTTGTACAGTTAACAAAACTTTTCAATACTAATCGTACTACGGTGGTATTTTATGGGTTTAGCGTTATTAGTATTGATAGGTCGCTGACTCGGCTTAACGAGCTACATCTTCTGATGCCGATTCAATGCTTGCGTTTTTAAGGCTTGTTTGTCATGTCAGGGATATAAAAAACACTTGAACATTACGATCCATCTCATTTGCCAATAGCCCCTGGAATGCAATTATCACCTCTTATCATGCAAAATACACTGCGTCGTCCGCACATATCAATATAATTGCTCTACCTGCTGCACCGCATTCACAATTATTTACGTACATTCGATAAAAACACTGCAATTTTCACCTTTTATTGCGGATGCTGTTAAAAATTAGTTATTGTCGTCATAAAGTTGGTTAATGGAAAACATTTTGGCAACGAGTAAACAAAATATACAGCACGTTTCTTATGTAATATTCATTCAGCCGTGACTCATAAACAAAACGTACTTATGTTTACTTTTTTTAAATACTTCTATCCAACACTCCGTAATTAAAGTAATTACTAAATATCTCGTAATTACAAAACCTCTGCAGCGTGGTAGAGTATGATCTAATCCCCTTCGAAGATTGAAGAGAGACCCGTATCCCAGCTGTGGGATGATTATAGGTTGATATGATGATCTAGTAATTGCATATACCAATAATAAATATCAACAATCAATACCTAGTAAATCAAAGTGACCGCGTTTAACTTCGTCCCCGGTGCCTCATTAGCCGAGTCACAAAAATGTGGCCGCCCGAGGGCCGTTTGTTCAACTAACATCGGTACTTGAGCTATTAAATCGGTTTCATTAAAGTGAGACAATGAATAAAGAGCGCAGAGAGACACTCTTCGTGACTTGACATTCAAATGTAATTTCACATTTTGAAAGTAGTAAACTCTGACACGGAGAAGTTTTTTAGTGTCCGAGTCACCCCCTAGACCTATTAGGGGGTGTGTCATTCTAAAGATGGTTTATTCACTTGCACTGTTGCCATCATTTGGGCTTATGTCTTCTTTTCCTTTCTCGAATAACAGTCATCACTTACACTTTTTATGTCTCAAATTCTCTTTAAAAATATGTTAAAATATTTGTCAGTCAGGGGGTGTCAGTTTGTCAGACAGTTTAGCAATATGGAAACTGCAAGATTAGTGCAGTTTGTTATCTTTGCTTAACAAAACAACAACAACATCTTGTGAGAACTTAAAAAACTCCTATTAATAGTTAAATACAGAAAATAATAATAATTAGCCATCGAAATAATATTACTACGTATAGAACGGACACCGCGAACAAAATTTTTGTCCCCATACGTTGAGGCCAATAGACATCAACTCGTTTAGAAACTTGCCGACGCTCATCGTGATTGGTCCTCGGATTTATGTCAAAAAAAAAATTGGAAAATGCCGTCATGTTCAATAAAAACGTGTAAAAACCATTCAACAGTAAGGAAGAAAGATAGCGGCATGACTTATCATCTTTAAGTATACAAAAAATTAAGTAAAACCAACCAAAACAATTTTTTTTCATTATTTTCTATTGCATCATAATTGCATCCGCCATTTCTATGTGAAAATCATAGATTATCAAAAAGTAATCGTACAGATGGGATACGTAGGTACTAAGCGTAGGTCAATTTTATAATATAATTTAGGTACTTATTTCTGAAAAATTTTTTGCTTTTTTTTTTAACCGACTTCAAAAAAGGAGGAGGTTCTATGTTTCATTGGTTTTTTTTTTGGAGGTCCGCCGATTACTCCTTCAATTTTGGACCGATTTTCATAATTCTTTTTTTAAAATAATATGTAATTTAAATATTGATTTTTTAAACTATATTTCCAAAATATTTTTATATAGTAGGTAAAAAATACGTAAATGTGGATAAAGTTACTAAGTAAAAAAAATAATTTCTAGAAAACAAAAAGATGGAAAACGAAACAGCATTTTAAATTTCGACCAACCATTTTCGAACAAATGAAATTCGGGCAAACAAGTTTCGGAGTAAAGATACGTTACCATTCAACAAGAGGAGTTGTCTTGTCTGGCAGGCGACCGTCTCCTAGTATTTGCATATATTACAAAATATTTCAATATATAAATAGCTTCATTATAAAGTTTTGATTTAATCTCAGTTTATTTTTGACTAATATTAAGTTAAGAACAAAAATGTAATGTAGCTTCCTACCTATAAAGCTAATATTATACCTATTTTCTATTAAGTTTATTCTATTAAATAAAATAAAATATTGTAATAAAATAAAATAATCAGTTAGATGTCCAATAGGCAGAATATAAACAAAGTGTCGCCCCTGCGTAGTAATGTCATATTCTATGACTCGGTTGGGGGCGGGGCCAGGGAGGGGCGCGCCCCGCACGGCCGAACGCGGCGCCAAAATTTGAAGGCGCTGTCATTTCTATACGTAGTAATATTATTTCGATGGGCACAATACAATATCCTAATCGTTTCATAAACTACCCTCAACTTATATTACAATTTAACAAAATGTGTCGAAGGTAAACCCTGTTTTACTTAACTTGACCAATCTTAGCACATCTTTTTAACGAAAATAGGCAATTAAAATTATCATACACACCCATCGAAATAATATTACTACGTATAGAACGGACACCGCGAACAAAATTTTTGTCCCCATACGTTGAGGCCAATAGACATCAACTCGTTTAGAAACTTGCCGACGCTCATCGTGATTGGTCCTCGGATTTATGTCAAAAAAATAATTAAAAAATGCCGTCATGTTCAATAAAAACTTGTAAAAACCGTTCAACAGTAAGGAAGAAAGATAGCGGCGTCACTTATCATCGGTAAGTATACAAAAAATTAAGTAAAACCAACCAAAACAATTTTTTTTCATTATTTTCTATTGCATCATGATTGCATCCGCCATTTCTATGTGAAAATCATAGATTATCAAAAAGTAATCGTACAGATGGGATACGTAGGTACTAAGCGTGAGTCAATTTTATAATATAATTTAGGTACTTATTTCTGAAAAATTTTTGCTTTTTTTTTAACCGACTTCAAAAAAGGAGGTTCTTTGTTTCATTGTTTTTTTTTTGGAGGTTCGCCGATTACTCCAATTGTGGACCGATTTTCAAAATTCTTTTTTTATTCATAAGTGCATACTCCCAAGTTGTCACCAATTCAGGATCTGATGATGGGAATTCCAGGAAAATCGAGGGCAACCCTCAAATTTCATGGGCACGTATAACGCGTTACTTATGTTGTCGTAAGCTATTCATGTATTTACGTCTGGAAGTCATCCTCCCATGCTGCTGAGATGCCTGAGATGATAATCTAGCTAGGTGGTCGCGTCCGCCTGACACCGACTTCAATCAGATATAATCAATTAACGAATTCAATAAGTTATTCAAATTCGTTTTTAGAGTCGGTGAACCTTTTTTCATTTTTGAAGTGAAAACTTCTTTAGCAGTGCTTAGCACTTTTTAGATGTGTCAAAAATGTTAATGTCGCATATCAGATCCGTAGCCGATATAACTAAAATAATTTTAATTTATTTCTTAAAACAAGGTTTGCTTACAGACTTTAGATTACAATTTTTTTAGGTATATTTTCTTAGTTGTATACCGATGCGAGACTACCTATGTATTGTGAGGTTGGTGCCTATAGTAGGTTTGAGTGAACAAACCTGTGTCACTGTGTAACTCGTGCTGGATTCGTGTAATTTGTTTCAAAATTGTGTATAAATTTACACAGTTTATCATGGCGTTCTCTTGTGTCGGAGGCCAAGACTCACTTTGGGTCGCTGAGCCATCGGAGTAAGTAAGTAAGTATAATTTCGGTGGCAATTTTCATTTCAGTGTAAAAGTTCAACCTTATGATGTCCACTCACGCACACAATGTTATAAAATAGGCCAAAGTTTTATTTGTCACTAAAAATATGTAGATAGCATTGAAATAAAAAAAATCACACCGAAATGACAAATAAAAATCTCTAGTTGATATTCACCCAAAAAATACTTTTTTAAAAATTATATGTAATTTAAATATTCATTTTTTAAACTATATTTACAAAATATTTTTATATAGTAGGTATAAAATATGTAAATGTGGATAAAGTTACTAACTAAGTAAAAAAATAGTTTCTAGAAAATAAAAAGAAGGAAAACGAAACAGCATTTTAAATTTCGACCAACCGTTTTCGAACAAATAAAATTTCATTATAAAGTTAGTTTTGATTTAATCTCAGTTTATTTTTGACTAATATTTAGTTAAGAACAAAAATGTAATGTAGCTTCCTACCTATAAAGCTAATATTATACCTATTTTCTATTAAGTTTATTCTATTAAGTAAAATAAAATATTGTAATAAAATAAAATAATCAATTAGATGTCCAATAGGCAGAATATAAACAAAGTGTCGCCCCTGCGTAGTAATGTCATATTCTATGACTCGGTTGGGGGCGGGGCCAAAGAGGGGCGCGCCCCGCACGGCCGAACGCGGCGCCAAAATTTGAAGGCGCTGTCATTTCTATACGTAGTAATATTATTTCGATGTAATTAGCTGACACTTCTATTTGGAATTGTTCTGTGTGAATATCTCATTGGTAAAGCCAACTGTCCATTCCGGGACGCCAGCGGGCGCCCAAATGAGCGGCACACTGAAACAGTATTCGGACTGGCTCACACCGACGATTTCTCGCAATGATATTGTTAATAGAAATATAATTGTAGTATTAATTTGTTAGAATAATTAATTAAAAAAAGGCATCAACAAAAATCAGATTTTAAGCGTTTGCGTGTTTGCAGATTATGCAAATGCATAAAACGCTACTTAGTGCATATTTGTTATTTTCATAGTGCGTATAATCCGATGTCTACATATTAGTATAACTACATTAGCAAAATTACATACGCGTTGCATAGTTAGACCTGCGATTAGTCGTTCGTGCTCATGAACCGCATCTCCTCAACAGTTTGGCAACGCTTGTATCGGCGGCACTTCGGGACAATTCGCGGTAATCTCGGCAATGAATGTCCTATTAGGAGCACTTTGTCTTGAGCGGTGCATGGCGGCCGATAAGGGGCTGCACTTGCCAAAATCTAGTCATTTAATACTGTTTGTACGCATCGTTTCCTTGTACTTTAATTGGTTCAGACTGCAGACTTTAAGTAGAACTAGCAAGATATTTGTCTGTATAAAATAAAATTATCGGTTATAATTAAATATCTGATGTGCACTGATCGTTTTATGAATGGTGGTTTGATGATGGTGAATTAGTGTGCTTTATAATATGCGACTTTGTTTGAATCAAGGTATGTTTATAAAATGGGGGACATGGCCAACACCAAGCGAGTTGTCGCAAAGTGCGGGCCTATATCTGTGCGGCGCACTCGTAAATAACTCTTGAATAGATTACGAAGTAATTACTGAAGTTGCGCCGCTTTAACATTACAGCAGTATATTTGGATCAGAGATAATATTCTTGGAATTGTTTGCGAACGTTATTACTTTGTAATATTATTATCATTCTGTTCTTCAGGCTCAGGACACACATCCTGAGACAATAGGCCAAATATAATACGGCCGGGAGAACTAACGAGCAAACTAAGTGACTCCAATTATAGAGTTAGTATCATATCGGTGCATTTGTAACTCGCCTTTGTTGTAGCTCGCCTATGTAGCAACTGGTCTACAAATGAAATCGGTGCATTTGAAACTCCCCCTAGGTAGCAGCTGGCCTATAATTTATAGTCCAATCCTAATAGGAAAATAAAAGTGATGACATTGCATTATTTCTGACAAGCTGAATATTTCCATAGCTCTTAAATACGTCACGGCACGTCGTCGTCATTCATTACAAATGCAATGTCAAAAGTCCACATCGATCTGGTTATGCGTTGTTTTTTATTCGAGTTTAAAGATGAGTTTTTCGTTTTTTACGTCTATCTCTGAAACGGTAAATGCTACTGGAAAATTGAGAGAAAAATGGATTTAAACTCGAATAAAAAATAACGCATTGGGTGTGATCGATGAGGATTTTTGTCGTAGCATTAATGATGTATTTAAGATCTACACAAAAATAGAACTTAATGCAATTAATGCAAAGTGAAGTCTATTTTGATTGGGCTATTGTATAAAAAAATGAATTCTCCGTTTGAAAGGCACAGTTGAACAACCCCGCCGCCCGCAGGTGTCTGTCAAAGACAGGCAACGGATTACTCTGCAAATGGAATATCCCTTACCTATGCTTTGTTTTTATCTAGGGAGCTATTTTTATTTGTGGCAATACAATTTATTTTTAAATATTCATCTATCGTGAACACCAAGACGCACGTACAATACCGAATTTCCCGAGTAAATACTTTACTAACTTGATTGAAGTTACAATAACGTCAGGCAGTTAAAATTATAAAAAACCTTCGAGCTCGTGTGAAGTGCTGGCGACGTCGCGCGTCTTCAATGAAAATATCTAATGAAACGACATGTGGATGATAAAAACTCGGATTACAACAATAGACTATTAATTATACTTGTAAAAATCTTGCGTTTTGATTTATAATTTGAACACATTCTGGTGTTAAGCAGTTTTGTGAAAAATATCAAAAATGAATTGTTGCGAGCGACATTCCAGATTTTATCTGGAATTGAAAACTAATGCTATTATCGTTTGCGTCGCAAAAAGCAATTCTTTTCTCGAAAATATAATCGGATTTAAACTCCCATCTACAATTTTAGAGTGTGGAAAGTGGCAGAGGGACGAGTGGGGAACAGGGTGGGACGAACGAAACAACATAAAAAACGCGACAAATTGCGAACAAAACAAACGTGACGGCCGCATCTGTAATAGAATCTAAGTGAACGCCCGCTCCCTGCACCGCGCCGAGAGCAGCGGACGGTGGCCCGGGGGCGATACCTTATATAGATTTAACAGTTCGTGATAAATATGAAATTAAACTGTTTCTTTGGAAAAACTTCTCGTTCTATTCAGTTACAACGCTTTTGTTTTATATACAAACGTAGCAACATGTCTAGTGCATCATGGTGAGTGAACAATGGCGGGCAGCTAACCGGCCGTCACTCGCAGCCGCGCCTTGAGACGGGTCGGGGCTCGCCTCATTGACGGCGGGAAATGTAAACAAGAAAAACCAAGCATGTGCGTGCAACGCCACGCGTGTAGGGCTTCTTTTGCTACGCTTTGCTTGCTAGTGATATTTGACATTTCGCTGCTTATAAACTAAAGTGCCACAACTCGAAATTTTGGTTTTTTCAGGAGAGCGTTTTAAAATTTTAATTTAGTTTATTTTGCTTTTTTGGTACTCATACTTACAATTATTTTGTGTAATTTTATATCATTCGATGCGTATTTTAAATTCCTATAACTTGTTTATTTTAATATTGTGCTAACTAGAACCCAACGACGACTAGCAGCACATAAGTCCCTTTAGTTTATAAAAATATCTAGTAAAAATATTAATATTTTGATTAAAAGGCCACAAGTCGAAAAAATAAAATGTTTTATTTAAAAAAAAATAGTCGCAACCTTATTGGATAGTAACACACTCATAACTAAAAAATAGAACATAAAAAACCTCTTCTCTTCGCTAGGCAAAATTTAAAAAATAATAATAAAATATTAACTTTTATTACAAAACAAGTGTTTTGGCACCATAAAAATTAGGATATAAATAAAAATAAACACTTCTAAAACCTCATCAGGCGCAATTCCCAACAATGCTTAAAATTCTTCGTGTTCTGCTGTCCATTCTGCAAAAGTAAATCAATTCATATAACATTAATATGCCGGAGAAGTTGACAGATAAAGACAGGCCAAGAATCGAGAGACAAGATTGCATAGGTGTGGGATCTAAAAAAGAGAGAAGAGTGAATTGAAGTGAAGAAGCCGGGAGGGACGTTCGAAGTTAATTAATACTTACACGTTTTAGCGTGTGATCTTATGAAAAGTGCCATACTAATAATAATATACATAGTTAAAAGCTAAGTGTCCCCTACAAAGAAAACTGCACAAGTTAACATGCGCAACATAATATATTATGGTAAATCTGTTATTATATTGCACAAAATAACATTATAATTAATTTTGAAACGACCCCGAGTGCTCTAACCACGTGGTTAGAGCACTCGGCCGGATATCGAGGGGTTCGAATCCCACCTGGGGGGAGGAGGTGAAATTTTTCTTTCAAAAAATCAATTTCAAAATATGAATGGCTAGTTGTCTAACAACTGTATATAAAAATCATAAATTATTAATTAACATCATAAAAAATAAATAAAGTATTCCATCACCAAACAGAAATTTCAAAATTAAAGCATTTTGTCTTTAAAGAAAACATCCCAAACACAACGAATGTTTGGAGCAAAGCAGACGTTTCACAAAAACAATTTCTAAGCTATAATAAAAAACAACATAATTAGGGATTTTTATTTGCTACACGGCCATTTTTCAAAACATGGCACTTTTGTATTAAAAATGATTGTGTTCACTTACATTTTTTTATGTGCGAAATAAACGCAATCCGAAATGTGACCCTGATGCTTATAAAATTCACTCACGTTACAGTAAATTTTTCGCGATGTGGCCCTTTAGCACAAAACAGACGTGCGCTCGCGCCAATTTTTGGGTTGCAACTGAAAATATGGCCGCTTTGCTCTAAACTTACCCACCAATGTCCCAAAATGCCAAACGGACGTTTTCGTAAATATGTGATTTATAAACCGATTTCGACAAGTGTCTTCGTGAAACATAAAAACTATGGTGATTTTGACCACATTTTTGAAATAAAAGTCATTTTCGATATTTTTGTTTTGTGGCACTTCACTACATAGTATAAAACAAAGTCGCTTTTTCTGTCCCTATGTCCCTATGTCCCTTTGTATGCTTAAATCTTTAAAACTACGCAACGGATTTTGATGCGGTTTTTTTTAATTGATAGAGTGATTCAAGGGGAAGGTTTAAAACCTTCCCCTTGAATCACACATTCGTCATTCATTAGTATCATACATTCCAAAATTCCCACGGGAAAGCGGGATACACGCAAACGAAGTTGCGCGGGTTTCGCTAGTTAGTTTATAAGCAGCGATTTGTACAATTATATACATAAATATTTTATGTTTATCGTTATTACTCGGTAACTACTCACACAACAAATGGGGAGGGCGTGAAAAAAACAATTCATCCGGTCTTACGGGGAGGCTCCCTGAATAAGATATTTTTAAAGATTTTGTTCTACCACTTTGATGTCAGAGTTTATAGGTATGTGTGTACATGCCGATGAAATAGAAATGAAAAAATCAGCCGGCTCGGTACAAAACAAAATATGAAATAAAAACATTTGCGATTCAGTGCCCGCCGCCGGTGGCGCCCCGCCCGCCCGACGCCACCTGTCCGCGACCGGGACATGACAATGACAATACAATGCTATGATAATTGTTCAGCTGCATCTACCAATTACCGATACAATGCAACAACATTATTATAATACATTTGTGATCTCTCTTTGTTTTACTTTAAAACTCCTCGGACAAGAAAATCGTTCTTATAAATGAGTGAATTTCTAAATAGCATTTGAGAATCATATAATTTCCAAACTTATTATGAAACAAGATTGTTTACATAAAATCTTAAATCTCATTCTAATTATATTGCAAACTAATCTCATAAATTGTTCGAGATAAACAAGTCTGCCTTTAGCACTTGTAGCGAGGACTGGACGGCGCGACATTAAGTCAAAGTCATCGCTGCAAAGGCATCCAGTACATACCTACTTAGATCTTGTTCGTGAATAATTAATACATTACTACGATATTTGCAGCCGATGCATGGGCATCTCTCCCCAGGACTTGCCGACATTATTACTCTACAAGTGCTAAGTAAAAGACAACTCCGGATAAATTAATATTTTTTTGGTGTGGTAGAGCATTTATGAAATAGCCAAAATAGCCACCTTGTGCTGCGCCAAGTAATGCAATTACGAGCCCCATCCTGTAAAACCTTTTTGCTGCACAGAGAGTTATTCCACGAATACAACCTACTTTTTATAGGCTAACTTTGTTTTTATTTATTTGGGTCAATATAAGTACCTGGTAGGTGGTACTTAAATGTTTTTTATGGCCGCTTACTTGTGTAAACATTACAATTGAGGTAAAATACAACTAACCTATTGTACTTTCCTTGTTTCTTGCGGAACCCTAAAAATCATTTTGTAACAAATGATTTAGCTGTACCATCTTACATTTATTTTTTCCTAGGAGTCTCCTTAGTTCAGAACCTGAACAGGTGTGTTATGAAAGGCTTGATTAATATATTCGATTTGCGCTCGCCCACACGTTCGCCCGCCGAACTGTTATCTCACAACTATTGAGCTCGGAACATTTATTTTTCAGACTGAATGAAATAATATCATACATTATCGACAGGCTATTATTCGTTGATGATGTTTTTATTTTCAATTGAGATTCTGACAACTTTCTTTGTCGACAGGACGTTATTGTGTTAGGTAACACAAACGTTGAAAGCTCTCGTGCTAGCTCTACAGTGTCTTCGCTTTTCCTTTGTCTCCAACTTCGTGCCTAACTTCACTCAACTTCCCGAGAGACCAGAGCTAGTTAGGAAATATTTCAGTATTTCATGTTTTCACTGTTCACAAATTAATATAATAATTTTCGGGAACCTTATTATCCCTCCAGTAGTGGTCTGTCAAAACATTCAAATAACAGTTTAATTTGCTTTGCTTGGGTCCCAGCAGCGGACATAATTCATGAAATTTTCCTTTTGAGCGCCATCAATAAAGCAATTTGCAGATGTGGGACTCGAAATTTTCCTTTTCACATAATGAACTAATTACATTTATTTTATAAATATTTTGATGTGTTGTAACTGGTTCAAATACAGCCAGCCAGAGTACAGATCTGGAGTATATGGGCATGCCATGAAATAGGCTAGCCTGGTAGTACCTGCCTCGCACAGAAATTGCGTTTCGTTCGTTGAGTGAGATATCTGGAAGCCCAATTTCCCGCCTATCCCATTTTCTCCTTTCTTCGTGTTAGAGGTCGGCAACGTATCAAGAATCACTTACCAACAACATGTTCCAATATAAAATAATACTAGCGGTCGAAACCATACACAGAGCCTAGTATGAAATAAATAAATGGGTCATTATGGGTGACATCAAATTGTAAAAAAAATGTTTTTTTTTAAATTGACGTTGACACACATATTAATCACAGTTATGATAGTTTCAGAGATCGATAAGGCTTATTTACAAAAAAACTGAGTTGATTCACAGCTATGTAAAAATCACTTTCGTTGCCATATATCACTGTCGTAAATTTATGTATTTTCGTAGGTTTTTAATTAAATAACATAATTCTATTATAATTATATAATAATTCTGTTCGAAATAAGTATGATTTGCAAATAGTATATGTATTTTTTTCTAATCTTAAAATTATTGAGATGTTATTTAAATCATCACTTTCGTGGTCCATATGACCACGAAAATGATGACCACAAAAGTGAGGACTACGAACTTTACCGGCTATAATTTAAATAATTTTGAGATTAGAAAAAAACACAATATACTATTGTAACTTATACCTACTTATTTCGAACAGAATTATCCAGTAATTATGTTATTTAATTAAAAACCTACGAAAATACATCAATTACGAAAGTGATGCACGATCTTTTTCACAAACCCTTTATGGAATAAAAATATGATTTAACACAAAACAGCAGGGCAATCGCGCTAATAACAACAAGAGCCATTCGTTTCTTGGTCTTACTTCAACTGTAAAATAATAATAATTCCTATAATAACGTAAAACGTCAATTTGAAGTTAAAACGATACAATAAACGATACCATTTCATGAACAAGAGATTTTTTTTTTTTTTTTTTTATAGAAGCGTGATTTGCACACTTAAATATTACAATCTAGCTTATGGGCTAATAAGTAATTTAAATTTAACGTAAACTTCTAAAATGTTTTAGTCTAAGAATAATGTCCATTGACTTTTCTTAGTGTCTGTTAAGGCGAAACACTCTGTTCTTGTGTTTTAAGTTAATACACTAATATTATTCATTTCACTTATCACTACACTAACTCAAAAGGTTTTATTCTTTTCAGTCTTCTCACTAAATCTGTTGAATCGAGCAGTTGGACGGCTTCGAGATTCACATGATGATGAAGTCTATTATCATGAGCTTCTGCATACTTTTGTATAACATTGTCCACAAACTCCACTTTAAGGTCCCGATGGAGGCAATAATTTGTGAAGTACCAGGGTGCATTTGCGATGCCTCTGAGTACTTTATTCTGAAAACGCTGAATAATCTGTCTATTGCTCTGTTTGGTACAGCCCCATAACTGTATGCCATAGGTCCACACAGGCATGAGCACTTGTTTATACAGAAGCAATTTATTATGTATTGATAGGTAAGAATTTCTCCCAAGCAGCCAATACATGTTTTTATAACGTAATTCTAACTCTTCTCGTTTTTTCTTGACATGAGCTTTCCAGCGCAGTTTAGCGTCTAGGGTCATGCCTAGATACTTAGCTGTATTAGAATACGGGATTGGCTTGTTATTTAGAAACACTGGATGGTAGTGCTGATTTTTGTTCGTGAAGTCAATATGAACTGATTTTGACTCATTTAGTTTAATTCGCCATTTTTTAGTCCAATTATGTACTTTTGTTATGGCAACTTGTACTTTCTCTACTGATTCTGCATGTGAGTTTCCGGTTGCCATTATAGCAGTATCATCGGCAAAGGTTGCAATGATATTATTTTCTAGTTCTGGAATATCACAAGTGTATAATAAGTACAGGACCGGACCTAATACACTTCCCTGTGGTACTCCAGCTTTTATTTCCTTTAGGTCAGAATAAGCCTCAAGAATCATATATCTCTAACAGAATGTTTAGGATCAGACAAGAGGAGTCTTGTCTGATCCTAAACATTCTGTTAGAGATATATGATTCCAGTATTGCAGTAAATTGTTTCGGTAACATCGTCCTAAGTTTATATAATAGACCTTTGTGCCAAACTTTATCAAAAGCTTGTGCTACATCCAAGAATACGGTAGCGCATACTTTCTTTTCCTCTAATGCTTTTTCTATTACATTTGTGATCCTATGCACTTGATCTATAGTTGAATGTTTCTCCCTAAAGCCAAATTGATGCTGTGGTATTAAATCCTTTTCATCCAGTATTGGCTTTAGTCTTTTAAGCAAGAGTTTTTCAAATAATTTAGACATCACTGGCAATAACGAGATTGGCCTATATGACGTAGTTTCGTGAGGTGGTTTGCCCGGTTTTGCAATCATAATTACTTCCGCTACTTTCCATATAGCAGGAACTATCTGAAGCCTGAACGCTGCATTAATAAGGTTCGTTAGTTTGACCAAGGCTTTACGGGGAAGATGTTGCAAGATTTCTCCCGTTATGAGGTCGTAGCCTGGTGCTTTTCTGGGATCGATGTTTTTCTTTATTTCGTTCGCAACTTCTTTTGGTGTTACAAACTTTATTTCTGATTCTTCTTGCACAGGATCTTGGCACATTAAATCATCGACACCTTCGTTAGGTTGGAATATTGCTTCCAAATGTTGTGCAAACCTTTTTGCTTTTTGTTCATTACTTATTGCCCACTTTCCATTTTCTTCTCTTATGGGAGGTATGTGCAGAACTGGTCTTTTCAATTTTTTGGTAGCTTTCCAAAGAGAGTAGTTAGTACTGCGGTCATTCGTAAGCTTTTCCAAATGTGTTTTGAGACATTCATCCTTGTAGGAGTGGATGGATTTTCTCAGCTTTTTAGTTAAATTATTGAGGAGTTGTTTTTCGAGTGGAGACCGAGTTTGGTGCCATTTTCTTCTTTGTTTCCTTTTTTGGCCTATTAGATCCATAATATCTTTAGGATATCTATTTCCTTGTGTTTTCCACTGGATATCTGGCGTATTATGCCATGCTGACTGTTGAATATCGACTGTGAATTTTTCAACTTCTGAATCTAATTGGTCTGCAGTACGAAGCGGTACATTAAGATTAATTCTGTTTTCTAAGTTTATGTGAAAACTCGCCCAGTCAGTTTTTTTATTAACTAAGGCTGGAATGCTCTCTAAATGTAGAGGATTTTCGCTTAGGGTTAGAGTAATTGGTGAGTGATCTGAGTTCATATCGAACCCTTCTTTTATTCTCAGGCAAGAGCTGTAAATATTTTTGTAGATAAAAAAATCAATCAGGTCCGGAATTTTTTGTGGGTCAGTGGGCCAATAAGTAGGCTTACCAGTAGATAAAACGTCACATTTACTTTCTTTTATGGCATTAAATAATTCTCGCCCTTTAGTTGTTGTTAATCTGGAACCCCAATACGTATTTTTGGCATTGAAATCACCTCCGAGAATGAACCTATTTCCAAGTTGTTGTAAGAATCTTAAGTAATATTCTTTTTGTATTGAATGTCTTGGCGGGCAATATAATGCTGATACAGTTATTGGATACTTTTTAGTTTTAATACATACCGCTACAGCTTGTATTTCTCGTTCTTCATGAGTGATGTTTTGATAGTGATAAAGATTTTCTTTCACGATTATAGAACAACCTCCTCTCGCTCGATTATCGGGATGGACGGCATGATATGTTTTATAGCCTTTAAAATAAATGAAGGTTTGCTTAGTCATGTGTGATTCGGAAATCAAGCACACGTCAATTTTTTCTGTATCCAGAACAACTTGTAATTCGTTTTGGTGTTGAAGTAGCCCATTGGAATTCCAGGCCATAATTTTGAGAAAACTATTCATAGTTTATGTTTATTTATTGCTCCTTTAGAGCTAGTTTCAATTTTTTTGAGCCGCTCGTCAAAGGATGACATAAGTTCGAGCATTTTATTCAGTTTTTCTCGCATCCTTTTTAGTTACATTTTTGGATGTGATTTGTGCGTAAGACATTCTTTCTGACTTACTTTTGTCTTCTTGACATGGCACTGTTGTAGTCCCGTGTGTTTTGCTTGCTTTTGGTATAGGTTGCCGTTGAGGCTGTGAATTTTTCTTTAGATTTTTATTTTTAAAATTCTGCAATTCTTTGGCTACTACACACCCTCTATAGTTTGCAGGATGTGGTTCACCACAGTGTATGCATTTTGGTTTTTCTTGTGCCGGCTTTTGGCAGTTTATGGTTAAATGCTTGCCAGTACATTTAACACATCGTGGTTCTTTCGAGCAATACTTTTGCGTATGACCATATGCTTGGCATTTTTTACACTGAGGAATTAGCTTCGGTGTCTTTAGGGAGTGTATTTCAACCTTACATCCCAGTATGTTTTTAATGTTGAAGATTTTATTCAAATCTTCATCATTTTTAAAAGTGAGCATGAACATATTATCTATATATATTCTTTCTGGCTTACATGTATGGTGCAGATTTTTTGCCATCACTCTTATGGGGCGATCTTGCTTGTTTTCATAAGAGTGCCATGCACAGTTATTGGAAGTGAGACATCTACTGATTAATCTAAATGCTTCCTCATTATCAGCGTAAATTTTTACGCTATCACCACTTAACATCTTAACTTTGAATGGGTCACCTAATAGACCTTCTACCAAAAAATCATAAAATTTTTGGTAGTCTTGAATTCCGTCTACGATTATTGGCGGAGGAGGAGGTATTTTTTTGCTCACCTTTGGTTGTTGATCATTTTTAACGTCCGGAGTTGGCGATGGCGAGTTAATCAGCTTCCTTTTCTTTCTATTTTTCGCACGTACCCATCCAGTTTCTTTAGCTAGTTCCTCTTCGTCCGTGCAATACTCAGCGCGTTCTGAAGAGTTACTTGCGGTATTGGCGTTATCACTAGAAGCAGGAGTTTGTACCTGTTCCTTGTTTTTCTGCAGTTTCTCAAGTTCTTGCTGCATATTTTCAAGCTTAGCTTGCAGGTGACGCACCTGACATTCAAGGTTTTCCCTTGCTGCTTTCTCATTTTTATAATAATTATAGAGAATGTGTTCATTCTCAGTTTTGACTTTTACGGCAGATGGAGAATCTTTACCCATTTTTGAAGTTACCCAAACATTTAATATTATTTAAATAAATTGCTTCGCCTTAACAATAGTTTGTTTTGGTTATTCGATGCCTAAGTGGGTCATCGTGTCGCGCACTACACAGCTGTAGACGCGCGAAAATGATGATCACTGCACTTGCACTTTTAACTAGAACACGAGAGCGCTGCGTTCGACACGTTCGCTCTGCACAATATCGGAAACCGAACTGAAATGAACAAGAGATGAACTCGTTTTTTTTTTATTATTGGAAATTTTCGTATAATCTATCATCGATTTACACAATTTTCAATTTGTGATTATGTGCCCATGCCTAATAAACAAATAAAAAATGTTTGTGGTTTGATTTTTTTTATGGTGGTACGTTTCGGTCCACGCGGGAAATTAATTTTTTTTGTTCTTTTTACAAATTGCATCTCAATCATTGATAGAATTTTCGTGAAAATTAATTTGGCGACAACAAATACAATATATCTTTATTTTCAAATAAATTATAAATATTACCTAGCTCTTCTTATTATGAATGTCCACGATGCATCTTTTTCCCTATAAACATGCATTATGGACATTCATAATGACAAGAGCCAATATTTATAATTTATATGATGATTATTATTTATTGATATAAAGTTTATAGGTACCTACTAATAACATCAACGGCCATTCGATTCTGGATCTTATGCCGGCTCTACACGTTGGCCAACACGTTGGCCAACACATTGGCCAACACATTGGTGATAGTTTGTGACGACGTCCACACGTGGGAAGGTGGTTCAGTTTGATTTGATTCGGGCCAATGTGCGGACGATAATTGAGGCGCTGACGGCTGCTACGATTTATTTATTTTCAGCATACCTACCGTTACTACGTAAAAAATAGACATGGAAAAAAATAAGGTGGTTGATGTTGTCAATAAATCGAAACAAAACAAGGTACAAGTACCTACCTAACTAAATGAATATTATTATATTGTTTATTTTTGCTCGTTGCAAACTAAACACGCGGCCAACGTGTGGACGCGTCGCCAATAACTCTGCCACAACCACGGCCAACTCCTTTGATCTGTGTCAAAAAACCGACACCACACGGATTTGGCGCCAGCTTGTGGGCCAACACGTACCATAATTCCAACACCTACCAAACCCCCCTCTACACGTTGGCCAACACAGTTGCCAAAAATGTTGGCCACTGTGTTGGCCAACGTGTAGAGGGGGCATTAGAAAAAAGCGTGTAATAATTGCAATTTAATAATACATCCTCTGTGCCGATTTTGGTATCGCGCTAACACACAAACGTCATACGATACAATATACCTCAATAAACGATACCATTTCATAAACAATTATAGATAGAACTCAAGATTATTTTTTTTACTGGCAATTTCCGTATAATCCTTCATAGATACACATTTTCAAATTGTCAGTTTGTGATATGTGCCAATGCCTCAATAAATAAAAAATAAAAATTGTGGTTTGCCTTGATTTTTTCTATGTCTTCTTTTACTCTTTGATAGTTTGATTAGAAACAGTGTCATGTCAAATCATTATTATTACCCTGTCGAAGTATTTTGTGTGCGTTAGAGTTTATTTAAAATTACTAAAAATATAAAATGGAAGGAGAACCTCGCTAATGGACCACCGTCCGGAAATTGGAGCTTCTGTTGGAGTATTAGCAAAAGTATTAAGACCTCGCTTTATGACGAGTGAGGAGGAGGCGGCTCACGGTGCAATGGAACAACAATGAGTTACTCATTTACATTTCAGTACATACAAATCAAGAAGAAGCACGCACTAACATCTAATACCTAAATAAACTGTTTATTTTATAATTTAATTAAAAAACGATTATTTATATAATTCTTTTATTTTATTTATTATTTATACACAAACGACCTTAGAGTGATTGTCGGCGTGCAAGCCCAATTTCTAAAAACTAAATGCCATTCTTTTCGCCTGCAATCACTAGCACTTTCAGTCAGACGGCGGTCTTGACCAGCCACTCGGTGTAAGAGGCGTGAATGGTAAATTTTCCCTACGTGCTATATTGTGTAGCACACTGCAAGCACTTATGAGTTTCGCTGCAACTGTGGGCAATACAGCTTTCTGTCTACCAGCAAGCATCTGTAAAATACATAATATCAATTTTAATACTTTATTCTGAACGTCAAGCAAATTGTATCAATATAAATAGACTATTTGTCTTGTTGTAAATGAAACTCCAATACCTATACAAAGCCAAATAAAAATTTAGATTAAAATGTTAGAACAAATGTAATGAACTATAAAATTCTACTTGGAAAGATACATAAAGCACTTATCTTTGTTTCTTTGTTGTAATGTCCAAAGCATCGGCACGGGCACGGCACGTTAGATTGGTCGGATGTGAGGCGTCAATTTCTTCTAATTCTCATTGCAGAGTTTAATTTGCTTGTTAGGCATCAAAAAAAGGCCCTTCACCTATCTTTCAGGTTTCATCGTTTGTCTTCTGCCGGTGCCACTCCTACATCTACTCTCCCAAGTTCTTTCTAACACATATTCCCGTATTAAGTAAAAGTTATACATTTTTATTTATTATAATTTATTTTTGAGTATTATAAATCTATACACATCGGCAAAATTCGCGTAATATTGAACAATTTATATGAAAATATGCAAATATGTGCATTTTCAACAAGCTATAAATTAAAAACTGTTACACATAGAAAAAAAAAAGAATGACTAAATAAATAGCTCCCGTTTTACTCGCGATTTTGAGGAGTCAACTAGAAATAAAATTTAATTGAACATTATGTAGGTAATTAATTCTCAATTTAATTATAAGACGATGTAAATAGGTCTAGAATAAAAATCTAAAATTACGTCGATATTTTCGTCGATATTTTTACATAAAAAATCCGCTTCGCTCCGCTCCGTTCCGCTAAATTTTGCGGTGTGTATAGAATAATTCAAAAACGATCGACGAAAAATAGATACATTCTGACTTTAGTGTTTGACAGTTTTTTTAAAATAAGTTTAAAATAAGTAGCTGTCAAACTATTAGCGCGATACCGATTCCTTCGAACTATTGTGTATCAACTCTAAATGAGTGTTTGACGTTTTTGACATCAGTTTCGTATCGTTATTATAGGCTGTCAGACCATACCATCCGTCTATTTTTATTTTGTGTTTGACAGTTCTTATAATATAACTTTAATATAAGAAGCTGTCAAAATATTAGCGCGATACCGAATACACCAAACAATCGTCTATCAGCCATGTATCAGCAAACATCCGTCAGATTTTATTTAGCGCGATTGCCCTGCAGGGGGGTTACCATCATCTTTTACCTAACTACTCACGTTTTGAATTGGTTCCGTTTAGGTACCTAAACGTAATCGCATTATTTCGTACCACCATCTCTCATAAACAGGATCTCATTTCGTCGGATGAACAAATGAAAATTGTCGCTGATTAGTTGCAGCGGTGCGTTCAAAACAAACCATTAATTTGTTTTGGTCATTACCGGTTTTTTAAAACAACTTAATTTTATTATTTATCTATTTTAAAATTGTTTAAGATGTAAATTAATCTATATTCAAACGAAAAACATAGATTTTTATAGATAGACAGATTAAACGGGGTATATTTTCTTATACTTGCGTAAAAAAAGAATTTAACGAAAATTAAATATTACACGTTCAAAACGCACCCTGTCCTGTCGGATCGGACTGACACAACACAAGTGTCAAGTCAATCTTGTGAAGTGAAATCGTGTTTTACGAATTTAAATAAATTTACGCCTCGTCATTTTCCATCTGCGATCGTAGCAGCTACGCCTCAGCATATAACTCCTAGACGCAGAACAACGCGTCACAGGCGGAGACGTGGTGGTGTGGTGATAATAATTCTGTGGTGATGGTGAACCGGCGTTGAAATAAGATGCAGCACGCAGGGCGTTGTGTGCTGACTCAATAGAAAAAACCAATTTATCGAGGGAGAAATTGGTCTTTTTAGCAATTTAGTAGAGGAGATTAAGAGATATAAAAAATATATTAATTTCTATAATTTAATATTTACTACTATTGTTAACTAGCATAACATTATTGATGAATATCATATGACATCATAACATTTTTTTATAATGTTAATGTTCATAACATAGTCTGCTCCTATCTTTAACACCGATTTAGCATTTTATATTTTAGATTTAATTTTATGTTGAGACAAATTAATGGCACTATTTATTGACATTCCGCGTACGTAATGTATGTATGTACCTAGTTTTAAATTCTATGTTGAAAAAGAAAAGAAAAAAGAAAATTACGATATATTTTTATATGACAAAAAAGGCCGTAACTGGTTTTCTTTCGCCATTTCTTTTTACCAGTGGTCATTTTGCTTTTGTTTCCGAAATGGTAGTAGTATATAGAGTAGATTAATTTATACAAATCATTTATTACTGTATACTCTGACAAGAGAACGTGTTTGTGAAAACCTATTCTCTGAATTTGAATTTGAATTTGAATAAATGTA
Source organism: Endotricha flammealis (assembly GCA_905163395.2). Taxonomy (NCBI): domain Eukaryota; kingdom Metazoa; phylum Arthropoda; class Insecta; order Lepidoptera; family Pyralidae; genus Endotricha; species Endotricha flammealis. Next base: position 224,938 of record LR990857.1, on the reverse strand, counting down.
ATTTATATAAATGTTACAACAATACATTTTGTGTGGTCTTTTTCTTTCCTTTCTTAGTTATTGATTAGTTTCATATAATTATTAAATTATATAAAACAATTCGCACCAAGTAGCCATATTTAGATAGTTTGATAGATATTTCCGTCAATTTTCATAGGCAACAGCGACATTTGGCGGCTGGCGGGTGAACTAAAATTTTAAAAAAAAGCGGTGGTCATTTTCCAACTTCACATGGCGTCTGATGAACCGCGGACCATTTGATACCATTGACGTTATTTATTTTATTAGTTTTTTATTTACTTAAAATGTAAAATACAAATTGGATACTTAAATACTCAAAATTTTATATATTCCGTCGGTTGGGGGATGTCTTTGGGGCACTAACAAAGAAATATATTCAGAAAATAAAGGGTAGCGTATACTTACTATGTATAAAGGTATATAGTTGAAATTTTAGTTCATAACTCAGCCAGTGCATGGCAGCACCTTCCATACATGACGATTTCACCCCGGAGTTGCCACTCTATCCTCCTTGACAGTCCTTGATTCAGTTTAGGTTGACAGGTCATTTGACAGATAAATCCTTTCAATTTAGGTCGTGGAAAGACATGGTGGTACGAAAGTTCATACAAAATGAATGAATAATATCTGCTGAATCGCTGTCACCTAAACCGAGTCGTTTAGAATACATGGTGGAAATAACGATTCTATTCTGTTTAGGTCCTGAATTGAATGGGAATAAGAGATGGTGGTAACCCTGAAACAGCTCTCAAATCACACCCAAATATTTTTTGCAATGAAGTGACAGGCAATGATAGTGTTGCTAGTAAGTAAATATTTCGAGTGTTACCGTTTCTTTTTTTTTATGATACAGAATATGACTGACCACGCTGAACACGAAAGTGACGGCATTTTTCGGAACAATATATTTTGTAAGAAAATTAAAAACTACAAGGTCTATTCAATTCTGGTTTTTTATTTATTAACTTGATTAAACATTAATCTTTATAAGAATATACAGAAAAGGTTCGTTATGATTATGACTAATGTAGTATTTTTTAGGAACGCTTAAATTTTTCAGTGTATATCTGAACAGGACCACATAACGTGATTTTCGCTCAAAAAATATTTAAAATTCTTTAAAATTTATGTTGTAAAAGAATACAATAAAGTTAACCCCTATGAAAGTTGTTTTGTTTGACATTAATTAACTTCTTCAGTCATATAATCAGAAAAATTTTACTCCTGAACAAAATTCTTGCACCTAAAATTATGACCCAAGTGTGAAAACAAGATATATTTTTCCGCACAGAGATTTTATATTACTCTTCCGTCACAGCTCATCGACGAGTACAAAAAGATTCTCCCAGAGAGAAAAATAAGACATATAGAAAGATTCTCCGTTCGACGTTTGACTAAATCTTATACGACCTTAATCGATTTTTCATAGAACATTTGACAGAACTACTCGAAAGGAAAGAGCATCCAGTGTATACGGCTTTGTTACACACGCATGATTGATGTCGCGATAAAAGCGGCGTTTGCCGCACGGCGTGCTGAAATACATATCACGCGCGACTCATGTACCGCCTATGACTGTAGTAAGTCAACCTTAACTAACTGACCAGAGATAGGTCACTTATACTATAATACTAGTTCATTTCCACCTTCGACTCTTTTTAGGTCGCCCGACCGAAAAAAGTGTGCCGCACAGACACAATGATTTCGTGAGTCTTAAATGTCCCTATCACGTAGCTGTACAAAGTTTAGTTACTGTCGCATTAGTACCGTGCGAGGAGCCGCATCAATCACCCTTTGCAAAGAACGCCAAACTGAGCCTTACAGCGGCGGAGACGGCGACAATCTAAATGCCTGCTGAGGGGTGACGAGTAGTGTCAACGACTTTATGTTAACAATACGATGCAGAAAAGTTGGACGAATATAGTGATACCTACGTGGCAACAATACAACTAGTAAAATTGGTTCATATAATTTGGAGCTTGTTAAACATTCCGCATAAACGAAATACAAACAAAAGTAATATTACATTGTATTTAAAGTTCCTTTTTTCCCTGACTACACTCATACAGAATAATCTAATTTCAGACCATTTCTGAGGAGCAGAGCAATGTGAGGTCGGAAATGTCAAGTGGTCGGAGATAACATATTAGTGCGGAGGGCGGGCGGTGCCGCTCGACGTACGGGTGCAACACCAAACTACGCCAGTAGATTAGAATTATCGTTCGAAATTGCTATTATGTTGAATGCATTTAGTATCTTATGAATTGCCTTAAATCTGGAATGATAATTGAAGAAAACCCCGAATTCACTTGAGCAAAAATTCCAAGCCGAGATTTTTATCAGGTCAGTTTGATCTATTTTAAGGCCATAAAGAGTACGATGTGTGCTGGCGCTGAGCTCTCGATCAGCCCCATCCATCAACAGACAACAACGTCGAACGACATTCAAATGAACTATAATTTGAATAAAAAACTAATCATCGTAAAATATTTCGTATTCATGAGTCGTAAATTCGTTTTCTGTCGTTAATGCCGGACTGGGTGAGTGGACTGAAGACGGAATTTGGCAGCTGTCTGGACCATAAAACGCCACCAGAGCTGCTGTAGCTGTAATAATGCTCTTGGAGTAATGTTTTTACAGTACTCACTTCTGAAGAGGTCTTTTTATATCTATCTATAGGTATAACGTGAGTCCAGTTTAGAGCAGCACTTGAACAATACAAAGTTGCTCCATTAATTGGCGGAAGATTGCCGCCGTGTCAACTCCATTCATCTTGTGCGCGCATTGCAAATGCGAAATGGTCGTCTATCGGTCAACGGCGGTTCTATGCGATTGTTGTCATGGTGAGCAATATGAACGTGTCAAACGCCTTGGAGCGTGTCCTCAGACGACTAAAGTGTAGCATAACATTAGCCCCGCAGCCGCACAAACATTTTATTTTCATATTTACCAAGTCTGTACAAATATGTGCATTCATTTCATAAAATTCATGAAACTTGCTTTTATTAAATATGTATACGCGGTTAATATTTAGAATATATTTTCAGAGGACGTGCCATTGGCGAAGTTTTTTTATTAAAAGTTTTATTTATTGCAAGGGAGGTTTCACTGGAAATTGTGATGCATAGAAAATATTAGGTATGGATATTTAATTAGGTAAATTAGCATTAGATATGACAAACAGGTTGATGGCTGGATTAATAGCTATCGCCCGACGAAAGTCAGCGAGTTCACTTGGAGCCTCCACATTTGCGAATATAAACGATATGTTCCCTAAATCATATGTTCCAGACTTCCAGTGGTGCGTACGAAGAAAATATTTAATAATATAAATCTCGGCGTTTAATATCGTCCCGAAATGAAAATATTTTGGGGCATCTTGAAGGTCTGAAGCATCATAACTGCCACTTATTTTGGTACAAATTCACATTTTCATATAAGCACAACAAAAGAACTAACTGGGAATATGTTTGTAATTATTTCTATTTCGGTAACATTAAAACATGACTTTAGGCCTAATGGCTTCTTCTTCTTCTTTTCAAATTTGGATCCTTTGTTCTTCTTACGTCACTGTTCCTCCGTTTAGTGACTTTACATACACAATCTTATACAAACATGTCTTGGATTCAATATAGGTGGCGGCGCCATCCGCCAGCCCCGCCTCGTTAATATTCTTGCGGTCACTCGTCTTGTTTGTTCCTTTTTCTCCTTCCGTCTTCCCCGTCGCTATGATACCTTAGCCTGAAGTCAACAGGCATAATTGAATAGTATTCAGACCAGTCAGACCAGGCAAAACCACCCCAAAACCATTCCTAACACATTTTTATTTTACCGTGACAAGGAAAGTATGGTGAAATAGTTGTATTAATTTAATATCAAGGTGCAAACGAAACTAATTTGTCTCATCTGCCCCATTGATGGTGCAGTTCAATGGTGCATACGGTACAACGGGGGAAAAATACCAAAATTAACTTTAAATTTAGTGTGCGATCGGTGTAATTTAATAGACTACAATCAGGATAGCAATGTGTCTGTTGTTGTCGTGTAATTTGTCGATGTAATACTATCATTTAACGTAATGTAGTACTAATTGTAGTGTTGCTAGCAGCGAGTGGCACGAGGAGTTTCCGCCCACTCTTCGCTCAATGATTCGCTAACGGGGACTTCATTGAGAGAGGCGCCGCGCCGCGGCCGCTGCTACGAGGCGGCTGTCCCGCCAGCGTATTGTCAAAATGTATATCAACACAGACACCCATAGTCTGTTCTAAAAAAAAAAAAAAACAACCAACCACGTTACTCTTTACCCTCTCATGCACCGGGGTGGAGGGTCACGGATGGCACTAAGCTAGCCGTGACTCCCCTCTGGGGCACACTAATAGCCCGACACTTCTCTTCGATTGAGCCATTTTGCACACACTTATATATATCTTATGTTATTATTTATATATAGCGCTGGTTGTGGGCCGCGAGCAGCGCCCGCAGCGACCCAAATGTGGGTACGCTGCGGACGAGGTTCGCGGAGCACAGCCAAGTGACTTTTCTTTTTATAATTAATATTATATTTATAGTCTATATTCCTTTCATCTATCCTAATTATTACTAATGGCCAATCGGAGAGAAGTCAAGCGGGCACCATAGATAATATACTGTATCTAGTGGTTCGGGGGCGAGAGCAAGTGGCAACACTTGTCCTCACCCCCCAACCTAATAAGTAAAACCAAAGGAAGGAAGAAAAAAAAAGAAGGGAAGAAAGAAAAGAAGAAGAAGAAGAAGAGAAAGAAAAACAAACAAAGAGAATCCCACCCCTCTATACAGAGGGCCCAAATACCGGGGGGATGCTTTCCCCCTGTGATAACTCGGGCAAGGAGCACGAAGCTCGAGGCCCGTACGCGCGCTTGCGCGCATGAAACCCGGTAGTAGTAGTCTGTTCTAAAACAAACTACGTATGAATACAGACCAATCCAGTATTAATGGTAGCTAGGTTGCCTAAATGCCTAATATTTTAATTGAATGCTATTGCTGTCATGATGATGATGATAAATATAAATTACCTAAACTTCCACGAAGTAGTAACATACAGTCGATAGTATCACCTCTAAATATAAAATAATGATTTTTAATACCGAGATTTAATTCGATTTTATAGAAATTATAAATAGTTAATAGAAAAATATTATTAATTTTTTGAGTTTCCTATACTAAAATTAATTTAAATGTTTTATTTTAATTACCTAATATAAACTAAGTTGGCATTGTTTAAGTGAATATTAGGTTAGATAATTGTCTGTATTCTTATGTTTTTTGCTCTTAGATATTAGAGCAAAATGTATATTATTTCATACTCTGTCTGTACTGATATGCAGTTTGCTTGCCAGCGACAAGAGCATATTGTGTGCGATTTCAGAGCAACTCCTGTCTGTAGCAGTACACATTTTGGCAATACGCGTCCAGCCCGCGTCTGCCGCTCCCGCCGGCTACGCTCAATAAAGGCCGCGTACAATCTGCTGGTAGACTAGGGTCGCCAGGCTACACCAAAATTGCAGTATAACAAAATTATTTCAGCCGAGTCCATTATACGCGGTTCACAAAAAACTGTGATAGTACAGAAGAAAAGAAAATCTCTAATCTAATCGACTTTTGCGCTTCAGTTGCTCGACGACAAAAGGAAAAAAACTTTGTGAGGACATCAGCGCGTCCAAAAAAATTATATTCGAAATACTTGACCTAAGAAAAGTCTGGTTGCTTTAATAAATCAAGAAGCAGGGCAATATGAATAAAGATTCTCCACTGAAAATCGAGTTATACTCACTTATTTCACTATCTGAAATACCTAATCGCGTTAATTCATAAATACCTTCGGTAATGTAATGCGACCTGGGTGAACTGTATAACTTTATCATCCTAATCAGAATATTTTGCATACTGGGAAACGATCAGTACAGCCAAATACCAAAGTAATGCCCCATTAGTCGTGAATCGTGAAACGCGTGCTGTTACTACGGTTGCATTACGGTCACCACCGTGACCTTTGGCACTTCGTAGGCAGCGGCGCCCCCGCGCGCGCCCGCGGCCGCTACGCGCCGTTTGCCATTTCTACCGAGAGTGGCTTATCTACCGAAATTATAAAGATAACATGGTTGCGGCCTACAATAGCCTCCCACCCACCTCTTGTTGCTCTTTGAGAAATTCCCGCGCAATGTCAGCACCCAAGCAATTAAATTTAATAAAAAAACTCAAATTATTTTTCTCCATAAAAGTAAGTAATATTTTACTCTTGTGTCGTTTTCACAAAGTAAGAAACTGATCAAAAGAACTGCTAGATAATTTCGGGGAAAAGAAACGGTATTTAACATTCTGTATTTAGGAGAGATCTTATTGTTGTGATTTGTATATTAAGCTTAAGACTCCAAAATAAAATTAAATAAAAAATGTTAAAAATATATAAAGTTTCCGTAGCAAACTTATACTCAATACTCAACATTTATTGCAACCATAAAGACATATAGGATGGCATGACAAATATAAGAGCATTTTATGGACCCTGTTGGGCACAGCAACATTAGGTTAGAGGAGGACGCACAAAATCAATTATATAGTACCCACTGCTTATACTTATTGTATATGCATATAGTAAACTAATATGCAATATTTTAAACTTGTTGGGAGTGGAACCGATGAACAACCAAAGTTATCCCAAAGTCAATCGGTCGCCAAGGGTGCCTTTCATTATCGTCAACCTCAACAAGTGATTAATTACTGAGATTATTACGAAAGGAAAGACATCTAATCAGAACGTCTTTGGGTAAAAAGGTCAATTTATTAACAAAATAATTTATTTATCATGTTGCTAATATTGAATCAAACCGTCGAAAAACACACGACACCGTTGCGCTATAGTGTCAAATACGCTATCGGTATTCGTATCTAATTATTGCATTTAATTCGGTTATGTGCCAGGGTGTTTATGTGTTGATCCTTCAATCAGGCCTTTCATCTCATCTCTTGTATATTTTTCTAGTTATAAAACAAACAGGGTTAATCAGCTCCATACACAGCCCGCGACCCATGTTTGACGAACGGCAATCTGCCCGCCCCCGCTGACCCGTGCATACCCGTGCGGGCAACGAGCCGGCCTTTTGCGAGGTTTCGGCACCACGTACGCTTATATGGAAAAACCCGCCATAATAATTCCTAGTAAATCATAATGCTTTAGCGTTATTGCCTTCACAGTTTATAGACAAGCGGTATCTAAATATCGTAGTCAGAGCAGACTGAAATATTATTGATCAGTATTTGTTTATATTTAGTACCTAGTAGTAATGCTTAAGGCTGCGTTCCCAGTAGGCAAACTGTTCGCCGCCGACTGAGTTAGTGGCGTATCGGTTTAGTATGCCCTTGCATATACTTAAAATGGAGTGTCCACAGTTTGCTAGTTTTGCACTCAATCTATGCAATTTGCAACCTCGCGCGCCGACTATTTCAGTGGGCGGCTGACTCACAGAAAAACCGGTTCCAGTCGGCGGCGAAATAGTTTTAGTTGGCCGGCGTAGTGAGTTCAGTTTGCCGCAAACTGTTCATGCGGACAGTTGGAGTGAAACCATCAATAAGTGGTCTTTTGTATCGCTTACATAGGTCCATAATCTAACTACCTTTCTTTGCAGCATATCTTAATTTTTTTTTTCTGTTAGCTAATTCGCTTTCATAAGACTACAGTTACTGCCAATATTATTTGCAATACCCCGAGCCCCCGCAATAAAGGAAGGACCCTCGAGGCGCGGCCGCCCGCGGTCACCCAGCACCGGCCATAACGCGCCGCACCTGGCGGGGACATTACCTGACACATTCCTTTTTCATCTCAAATGAGTTCTTCCTTATCTTATTGATACTTATTGAAGTTCTTAAGGGCGTTTTCTTGTCTAATTTAGGAATCGTATTTGTACTTACTCATATAAGTGCTTTTTCAACATTTTCAAATTATTTACCTTGTATTACCTTACTATCAAGTAAGGGGTATTGGGATCCAGTGCCATTACAATGATCAATAAAACCTTTCTATGCTATTCCAGAGTACCAGTCGCAGTGCACTCCACCGGTGTCCACCTGTGTCGCGCTCTATTAGCGCTGCGCTCGTATCGCAGCCATAAAACTATGTTCCCGACCGTAACTCGCACTGAGCCGGTCGTTACTCCGTCGCCAACCGCTGCTCGAGCGGACTCCTACCAGACATAATTTGCTTTGCGTCCTTATGTTCAACATAAAACAAGAGGTCAGATATAACAGACACTACCGACAGCGCAGCCTGTATCGCAAATGAATTTGTTGTCAAAACGCAGGTGGCGAGATGCCCCCCGTAACTTGAAATTAGATTTTTAATGATAACACCGAATCTGTGTACCCGTCACACAGCATTGTGTTTATGAGCGACGCGCCGCCGGCCAGCCAATAAAGTTAAGGTCACATCGCACGCTGCGTTTGTCGCGGGTTCCCTATCTTCAGTAATCGCATCAAGTCGTGTGTGCAATCCGTCTTTTTCTACACGGTATGTAGCAAAAGAGACGCCACAAACATCGCTACAGGCACGACGCCGCCGTCTCACATCTTATTACATTAACTTTTACAATAATTTCCACGCGTATTCACAGAGTGCAGAAGTAGAGGAGGCTTGCTTGACAAATGTAAATCGTTATGGATTTTTATTAATGTTTGAACGAACACTTTGAATAAATTACAGTGAAGTGTTTCAGTATTTGTTCACTCATACAGATCAATTTTACTTTATAGAAATAATGTAAATGTAATCCGACTCAGTGCAGTGACCCGCGCCAAGTTCGCGCGCCGACGTTGTAGAACCATTTATCAAACAATTAATTTATAATTAAGATCTTAACGGAATAACGACACAGAAATAACACGATGAACTTACCATTACCGATATCTGTTACCGATTATTTAATAATTTATCTTTAAAAACATACTGTTCAAATTCCACATCGCTTTCGACGTATTAACACGTTAACATTGCTTTTTTAGGGTGTAGCATAACACGAATTGCATTTATACGTAGCATTACATATTTATTGATAATTTATGCATAGAATTAATTGCAGTAACCAACAGTCAATTACTAATCGGTGTCTGCATCAATGAGCATGTACCATTCGCGGCTCGCGGCGGCGCAGCGCGGTCAATGGCGCCGCCGCGGCCGCTGCGGTCGGGATACATAGCACGGGAACATTAACACGGCCTTATAATTAATTGAACTGTCTGTTTTATTAGCCCATTTGTGGCTAGAGGAGGGACGTTCATATTTTATGTACGTATGATTCGTGTATTCCAACCCCATAAATCTTTTACCCTGTGACCCAGTTTATCTGGCATTTGATCCAAATGTCAAAATATGGACACACTCATAAAATGTTATGGGGTTAAAATTCCGACAATGGACATATCGCTCGGTAGTCAAAGGTTGGTTTCACTGTAATGCGCCTGGGCATCTGTAGAAAGACTATGTACGTGCATGATGATCAACCGCAGGAGATCCAGCTGGACGCTCGCCTTCGGTCAACTTGTAAGTAGTCAAAATCCTGATGATACATATTTTCTCCTTTTTCTTCATTATGTTGGGGGAAAAGAATCTTCTTCTGAGTCATAGTACAGAACTGGAACATATCAAGACAAGACTTGCTATTTAATGCGAAATATATGTTCCATTGGTGTACTTTACTGTTTCGTTTTTATTTTATCATCATGGTCACTTAATCTTGAATCGAAGACTTAGACAACATCCCACCAAAGGTACCAATATAAAAGCGCTGATCACGAACCAGACCGAAATTAGTCCTTCCATTCCCGAACCTTCGTCTGTCCAATAACTGCCTCAGTGGACACTGACGGACACGCCGCCCCTTGAATACAGGAGCTCGTAATTTAATGTCCATTGCGGGAAAATAAGTGCCCCTTCCCACTCGTTACACCAGACTGCACAATGGACAGCGCGCGGGGAGCGACGTGAAGGATTCTTGCTGAACGATATAGGTACCTGTAGTTGCGGCACACCATTGACCATGTTTGAAATAAACGTTATATATTTTATGTTGCGGACACGAGCCGATTTTGTAAATAAATAAATTGATTATGTTTTAATTATGTTTTACCCTAGTTTTACGGTTTTATTGAACACTTTGATAATCGGAATTATGTGATTATTTAGTTTAAGTTTAAATACCTTTGTTTTACATTAGAATAAGCTAATTAGATTACGTAATTAGATGTAACATGGATATTTTCACTATTTACGTGCCCTGTTAATGTGCACTATTTACGTGTACGATTGGATATACACGTTTGGGATTTTAGTTCCAAAGTTTTGCCTGAAGCAGCGCCAAAAGAATTGGTCCACCTGAGTTGTAAAATCTTGCCGTGGCGCTACTAGTAAATGAAATTGGTAATAATTTTGGCTTATGATCTTCAATTGTTTTGTGTGTTTACTGTCTTGAATATGTACGGATAGTTAACAATTAATGTGTAAAAGGTTGGTTACGTCATAGAGTATGTGTGATCAATAACATTAGCGTTGAAAACGTTAAGAATACGACGTTATTGGTCAATTTCGTATCAACTTTTACGTTTTGCATGTATAATTTAAGATTTACGTGTTTATTTCGGATATAAGTTTTGTGTAGTTACTGATAATATATCGCTTATATGGAAACAGCGTGTTAGTTAGTTAGAATAACCACGAATATGGAGTTATAAGTTACTAATTTTAGAATGTAGAGCGCGATAAGCGATATGTGCGTAGTGTCTTTTTGCCCGAAATGTCGTCGGAAATTGTCGCAAATTGCACGAAAATTATCTCGCCTCCGATTGGTCCGCATGAGGGCCAAATATTGGCTATAAATATGTCAGGGTAGCTCGGTACTGTTACAGTCCAACACAGCTCTTCAGAGAGTGAACAACACCGAGCTACACTACCAAGAAAGAAATAGTATTGTTTTAAATGAAGATAGAAATAGTACTCAAGAATAAATACAGTCCATTGATGTTAAAAGAAGCAAACCTCGTTTTTCTTTCCGGTATATGGTTCCTGGTGACCATTGCCTACCCATTGCTGCAGAACCCATCAGTTTGTCCTTCGAGCCGGATCACGGTTCGAGGTTTGACAAGGCGTCTTTAGACGCAGGCGTCTTTCGACGTGAAAAACCTGGCGTCTTTCGACGTGAAAAACCTGGCGTCTTTCGACGTGAAGATCTCTACGTAAAGTTGTGCGAAGCATATTGGCGACGCACACAGCGCAGAACGTAGCGCTGATACGTGTCTTGCCGCACGCTGCTAAGTGTAGCGAGCACGTATACTTTGCGGTCGACTTTGGGTCGTTTTACGATCGAAGTCGTCCGTCGACGTAAGGTTGTGCGAAGCATATTGGCGACGCACACAGCGCAGAACGTAGCGCTGATACGTGTCTTGCCGAACGCCGTTAGGTGTAGCGAGCACGTATACTTTGCGGTTGACTTTGGGTCGTTTTACGATCGAAGCTGGTATATCCGAAGAACACCGAACGGTGCGACGTGCGACCGACGGGTTTTATTGAAGATCACCCAACGGTGCGACGACGTCGAGCAACAGGCAGCCAAACGGTTGCGTTGTACTTCGGATCGACGAGACTACGAGCCGCCGTGCAAGACTCTCGTCACGTAGTGTAGTAAGGTTAAGTGTTAGTTGTCAATTGTTAGGGTAGTAGGTGGCACGGGTATGCCAACCACGCGTAGTATGAGAGCGTATGAGGATCCACCCGCGTCGCCGTCGACTGCGAATGCCGCAGCGACCGCCGCGTTAGGTAACATCGCGAACGTAGAAGATGCGCGGACGAACGCCGCGATGACTACAACCGCGACCGATGTAGGCCCAGTCCGTAGGGAAAGTAGGGCACCTTCTGTGCGATCACAGCGTTCCACGGCTTCAGCGGTTGCACGAATAAGGCAAGCCGAGTTGGAAGCCGAAGAACAGCTGGCGGATCTACAGCGTCGGGAATTTCAGTTACAAGCGGATTTGATTAAGAAACGGTTAGCTGCGGACGTCGCTACCATTAGAGAGGAGACGGACCGCGATAGTGTAGGCGGTAATGAACCAGCGGACGCAGAACGTCGCGTTTCCGACTGGTTGCAGCAGAATCCCAAGCCGATGACTGGGCAAGCTGAACAACGGTTCTCGGAGTGGTTACATAACACTCACATACGAGGGGAGCGCGTTGATGTCGAAACCACGGGATATCGGGATAGTTCACCGACGGCGCAGGAACATAGGCGCGACCGATCGGGCGATAGAGCTATACCTAACCGGGTAACTTTTGACGCAATGCCGCGTAGAGACGAGCCGCCGACGCCGGCACGCTCTCGGGACTTCGGAGCAGATAGGTTAGCTGACGTTTTGGAGAAGTTGTCTAGGGACAGGGCTCCGTCACGATTGCGGGACTTGCCGATATTCAGCGGCGCCATTGTAGAATGGATGCCTTTCAAAGCCGCGATGGAACAATCGACAAAACTGCACCGAATTAGTGAAGCAGAAAACCTAGATCGGCTCCGATCGTGCCTACGCGGGCAGGCGCGTGAGGAAGTTGCCGCGCAACTTTATACGGCGACCGACCCGAAGGTCGTAATGCAGACGCTGGAACAGAGTTACGGGCAACCAGAAGCCATTATTGATAGGGCACTTGAGGACATTAAAAAGTTGCCGCGTTTGGGCACTACCGCAGGTGACCTTAACACCTTCGCAGTACGACTTCAGAGTATCGTAACGGTCTTGTCATGCGTGGATGAGTACGGATACCTGCAAAATCCAATGTTAGCGCGGCAGGTTACGGACAAATTGGGTCAGAACATTAGGATGCGGTGGTGCGATCACGCCGCCAAGCACAATGACTCTAAAGTACCGCTGATAGTAGCATTATCACGCTATCTAATGCAAGAAGCGAATAAAGGGGTGCGGTACTCATATTCGCCGTCGACCGCAGCGACAACGGCGCAATTAGTAACAACGCCGGCCAACAGGAACGCGACAGTGGCGCCTCCGCGCGGGCGAGCGGACAGATCACGGGTTAGGGTGTATGCAACCGCGAACGCTAACGAAGTCCACGCGAACAAAGCGACCGCGAACGCAAACCGAGCGACCACGAACGCGAACGAAGTTCGCAAACGTGAATGTTTGTGTTGCGGAGCTAAACACGATACGTTCCGGTGTCCAAAAATTGTAAAAATGGAGACGCATGAAAGATGGGAGTGGGCGAAGGAAGTAGGCGTCTGTTTCCTGTGTCTGAATGACAAACACAGAAGAGTCAAGTGTAAAGCGAAAAGGTGCGGTATAGGCGAGTGCCGATCGCCGCATCACGCTTTATTACACGTGACTTACGCGCCCGCGGCGAAAGAAGAAGATAGTGCAATAACCGCGGTCACGCACTTAAGTAGGAACACCGAGGTGTTACTTAAAGTTTGTCCGATCGTGATTAGGGGCAAAGATGGTAGAGACGTGGATACGTTTGCCATGTTTGATGAGGGCTCTACCATCACACTCGTTAACGACGAGTTAGCTACCGCGATCGGGGCCACAGGGCCGGAGAGGGCGTTGCGTATACACGGCGTAACGTCGACACAGCGGGAGCCAGCCAGTAGGGTAGTTTCCCTAGCGATACGGGGAAAGGCGGAAAATAATTTATATTCAGTAACGGCACGAACGGTCCGTAACCTATCCCTGGGAAGCCAAACTATTCGGCGGGACGTTTTACTTACCCCGCATCTGCAACAGCTGTCGGAAAGCGACGTATGTTACGCAAACGCGAGTCCGGGAATGTTAATAGGTGCGGATAATTGGCACTTAATAGTGACACGCCGACTGCTTACGAACGGAACAAAGCAGCCCGCGGCGTCGCTCACGAAATTAGGATGGGTGATTCATGGGACCGCACCGAGGTGGGTTATGAATGAGGATTTGAGAGTGATGCATGCACGGACCGCGTCGCGTTGTGATGACGAGTCGAATAGCATTATTGAAAGACATTTCGCTATTGACTCGCTGGGAATTGTGTTAAATCGGAAACCGATACAAGCCGAGGAACGCGCCGTAGAAATGTTTGAGTCTACGGTGACGAGGGTCCAGGGACGCTATGAGGTCGGTTTACTATGGGCGAACGAAAACATAGCCCTTCCCCCCAGCCACGATATGGCATACAAGCGATTGAAGAATATTGAGCGGCGCAAGGACAAATCCGAAACTTTTAGGTCTGCGTATACTAGTCAGGTAGACGGACTATTAGACAAGGGATACGCGGTTCCGTGTAATGACAAATGCGAGAACAACCCGCGACTTTGGTACTTACCGCACTTTGCGGTGGTTAACCCGCATAAACCGGATAAAATTCGAATGGTATTTGACGCGGCGGCTAAGTCCAAAGGCACGTGCCTTAATGACGCGTTGTTGGAGGGACCGGATATGTTGCAGTCGTTGAACGGGGTCTTATACCGATTTAGGGAGCGCCCGGTCGCCGTGACCGCGGACATCAGAGAAATGTTTCTGCGTGTTCGAATACGAACGGAAGATCAGGCGGCTCAACACTTTCTGTGGCGCGGCAACGAACGCACGTCTCCGCCACGAAAGTATCGTATGACGGCTATGCTATTCGGGGCAAAGAGTTCACCGTTTATGGCGCACAGTGTAAGGAATAGGAATGCTGAGGCGCACCGGGAAACTCACCCTCTTGCATTTAGGGAAATCACGGAAAACCACTATATGGCGATGCGGATGGCCCGCCGGGGATGGCCAAGTACTTTTCTGTCAGACAACGGTATTAACTTTCGCGGCGCTGACAGAGAACTAAATGCAGCGATGAAAGAATGGCGCGAAACGTTAGGTGAATATGTAACCGCGAAGAAGGTATTTGACCCCGGTGGTCCGAATCAGGGCGGCGCCTGGGAAAGAATGATACGTAGTGTAAAGACGGCATTAGCGGTCGTTTTACACGAGCGAGCGCCTCGAGAGGAAGCATTGTCCACACTCCTCGCGGAAATTGAGTATACAGTAAATTCGCGCCCACTCACACACGTATCAGTCGACCCAGACGACGAGGAGGCTCTCACTCCTAACCACTTTTTGTTAGGCACCGCGAACGGTGTACCGATTTTAGGTAGGAGCGAGTTGGCCGACCGACGGGCGTGGCGCGCGGCACAAGCGTTAGCAGATATGTTCTGGTCACGCTGGATTAAGGAGTATTTGCCCGCGTTAGGACCGCGTGACGACATCCGCCGCGAAAACAGGAACATAGAGGTCGGAGATGTGGTCGTAATCGCCGACGACCAATCGCCTCGCAACGTGTGGCCACGGGGCCAGGTAGAGAAGGTCTACCCGGGACCAGACGGCGTCGTTCGCAGTGTTGACGTGCGCACGCGTGGTGGAATCTTCAGGCGACCTGTTAGACGGCTCATAGTCCTCCCAACGAGGGAAAGGGGCTGCGGAGTCCTTCGCCGAGGGGAGGATGTTGCGGACACGAGCCGATTTTGTAAATAAATAAATTGATTATGTTTTAATTATGTTTTACCCTAGTTTTACGGTTTTATTGAACACTTTGATAATCGGAATTATGTGATTATTTAGTTTAAGTTTAAATACCTTTGTTTTACATTAGAATAAGCTAATTAGATTACGTAATTAGATGTAACATGGATATTTTCACTATTTACGTGCCCTGTTAATGTGCACTATTTACGTGTACGATTGGATATACACGTTTGGGATTTTAGTTCCAAAGTTTTGCCTGAAGCAGCGCCAAAAGAATTGGTCCACCTGAGTTGTAAAATCTTGCCGTGGCGCTACTAGTAAATGAAATTGGTAATAATTTTGGCTTATGATCTTCAATTGTTTTGTGTGTTTACTGTCTTGAATATGTACGGATAGTTAACAATTAATGTGTAAAAGGTTGGTTACGTCATAGAGTATGTGTGATCAATAACATTAGCGTTGAAAACGTTAAGAATACGACGTTATTGGTCAATTTCGTATCAACTTTTACGTTTTGCATGTATAATTTAAGATTTACGTGTTTATTTCGGATATTAGTTTTGTGTAGTTACTGTTAATATATCGCTTATATGGAAACAGCGTGTTAGTTAGTTAGAATAACCACGAATATGGAGTTATAAGTTACTAATTTTAGAATGTAGAGCGCGATAAGCGATATGTGCGTAGTGTCTTTTTGCCCGAAATGTCGTCGGAAATTGTCGCAAATTGCACGAAAATTATCTCGCCTCCGATTGGTCCGCATGAGGGCCAAATATTGGCTATAAATATGTCAGGGTAGCTCGGTACTGTTACAGTCCAACACAGCTCTTCAGAGAGTGAACAACACCGAGCTACACTACCAAGAAAGAAATAGTATTGTTTTAAATGAAGATAGAAATAGTACTCAAGAATAAATACAGTCCATTGATGTTAAAAGAAGCAAACCTCGTTTTCCTTTCCGGTATATGGTTCCTGGTGACCATTGCCTACCCATTGCTGCAGAACCCATCATTTTAAGTGAATTAAAGGAATCCAGTGATGAGGTTATTTATGCTATGTTTGCGTCCGATGTTGCTTAATCCATGGGCTGTTTTCACTTCACGTACGCCAAGTTTTCATTTCTGCGCGAAGCATCTTTCGTTATATAATACGTCGCAGTTTGACCTTAAAAGCACAAATTAAAAAATAACTCGTCGTCACCTTAGTTAGATTGAGTTACCTCGATAAATTTTTGATTAAAAGTAAAGTGACTGTCGTTGCAACGTTTTATTGCACAAATCTTAGTTGAATCGAGGCAAAAGCTTAATTCAGCTTGTAATTGGCAATCTCGTAGAAAAACTTACCACGTAACTTGTCATTAGTAGACGATTTAAAGAAATTAATAAAAAAACTCATGAGGATATTAGAGTTGTCACACTGGCGCGTGTTGGCGATTATATCGACGCTGCATCGAATTTCTTGATAAAAATCGAGAAACAAAGTAACGTAAAAATGTTAAACTGGAATCCGAACGAGAATTTTACGTCTGTCCTGTGTAACATTGTTCCAATAACAGAGATGTTGAGCACCTGTCAGCGAAGGAAGCAGTTGTACATCAACATTGTAACTTTTATTAGAAAAGAGCGCGACACTTGTGAGTAGGTACGTCAGTGGCCATTGTTCATACTGTTAAGACACATTGTCCATGTAACATAAAAAATATAAACTGACTCGAGATACCTCTACATTGTAAAAAAATCGCAAACATTCATTGCACACATCGAGCATGTTTTGACAATCCTGTTTTCGGTTTATTTACAAAAATTCTTCAGACGGTTTGGCTTTAGCATAACTATGATTTCGCCGAAGTCAGCTATGGTTGAGTCCGGCATACGGATATTTATTATATGTCCGACATTTATTATAATATAAATATGTAAATACCATAATTTGCTCGCGTCCGCCAGACCTTCACTTTGAAGTTTTCCTTCCCTCAAAATAATTTTCCGTTTTGTATTGGCAAAACAAGACAGGCTTTCGCTGACGATACAACTGATATGTTTTGTTTAGTTTAAAAGGTAAAAATAATAATAAAATTATTATACACACGTAACTGTATGTAGGTATTATTATAATTCTTTCAGAGTGTAGTAAGTCATATTACTGCACTCTTGTTGTGATTACTTGTCTCAAACATGAAAAGTAACGATATTCCTTGACACTGATCATAATAATATTATATCAACAATAGATATGTCATTGAATCTATTTATGGGGATCAGAGACGAGCAAACATAGGGTTTCAATCTCGTGTGCGCAGCTGCACCTGAATCCCTTTGGTATTGAACTATATCATGCTCTCACGGAGTGATCGCTATAATCCTCCGTACGTGTCCACCACACTACCCGCCGGCATAGCATAGCCAACTAAGCTGCCCAATGCCTGAGTTATTTGCTCAACATTGACGTCTCTACAGTCACTCTCAAAACATCACATTAATTTTTGACAAATAAGGAATTAATGAAGCTATGGTATACTGAGGGATCAAGCTATGGATCCAAGTGGAAAGAACAATATGCCTAACCTCGCCGATTTATAAAAACTAAACTCTTCTTAAGAGAAAACCCTCCATCAGAAGTTTCTGATGAAATGAACGAAACTAATTTGCTGGTTACACAAGAGATACAAATTGTGAGACATACTCCGTCGGCTGATCCGGCCATCCAGCCATGTTTGTCTCACATTCTATGGAGTGTCAAATTGGTTCTCGTGTCGTTCTGATGCGTTGCGATAAATTGCAGCGCGGTGCAGCAAACCGACTGGCAAATTGTTGGCAAACGTGGACACATTATCCGAACCAATGGCCGTGCGCTTGTAACAGCAACGGACCGACAACTAACTGCCGAGTCGCACTCATTTGTTTCTGATAAAATTTAAAGGTCATTTTACCCAATAAAGGATTTATAAGTAGAACATTTCTTTCGTAACATTATGCAGCATTTGTCCCAATTTCGTTCGTGTGTCACATTAATCCGTGCAATAATACCGCGAGACAAATATCCTTCCGGGATTACTGGCTGAAGTCGTTATCAACAAATGGTTTGACAAAACATTAACATTTATACATCGAGTAGTAGCTCAAAATAAACGAAGTGACCATCAAACTATTCCTCCTGCACATAGCTGGTTGCTTCACAAGTTCAGACTCCTAGTTAAAGTGTAAAAAAAAAGGTTCTTTATTCGCTAGATTGTTTACATGAAATTTTGTCTATTTAGGCATTGTTATTCATACCCCACTAATTTCTGTTAATATTATCAGTAATTTTGCATCCATAGTGCAAGCATAGTTTGGTTTGGGACTAGATATCTTTGTATATAATCAAAAAAGAAATAAAACATTAAAAGACTAGCTGAATTATAAAAAATATTATTCAATTAAAGAATTTATGGAAGAAAAGAATTTTTAACTTAATGTATTATAATTTTAAATAAATAACTCACCTCCATTTACTTTTAAAAAATAAATTGTACAATGTAAATAGCGTCCTCTTGTGTCCATTAATGTTGTAGTGCCCAACATGGTCCAATGTTACTTAGCTCTAAGACCTTAGCATTAAGGCTATGTAACTTTGATGCAATAAACATATTGAGTACTAGCTTCTGTCCCCGGCTTCGCCCGGGTGGCCTACTAACAATTAGCATATTTTTCTTCAGAAACAAATTCCGGTCCGGTCCGGTCCGGTCCGGTCCGGCACGGTCCGGTACGGTACGGTTCCATCCAGTCCGAGGTCCGATTCGTTCCGATCCGGTCCGGTATGATTCATCCAAGAATATTTATTTATTCAATCTTTCCACAATCGAGAGTTCATAATACCTGACATACTGTTTGTTATAGTATACTGGGGCCACTATTCGCGTTTGGATGGACCAGGCCGCCTGGTCATTTCTCACGTTCAGATCCAGTGTGATTTGTGTGGTAAGATGAATCACAGCTCGCCCTGGGCAGCTGGCGGAGTGCCACACGTCGCCTGACCCCTACATGCTTCTTGCTTGTTGGCAAGTGTTAAAACTTACCACGACAATGAGACAACGAAAAATTAGAGGGAAAGTGTTAAGTTCTTGGCTTCTTGAATAATTAACTCGTTAAAAACAAACCAGACAAGTTTGTGATAACTGCGCTCAATTTAAAAAATAACTCCGTCAACATTTACGAACAAGTTAATTTTACAAACTGACAAAGTTGAATTTTTTAAATTATCTTTTATTTTTCCTTACTTTAGAAGAAGTTTCGGGGAACACATTTTCAAAACATCTCTTTTAATGTAGGTATATTCTCTAATCTTAATAAAAACTTTTTTACTCAATATCCAAAGACCTTTTCTAGGATGAGGACACGGAAAGACATTGCAGTGGTTCCGTTCCCTACATTAGTACGTTCCGGTTAAGCGTCGAACGAAATCGAAATACAGGTAATTCCTTCTTGTGGTATAAGAAAGAAGAAGAATTCTGAAATCGGCAGTATACCTCTGACACGATGCGATGGTGAGCTAATTATTCCTGGTCCGTGTCTAAAGAAAGTAATTGTCGAATTTCAAATATTTCCACCTACACAAGGAACTCTAAATCGTGGGCGTTGCACTCAGAAATTATTCATCAAAAGTTGTTCGGTTCATTTGACGAATTATGTACCTCTGTCTGGCTCGTTAGCGAGCGACAGCAGCCGGCACCGGAGCGGCGCCGCGGCCGCTGTCGCCGGCGCACCGGCGGCGCGGCGCGCGCCTGCCTTCGTGCATAGTTAGCATTGCATAGTTTATCATCATATCAACCTATAATCATCCCACTGCTGGGATACGGGTCTCGCTTCAATCGAAGGTGATTAGAGCGTACTCTGCCACGATGCTCCAATGCGGATTGACAGAGGTCGGTGTTTTTAAACCGCCCTAAGGCCACCGACTTGGCTTAACGACTGTCATCCATCGACAACAGCCGGGACCGACGGCTTAACGTGCCCTCCGAAGCACGGAGAAGCTCGAGATAACGAAACCCATCCAAACGCTGGCTAGGGTTGCCGTCGCTTAACTTGCGTGTCATATTAGAGTGCGACACACAGCGACGCCATCGAGCTCCACGCATATCATATTGGTTTCGTTTTATTTAGATAATTTTATAAAGTTAAAATTGTATCAGATATTTCTTTCTGTTAAAATGATTGAAGCTTGGTATGAAGCTCGTATGTAATATCGATAGTAGTAGTACGCGCACGTGAACGCACTTGTAAATGATGGTATACCTTTAATAATAATATGGTTTAGTTAGATTTATTTGTTCGTCACAAAAAGTGTCCGTGTTTATCAATTTTTACAGGAAAACACCATGAAAACGAAAGTGATTTAACGAAATTGCTTCTTTAAATGCCTATAAAAAGTAAATGTCAATTTTATCATTACAACAACCCCTTTTGACAAGGAGCAGTCGTCCCGGCGCGCGGTGCACCCTGAGGCTGCGGCGCAGGGGCCAAAATGGCTTGCTGCGAGCATTTTAACGGCGGAACATTTATATCGGTGAGGATTATTTTGAAGAGTTTGTCGTAAAATAGTAAATATGTTGTCTCTCGCCCACGCATTGGCGCTCACGAACTTGAGCAAGATACTAGTGTCAGTACTTAGGCGCCGCCGGCGTAAAAAGTGTTACGCTTATGTATTTTCTTACATCAAACTCATCAGTAATATTGAGTCTTTAGTATTGTACAGTACAATAATATGAAATGTTTTTATAGAAACAGTAGAACAGAGGATCCCCGCTTTAGTGGTAAGCATAAATCGTCGCGGGCTTTATCCACCCACCGCAGGTACGGCCTATCGGTAACATAAGCCTTCTTTATTTATGTAGAACACAGAATAAACTTTAATTTTTCATATAGTTTGCGATAAGTATTACATATAAGAAAAATGACACTTTGACCAGTGTCGCGTCGCTCGTAAAGTCTTCGATTGTGACGTCGCTTACATTAACGACAAAAAACATTATGACTTTATTTCGTAAACTATCCAAGCTTCAAGAACGCGCTATTGGTTGTTTTAACTGTAATGCAAGGTGTGTTGCAGGTCCTTAAATGGAAAACTGGGCAGTTATTAATTAGCTAGCTCTCACCTTTAAAGACAATTACAGTACAGATAATATTTAAAGATTTCAATGTTTACTAAACTCCATTCCCACATTACAATACATTATCTAGCTTCCTATTATCGTTGTTTTAGTGAAATAAAGACATCTTTAATCAAACACTTCTGCCTGTTTGGTTTTTCCGCCATTCGACACAACCTTGGCGATTCCAAATGGGCAGTAATTTTACAGTGTCGTAAAGTTCCGTCCATAATGTTCCTTGAATGGAGTAAAATGCTTTCTTCCATCCTTTTTTCGTTTTTAAGTTCATCTGACATGTAGCTTATAAAAACCGCAGAGGTTTAGTTAAAAATTCCGAACTTCCCACTAACCTAAAACCTAACATATATTATGCAAAATTGATTACTGGAACTTGCAGCATCGTGTTTTCCAAGTTTTATTACGGAGTATAAACTTGGTGATCCACTCCCTGCTGAGTTAATCCCGAACTCTGAAACTAACTAAACATTGTAACACCAACAATGTACTAATGCATTTCAGTCCGTTGCGTCGTTGCAATAACAAATGAAAAATTATGCATTTAGATATTGCCAACCCCTTTTAAATTAAATTGTTAAATGACAAAAAAGGCCGTAACCGGTTTTCTTTCGCCATTTCATTTACCGGTGGCCATTTGGCTTGTTTCCGAAATGGTGGTAGTTATTTTCTTTTATTTATGTATACTAGTTGTAGATAACAAGAAAAAGTGCCTGTGAAGGCCTTTTTTTTTATTTTTTTTTTATTATCGTCAGAAAAATGCTTTGCAGCAGCCCCACCGCCCGGGGAATATGCGGTGGGGACTGTGGGACTTACCACTAAAAAACTGACGGGATGCCACTCGCCCCCTAAGTGACGGGGCCACGGGTACTGTGATACATCCGCGACCCCGCCAGGGCCGTCCGGCCAAAGTTAAACTGGCCGGACCCGCTCTCCCCGGAACGCCCCGTCAGCAGCACACCGCATCCAGGTGCACACCGAGGACCATTGCCCCCTCAAGACGACGGGCCTTCCCCGGCTCGCCGTCTCGGCTGGGTAAGGGTCCCCTCCATCTCTGCGGTCGCAACAACGTGCGACCGCTGGCCGGGCTCTGCGAGCCGCCGGCCCCTCTTCTTCAATTTTTTTAACGAGGTTTTCTTCCTCCACCGCGCCTCCTGCGCCACTCCAGGTGCCACAGCGTCCATTACGTACTTAGTGGACTCTGTGACACTTTGCGCCACCGCGCACTCCCTCTTCCAGGGTGGTCTCATTCGCCCATGTGACCCAACCCTTAACGCCCCCCGCAGTGTCTGGGTTGGCGAGACCCAGTGTCTGCAGGGCCTCCGCGTTCCACCATACGGAGGTCGCCCCCGGTATCAACGGGTGGAGTAGGGCCGGACCATCGGCCGGACACCAGTCGGGGCGAACACGCTTTTGGGGAGGATCAGCGAGCGAACGAGTCCACCACCGCTCATCATACAGCCGGCCGAGCCAAGCGCGGCCGGCTCCACCTCTTGTTTTTTAACGAGGTTGTCTCCTCAATCGCTCCACCCCCAGCACCAGTACGGATGCAAGGGGGAGCGGATTTGTCCGCATCCCACGTACTCCATCCAAGGTAGGAGCACGGGGAGCAGACCCACCGCGTCGGGAATTTGGCCGTCGGCAAGTAATTCCAGAGTTGGTTCCAGAAACTAAGGAATTACTCGCCGACGTTACCAGGGTGGACCGCGTGGAGGTATCCCAACTCCCACCCCTGCCTGTGAAGGCCTAACTTCTGAAATAAACATTTTCATTTCATCCCGTTCACAGACGACAGTTATCGCAATGGATTTGTACGAAGACAACGATCATTGCGTTGTTGAAGCCAGATACCAATCGCTCCACGATATTTCTCGGGCTGCGCTGCTCGTCTCACAATTCTTTCTTACTAGTGCATGTTTACCTTTTTATAGTAAGACGTGTTGAGAATGCACTGCAGAATAAAACATAAGTACATTCTTGGCGCCCAAGTTGTTAAGAATAAAGTTTAGAAAGCAAAGCTATTGGTATCACTATTTGTACCCGGGGCGGGTAAATAAAATCGAATCTATCGGAAGTTGGCTCCATTAAGGAGTTCTCGAGAACATCTGGTAGCACCGGGACCGCGGGCTGCCGGAGAAACATAACGCTAACTGTCGATGTAGTTCCCGCCCCGCACCGCTCTGCACTAGATTTATCCAGTTCGAACCGGAATTATTCGGTCATTTCTTGGCGAACGGGTCGGCGGGATTTGGTCAGGTAAAGTGCAGCTCGTTTAGCTCGGCGCTTTTCCAGCGCAGTGCTGCAGATTATTGCAAATTAAAATGGTTATTCCATTTCCCACTTCAGTTATTGCGATTATTGCAATAGAATTTTCGGAACTTCGGCTTTTGTGTAACACTGACTTATATTATTGGGCTACTTACGAAAATTGCCGCCATCAAATTTAAATTGTAGCTCGACGTAATGAGCACTGTTTGCAGAAATGGCAGCTAGCTCGCTATAAGTACGTAATATCAATAACTTTTTATTAGCGCATAGTCATTCCGAACTAGTTTCAAAGACATTACTTACTTGATAAAATATCTATCTGATAGCCACTTTACTAAAAAGAGAAGATCATGTTCCACCTCAGAAAATGAATGTTAGTATTAATAAGTAATAATCACACATTTCCATAGATTCATTTTCTCCGCGAATAGTCTCGAACGATATTTAAAAAAAACGCAAGTGCAAAATTGCAGTTTTCATATGCCATCAACTTATGGATTTTATTTCATTCGCAGCAACCACTTTTGCCACAAACTGACGGCTGCCTTTTAAAGTTCGATTAAAAAATACAAGCTTTATAAAACACCTAATGCTATCCGCGATGCGACTTGAACACAAACAACAAATATGCCTGTAATTAAATTATTATAGAGAATATTATGTAATATACAAACAAACTAATCAAAGCCACCACCAGTTTGTATATGGATTGTAGTTTTATATGGCGGACAACGTTGAGTTACTTAGATAACATGAAAGAAGCTTATATGCTCGCCATTAGCACATTTCACTGTAAATTTTCAATGCCTACTGATAAAATCTCCGTGGCCTACGTAAAGGAAAACACAGATTGACAAAATATTCCGGGCGGACGACATTTCATATTTGGACAGACTTCAATAGAATAATTTCCCGAATTCGGTTCGTGTTTCCGCCAAGGTGTGACGCTGCGACCATTTTCTCAGTTCAGTGGTCCGGACGCACGCGATAACATCATTACTTGTCTGTGTTTTTTAACATCATGCTTCCATCTATCTTTCCGAGAAGTAAATGTCCAATAATTTAACATCTTAAAACTCTATTTCCTTCAGTTTCCATATACTAGCTTTACATAGTATAAAATGAAGTTTCGCTGTCTGTCTGTCCCTATCTATGCAACCCTACGGTCCCTGCGGATTTTGATGTGGTTTTTCTTAATAGATGTATTATACATTCCGAAATTACGACAAGAAAGCGGGGTACTCGCAAACGAAGTTGCGCGGGTTTCGCTAGTCTTTCTTTCAAATAAACAACAGAAAATTTAATTAAGAGAAGAGTCGGGATGCTCTTTTCCACGTTATTAGCAAGTTCGCGACGCGAAGTTAGGCGCCCGGCGCCCGGGGGAGTGCGCGTATGAGCCATGCATGTTTGATGCACTCGCACTGCGCTGCAGCGAGCGAGGGAAGGTCGGACGCCTCGCCATCTTAAGGCGCACGACTTAATATCTCTACAGAGACGAAGTTTATTCCACGAAGATGACGTGAAAGATCCACAAGTGTGTGTCCTGTCAATCCTTTCAAATTTTATACAGTTACAGTACGGACCTTATTTTATAACGATTCCACTTAAAGTTCTGCTCAGCATCGTTAAAGATACAATTGAAACTTCATGAGCGCAAGGTCAAGGGCTCAGCTAACTAAAAACAATAATTGCTTACTGCACTGTAATGTAAAAACCCCGACATGTTTATTCGACACAGCTCCACCTTATTATTGCATGTTAGATTGCATCGCGAGATGTTCTTGCCATTGACCTCCAGCACAAAGGTGCACTCTTTCACTTCAAAATGAAACGATTGTTATTACAACATATTCGTACTCTCTCTTAATCTAGTACTAGGTACGTGTATTATGAAGATACCTTACAATGAAAAATAAACTGTTTTGGAAATATCTGTGTTTTTTACATGACTGCGTTCAGCACGATAACGAGGGTTATAAATTATTTTTGTATTTCTATTCACGTTTAAACGGTGCATTTGTAAAAATAATGTTTTTTAGCGTACTAAGTTACAGAGCTGATTTGAGAATCTAACTAAGAATCTAACTACTAATAAGATACCTAGTGAACGACGACAAAGTCGAGAGATACCTAACACCAACACACTCCGGAAGCCCGCATCCAAACGAAGCTACAAAGAGTATGTCTTTATATTACAATTTGTTAGAATCTAAGCAAATGTGGTTAATATATATGTACTATTAATAGAATAAATGCTTATCTAATTGATCTTTAAAAATATTGTGTATTCTCATTGCTGATTTGACACTCAATTTTAATTAAAACCAGTTATGATGTCGGTACTGTTTGTCAAATGAGCAATGAGAAATAAATGAATAATAATTAGAATTTATAAACATACTTATTAAGTTGTTACTGATTTAATTATAAATAATAAATATTTGATATTGTTAACATTGTTGATTTGACTTTTTAAAACTAGCAACACTTGTGGTGTAACTGGCAACACTCGTGATTGGGTGTCAAATCAGCAATGACAGGAGAAATACCGGCACCGGCAATTGTTGGTGTTGGGCACTTGTGCTGATGTTCGAAAAGCTGATTAAGGAGAAGTTAAATAATATAGGGGGAGAAGTGTTGTATGTTCATTGTCAATGTAGTTTGAATAAAAGAGTTAAAGCTGAACTGGTCGCTTTTCAATTCCGCTACCTTTGATCAAAGGTCAGTAAGTGGGATTGCATCGAAGCCGTTTTGGTTTTGGCGCAGGAATCAACGCCCTAAAGGTATTTAAAGGTTCGTAAAACATAATAGGTAATTAGAGTTATCGTAGTATTTCAAAGTATAAGATTGTATTAGTATCTATTTGACAATTGATTATAACGAATTACTATGATACAATTCTACAATTACTCATAATAAAAACTTTACAGTTCACTTGATAAACGAGTTTTAATAGTAATTAAACAAAAGAAGTGGAAATGGAAACTAGATTTTGACATAAAAAAATTATTGTTTACACCTATAGTATACTAAATATATGTATTGGTGTTAAATCTACATTGAATCAGTGGTCATGATTATTATTTATGTACTTACTTTAGAACAGATTATGTCAATTTATTGCTTAACTTTTTTTTTCTCTCTCTTTGTTTCTCTTTGCGCTATTACATTTATCTTTTAATGCAAAAATAAACTCACAAGCACACAATATAATATAGGCGATTACTTTTGTAGTATATTTGTTTTACAGTAAAGGAGAAATGGGAAAGTCAAAGAGATATAAGCGAAAGCGACAACACGAGGACTCCCTAAGTCCAGACACAAGGAGTGTACATATGTCACGCTCTCGGTCGAAGCATCATAGTACTGACTCACGAAGGAAAAGGTCACGAGCAGGACGTAGTACATCCAGGCACAGTTCGCAGAGTGAGCAAACGGACAGTGACCACAGAATACGTACTCCATCAGTGCGACGAGGATGTAGGATTAATAAACAGCAGTTAGCAGCACCACGAGTGGCTCCGGCTTCTGAAGGAGTACTGTCTCCAATAGTTGCACCAGTCACAGTACCTGCTGTGAGTACGTCATCGAGCAGCTCATTAGAATTAATAAATGTGTTCAAGGAAATTTTACAAGGCATGAATTCAAGTAATAACAGCGAACGCTTTCCGATTATGAATGTTATTCCTGAGTTTGACCCATCTAAAAGGAATCAGACTATTGATACGTGGATTTTAAAAGTAAACGAATGCGCATCTATTTATAATTGAACGGAGCGTCAGACCGTTCACTATGCTCTTCCTAAATTGATGGGTTTAGCTCAGAGATGGTATCAAGGTTTACCAACATTGTTGTTTTCTTGGGAGGAATGGCAAGCTAAGTTGAAAGCAGCTTTTCCTAGCGATGAAAATTATGGGAAACTATTAACAGAAATGCTTGCTTGTAGGGTCCGATTTGGAGAATCTTTAGAGGAATACTTCTATGAAAAGATTATACTATTGAATCGATGTAATATTTCTGGTAAAAATGCAACAATAGAATAGGCCACTTAGCTAGTGATGGTTGTAATTTCAAAGAGCTTACCCCGAATAATAGTAAGACTGTTTTAAGAATATCCCGGGAACAGGATAACGATCTCAAATATTTTAAATCAGCTAAAATTAATGGATATGAGGTAGATAGTTTTATCGATTTTGGAAGCCAGTGCACGTTGATGAAGGAGTCGGTGGCTCGACGATTAGTGCAGTCATGGTCAGACACAAATTTACCAGTACTAAGAGGCTTTGGTGATTCGGTTGTAAATTGTCTGGGCAAATGCAAGATCCAAATTGAAATAGATTCTGTTATAGCGGTAGTGGATACACTCATAGTACCCGATCATCTTTTGCGTGTTTCACTGATGGTAGGTCAAACGTTTACCGAACAGGATCACGTATTAGTAGTTAAAACGAATGATAAGTTAAAGTTAACATCACACACCCCAAATCAAAACTGTCATGTTAAACTCTTTACTTCTGAAGCAGTAACTATAAAAGGTCTTACTGAAGTAAATGTTCGTTCAGAACCCGAATTTTCTGGTGACTTATTTCTGGAACTTAGTCTGTCCCAAAAGCCTCAAATGGAATATGAAATAATACAAAGTATTATTAGTTTATCTGATGGTAACGGTAAAATTTACATCAAAGGTTTAGGTAAGACTAACTTTTCTTTAGATAAAAATAAATTCATAGCGCGGGCACTCCCTTTACATGAACTCTCGTTCTATAATATTAATAGAGTGGAGTCAGACACAACACCACTTCCGATGATTGATAAAGAGAAGATAAAAGCTAATGAGAATATTAGTGAGCTTGAGTTAAATAAGTTAACAGAATTATTAAATGAATTCAGAGATTGTTTTGCTTTTACTATAACAGAATTAGGATGCGTAAATGGACCCGAAATGAGCATAAACCTCAATGATCCTTCTCCGGTCGTATACCGCCCCTATCGACTCTCACACTCTGAGCGAGAGGTCGTACGTAATATGGTACAGGAACTTGAGGACAATGGCATTGTTAGGCCGTCTAAATCTGAGTATGCATCACCAATTCTATTAGTCCGAAAGAAAACGGGAGACTATCGGCTATGTATAGACTTCCGGTCTTTGAATAAAAAGTCTATAAAAGAACACTATCCATTACCAAGGATAGACGATCAATTGGATAACCTAGCTGGTTTTAAATACTATACAGCGCTGGACCTAGCGTCCGGTTATTATCAAATTCCTTTATCTGAAGCGTCTAAACATTTAACAGCGTTCGTTACTCCAGACGGACATTACGAATTTAATCGTATGCCGTTTGGACTAGCGAACGCGCCTTCAACTTTCCAACGAATCATTAATAATATCCTTGGTAATGCGAGGTTTAAGGAAGCCTTTGCTTATATGGACGATGTTATTATGCCGTCAAAAACGATAGACGAAGGCTTCCAGAAACTGCGAGAAACACTTCAATTATTTCGCTCTGCTGGTTTAACACTTAAATTACAAAAATGCAACTTCTTTATGGAATCTATAGAATATCTTGGTTTCGAAATTTGCGAAGACGGAATTAGACCTGGTACAAAAAAGACTGATGCCGTTAGAAACTTCCCTAGACCTACAGACCAACATAATGTAAGACAATTTTTAGGTCTTGCTAGTTTTTTCCGTAGATTTGTTAGGGGATTTTCGAATATCGCCAGACCGCTGACACAATTACTAAAAAAAGATTCCAAGTGGCAATGGTCAACATTAGAGGAGTCTGAATTTAACGATCTCAAAGAACATTTAACTAAACGACCTATTTTAGCATTTTACAATCCTAGTTTCGAAACACAACTTCATACTGATGCTTCTAAGATGGGGATAGCAGGTATTTTAGTACAGAGGGCCAACAAGGAGTTACCTTTCAATGCAGTAGCTTATTACAGTAGGCAAACATCGCCTGAAGAATCACGGTTTAGTTCATACGATTTAGAAACATTAGCTGTAGTCACATCGTTACAGAGATTTCGTGTATACTTGTTAGGAATACCATTTACAATAGTGACCGATTGTAACTCCTTGCGAGCTACATTTGAGAAAAGGGATATGTTGCCTAGAGTGGCTCGTTGGTGGAGCGCCATGCAGGAATATGATTTTAAAATTGTTTATAAACCAGGCACGACCATGGCGCACGTTGATGCCCTCAGCCGAAATCCTGTAGAGGCTGTTACAAATCTAGTTGAAGTTCGCAATATAGATACAGATTGGATAGCTACTGTTCAGCAGAGTGACACTGAGTTACAACGTATTGTGAATATATTAAATGACACAGAAACCAATCAAATTATAGATATTAAAAATAATTTCGTTATAAAGAAAGGACTACTCTATAGGAAGACGGCTGACGGTGAACGATGGGTGGTGCCAAAAGGGGTTAGGTGGCAAGTATTAAAGGCTAACCACGATGAGATAGGACATTTTGGGTTCGATAAAACTTATGACAAAATTAAAGGTAATTACTGGTTTGCTAAAATGAGACGTTTTATAAAAAAATATGTTTCTTCCTGCTTAGAATGTGCATATGCGAAAGTTCCTGCGGGTCGTAAAGCTGGTGAATTACATCCAATCGTAAAGGTCGATCAACCATTCCATACAATACACATCGACCACTTAGGCCCCTTTGTGCGTAGCAAAAATAAAAATTGTTATTTGCTTCTTATAATCGACGCATTTACAAAGTTTATTATTTTAAATCCTGTTAAGAGTACTAAAAGTATCCACTCCAAAAGAGCTATGAAAAATTATTTCCACACTTTTGGCGTACCTAAACGCTTAATCTCTGATAGAGGTACGTCATTCACAGCTAAACGGTTTCAGGAATATATGAGTTCACTAGGAATTAAGCATATTAAAAATGCTGTAGCAACTCCTCGAGCTAACGGGCAAGTTGAACGTTACAACCGCACTGTCTTAGCTGCCCTTACCGCTAGTAATCATGGGAAACCCGAACGTTTATGGGACGAATGTATTCCAGAAGTTCAATGGGGTTTGAATAATACTCTAAATAAAGGCATAGGAAAAACACCAGCACAAGCTCTATTTGGGATAAATTTAATGGGTGCCACGGATTCCTTATTACAACTAAGTACCAATGTTGATAACTCACAAAATAACTTAGAAACTATCAGACATGAAATAACGGAGCATATATCTAAGACGCAGGCTATACAAAAAGAAAATTTCGATAAAACCAGAAAAATAGTGCATTATAACATAGGCGATTTAGTACGCATAGAAAGAGAGATTCCATCTACTGGTGGAAGTCGTAAACTAATCCCAAAACTTAGAGGACCCTATCGTATTACAGAAGTTCTGGATAAAGATAGGTATGTAGTTGCGGATACTCCCCTATCACGGAAAGGAAATAAAAAGTTTAGTGGTATCTTCTCTGTAGATAAAATACACCCGTGGCTTGTATTTGATAGGACTATAGATAATTCAAGTTCTAATACAGAAGAGGAGGATGATTAGCCGGGTCTTTTGATTGGTAGCGTTTTTTGATATTTATAACTATTATATTGTATATTTTTATATTTCAAATCGATCTATGGAAAATAGAACGTGTTTTGTGATAATTGTAATTAATTCAATTGATAGTTATTATAATTTTGATTAAAAGAAATAAGATTGTTGCTAAAGTGCTAAAATATGAATAATATTAATTTATTGAAATGACACATTTGGAGACATGAAAGGGGCTTCTATGTGATATTGTCGTAGACGTGAAGGGGGCTACGGCAATTATAAGTTATTTATTACATACAGTATTAATTTAATAAAATGACACATTTGGAGACATGAAGGGGGCTTCTATGTGATATTGTCGTAGACATGAAGGGGGCTACGACAATTATTATAAGTTATTTATTACATGCAGTATTAATTTAATAAAATGACACATTTGGAGACATGAAGGGGGCTTCTATGTGATGTTGTCGTAGACATGAAAGGGGCTACGACAATTATAAGTTATTTATTACATACAGTATTAATTTAATAAAATGACACATTTGGAGACATGAAGGGGGCTTCTATGTGATATTGTCGTAGACATGAAGGGGGCTACGACAATTATTATAAGTTATTTATTACATGCAGTATTAATTTAATAAAATGACACATTTGGAGACATGAAGGGGGCTTCTATGTGATATTGTCGTAGACGTGAAGGGGACTACGACAATTATATATAAGTTATTTAATTTTATCACATGCAATATTCATTTAATGAAACGAGACTTATGACACATGACAGTTATGGAAGTAACTATAGTTAATATGATAGAGATAATAATGATTATAACGTAATAAATGTGATCATAAACGAGAATGCGGCGACTTACATGAAAATAAATTATTGATTCTGCTAGAGACGCATTGAAGACATGTATGGGGCTTCAATACTCATTACTTATTATTGTTGACATGGAGGGACTACCACGATTAAGGCGTTCGAATGTAACCGAAAAGTAAAAGAGATACTTAATGTAATTATTATGTTTTTACAGTTAAAAGTTTATTTAGTATCACAATAATAATATGTTCTTCCACGCATTTATAAATGATATATCTTTCAGACAGTGATATTAGTATAACTGAGAAATTGTAGTCTTTCACGAGGCGTGAAATTATCAGGAAAGGCCGACTGTTAGAATCTAAGCAAATGTGGTTAATATATATGTACTATTAATAGAATAAATGCTTATCTAATTGATCTTTAAAAATATTGTGTATTCTCATTGCTGATTTGACACTCAATTTTAATTAAAACCAGTTATGATGTCGGTACTGTTTGTCAAATGAGCAATGAGAAATAAATGAATAATAATTAGAATTTATAAACATACTTATTAAGTTGTTACTGATTTAATTATAAATAATAAATATTTGATATTGTTAACATTGTTGATTTGACTTTTTAAAACTAGCAACACTTGTGGTGTAACTGGCAACACTCGTGATTGGGTGTCAAATCAGCAATGACAGGAGAAATACCGGCACCGGCAATTGTTGGTGTTGGGCACTTGTGCTGATGTTCGAAAAGCTGATTAAGGAGAAGTTAAATAATATAGGGGGAGAAGTGTTGTATGTTCATTGTCAATGTAGTTTGAATAAAAGAGTTAAAGCTGAACTGGTCGCTTTTCAATTCCGCTACCTTTGATCAAAAATTGATTTAATCTAAAATATATTCGACCTCCGTGGCGTAATGGTTACCACGCCAGACCGCCACCCAGGAGGTCCCGGGTTCGATCCCCGGTCGGGTCATGATGAAAAACGAACTTTTTCTGATTGGCTTCGGGTCTTGGATGTTTATCTATATATGTATTCGTTATAAAATATAATATCGTTGAGTTAGTATCCCATAACACAAGTTTCGAACTTACTTTGGGGCTAGCTCAATCAGTATGAATTGTCCGTAAATTAGATTAGACTATTATGTGAGTTCTTGTACGACCAACGACAATCTTCAGAAAGAAATATTAATAAACTGACAAAACTTTAAAACTTATAAAGGTCTATATAACAATATTTACGGCCAGGAAACTAATAGGGTCATCATCAGTACATAATATGTTAATTTGTCTCTTTATTCTTTATATAAAATTCAAAAAACGAATTAGTTGCTGTTCGTGCGTCGACAGTTTTGGTAAAGACCCGAAACCGTCAAACGAATCGAATAAAGAAATAAATGATGACGATCAAGCGTTAAACTGAATCAAGCTACTCTTAAATCACATACACGGGGGGTTCTGTTTTGGCATTGTGTGTGTTTGTGTGCGACACGCTGTCGCCACTAATGTCGCGATATCGCGTCTTTGTCCGCGGCTTTGTTCCCGCGAGATTAATGAGCCCCGCTCCCGGTTATTAACAAGGTCATTGACGCGCCGCGCCGCTTCCAGGACGTCACTACACTCCAACTTTCTTTATTGTATAAACTTCTATCTCATGTTCAAACAATCCCTCTTTCTCTTGTACATACATAACTTTTTCAATAAGTTACACTACGCTATAAGTTCATTTGTTGACAACATGCCGTAATACTCTGAAAAGCAAGTACCTGGTAGTAGCGGGCCGGCATTGAACGCCGAAATAGAATCTGTTTAGGCCGCCGCGTGTTTGCCGTCATATTGAAGTGGCCATCAGCAGATTGGGCGGGTGATGTATGGGCCGCGCCCGCCGCAGATGCAACACAATCACTCAATTTACCTCTATGAATAAATGCTACGATTTTAACTTCGGAGAGGACGGTTATTAAATTTGTTTTCTGTAGTAGACGATATACTACTGTCATTAATACTAGTAGTAGAATTAAGCTAACCTCTAATGACAAGAAACCAACCACAGCGCTGAAAGGACTAAATTAAGTTAACCATACCAGAAGCTGAATTAACTGGTATGTTCTACCCTACAAGAACAAATAACATCGCGTGCAAAAACTACTATTGCATAAATAAATCAATATTTACCGTACATTTATGCGCAACACGTCGAACCGGAATCAAACCGTGGTCCGCGGTCACGGAAGTATCGAAATGTAATTACCGGGATGCGGGTCGGCCGTCACTCAGCCCCAACTGAGGGCGAACTTCGACGGTGCGGAGGACGGTTTCCAAATTTTTTGCAACCAAGTATCGAAACTTTGTTCCATTTATCTACTCGCATGACTTTGTACTACAATCAAACTTGTGGAGGTTGTAAGAGTAATAGGCTACCAGACGGCTCGTGGTCATAGCAGATATTTATTTATAGTTGCACAATGTTAATAGTAAAGGAATTTGTACTATTTCGCCGACACAATTCAAATAAATATCCTGAAGCTATCAAAATACATTGAAATCCGAACGAAGCACTATTTCGAACAAAAAATCTTTTTCAACATTGCATTGTCACTATCCTAAATTATAGTGTGTGATATGATATTTGACTGCACACGACCTGAGGGATTGTTTCCTTCTTAAACATCTTTCACCATTTTAAAGGTTTTCAATTTTGTAATTGAACTGAGAGAGAACTGAGATGAATGATGATAAATCATTTAGGAATATTTCAAGATGATCGATAATTTGTTCAAGCCGCTAATGGTTATTATATTAATTGTCTCTTGCTCATTTGCATACCAGAGTCGCGATAATCATTAATCAGGGAAAGGGTTGGAATAGTTTCGAAGTGGTTCCATTACGCGCGCCTCGCCGTGGACCGGCTTCCGTTTCTGTCGCTCTCAGCCCCAACTATTCCGATATCCTCTAGCTGGCGCCTCTATAGCATCGCCGCAAGGTAATTAATCCTCTACGACAAAATTAATAATAGCAAAAGTGTTTTCTAAATCTAATACTGATTTATAGTAATTTCAAACTAGTCTATTAATTACTTGTTATTTTAGTCTTTTTCAGAGAACTGTTTAGAAAACATAGTTCTGCTTAACTCCGGTAGTTCTAGCATCTCACTATCATCAATCTTACTCTAACTACATATTACAAAGAATGTACAGTCAGCAGTATAAACAAACATGTTGTCGCCATGTCACTAGTCACTATAAATAACGTTGTTACCATATCCACTCAAAATTCATCAGTAAGTAAAAAGTAAAACAAAAGTAACAAGGTACAAAACAAAATGACAACATATTAATGCCGCTAGTTGTGCAATCAAATTCTATGATTAACAAGATACAAAGAGCTTGCCTCCACTCCGCTCCGGGCTGAAGCTGCAGTCGCTGGAACAGCAGACTACAAAGCATGTTTTCAATTAGGAGACGTGATTTCTTTAGTTCAAACTTGCTGCTTACAAAATTTAATTACCAATTTCCTCGAAGTAACCATCTTTAAATAAGCCACAAGCGGCCCCGAAGTTCGTCGGCTTACGCACTAAGCCCATTGTTTGAATGCATCCGAGAGCTAAATCCGGCCGGCGGCGGCCCCTTCGCTGGAAACTGACAAGTATAGGTATTTGTGTCACTTCCACCTCTATTGTCAAATAAGGGAGAGAAAGCCTATCGAGTGACGGCTTTACTTAACAATATATTAAAACAGTATCTAGGTCAGTGATGGAGGCTGGCGGGCCGACTCTCAGTTGTGGTTGTCATCTTGGGGGACTGGTCTGCTCGCTTTATTAACATCTACATATTCGACATATTTAGGATTTGACCATAGCGCTATTTGGATCGACATCCCGCGTTTTGAGCTTGATTTCTGTATGTACCTGGATCTGTATTTTATTTATTCTTATAAATGTACTTATACATTGTAACAAAAGAGTGAAAGGAAAAAAAAAATTGCTAAATGACAAAAAAGGCCGTAACCGGGTTTCTTTCGCCATTTCTTTTACCGGTGGCCATTTTGCTTGTGTCCGAAATGGTGGTAGTATATAACGTAGTATATTCTCTTTATACATATATACAAATTGTAAATGACAAGAAAAAGTGCCTGTGAAGGTCTAATTTCTGAAATAAACGATTTCATTTCATTTCATTTCATTTCATTTCATTTCATTTCATTTAGGTACTTGAGCATACCACTAATAGTACTATGTTTTGGCCTATGACTCTATACTCTTTTCACTTCACTATTGCTGCATCTCCTGATTTTCTGACGGTAAACCACTCCTGTTCGCGAACTCATAGAAGGAAAACACATTTAACCACTGCGTCAATACATTTGTCGCGACGCAACCCTCCTCCCGTGACTTGCAATGTCGGTCGCGTATACGGGTCTAATAAACATAACAAAGCCAAGTCCGAGCTAGTGGGATAGTTCCGTAACCCTGCTCACGCGCCGCGAGGGGCTGTGACGGCGTCACATTATAATAATTGCAACGTCAGGCGCCCGCGCTGTGGCCGGCTACTGCACGCCAGTAGCCAGTGTACCGCCACGCAGTTAGGACACGTCGTACATAATATTCAGAACTATATATACTGTGTTTCGAAATTCTCAATAAATAATCGTATACAAGTTTGGATATCATTTAACCACTTCCACAACATAATTTAATGCGGCCGCTCATTCTGGTGTGGCGAGGAAGAATGTATTTCGCCGCTAAAATATGCATGAGATTGAAGAGTATAGTGGAGATGTGTGCACTGATGGGATACTCACGGTCAATATCTATTAATGTTTTGATAATTAACTCAGAAGACATTGTTAATAATGTTGAATACACACAGTCTAATTTAATTGTCATCATTTCCCTCTTATGTTGTTTAAATAAAAACCCTTTCTTCAAAAGGAGTTCGCCGCGGCTGAATTATCCCAAAGGAATTTAAATAAAGATGCCAGGAAAAAGATTCCGCGCACTTCCGAACTCTCTTCAATAAATCGTTAACAACATTGTTTTGGGTTTCGTAGCGGGCAGTCGCAAGCGGCTACGGTCCGCTACGGACGACGGCTACGGAAGGCTACAAGCGGCTACGGGCGTAGCCATAGGGCTACGGAAGACTACGGACGACGACGACGGAGGCACAGCAGTTATTTGCAACATATTCAATCAATTTCAGTTTTATTAAAATGAACAGCATCTGTATCGAAAAGCTCATTCCATTCCGATTGAACCTAATCGTTTCTTCGATTTTCCCCGTGGACTAAGTAGTCAATTCCTAATAATTTTTCATATTTTTGTTCCGCAAAACTTTAATGATATTTTATTCTGCCGCAACAATACCTTCAAATCGAAATCAATAATGCAATCTTTAATGTTGTTGTACCAATTATATCTTGAAGTACCAAAATATATATACAATATTATTGATTCAACTTGTATTTGTTTCAAAATTAAAATCGTGGTTCTCGGGAAACCATCCAAAAACCATCTAAAAACAATCCAAAAATCTGAAAATCATTTTGAAAACTATCAGAAAACTTTTGAAAACCCTAATAATTGAGTTATAACCTAAAAAAATGGATTCAAGTGGAAAAAAATGTCGCCCAGAATCCATTGAGGGATCAAGCAATGGATAGAATTGGAAGGAGGGCATTTGCAAACGAATATTTTATTGTTAGAGATAGAGATTACTAGAGGTGTGAGACGGGTGATCCGTCTTACTTACGCGCTAGTTTCAGCCTAACGAGTTGTTTGCCGAGATTTA
Source organism: Endotricha flammealis (assembly GCA_905163395.2). Taxonomy (NCBI): domain Eukaryota; kingdom Metazoa; phylum Arthropoda; class Insecta; order Lepidoptera; family Pyralidae; genus Endotricha; species Endotricha flammealis. The sequence continues at coordinate 186,820 of LR990857.1, read as the reverse complement.
GTGTCGTGTGCTTGCTACTAGGGCTCCGACCAGGGAAAAGGTCACTGACAACGATTGGCGCCACATTACTCACGCTAAATGAATTACTATTATAATTCACATTTCAAGTCCAAAACACTGTCGTTTCGGTAGGTACTGAAGGTAGTCCTAAATTTGGTAATTTAGGACTACCTTTCACAGGGAGAGAAGTAGCGCAAAGGCGTTTTCTTTTTTTTAAGAAATTTAATATGATTTTTTTGTAAAGCCACTGTGATGTTACAGTGATACTCTGCGTGTTTTCATAGTATAAAATGAAGTCGCTTCATGATGTCTGTCTGTCCCTATCATCATCATCATCATCATATCAACCCATAGCAGTGGGTCTCCCTTCAATCGAAGGGGACTATACTGCAGTGGGATGATTATGGGTTGAAATGGCTATACAAGATATAATAATAAGATATTTATTATTTTGGAATCAATGCGAGAAGGTTTTATTTATCGAGTAACAAACCTGAAAAAACGAAGCATTACATGCTTCATTTACAAATAAAAATAGAGTTCCTAGAAGTCTTAGAAAAAGGTATAGTTTCACTCACTACTGTGTCTATGTTTAAATTCATTTTTGTCCCTCCTACCACTTGGAACCACCGCCTTTATCCCAAGAGCGAGTGGACTTTATCTAGGATCTAAGGTGTCTCCTATTCTTCAAAATATCAGAGTAACCGCAGCTCTTAGGACTCTGCTTACCTCCTAACGTACGTGTCGTTTCCAAGCAAGGTTATGCGTGTCTCTATTTATCGTAATGCAAACTTACACTAGCTGTAATGTCACTCTACTATCCCCAAAAAAAAACATATCAATCCGTTCATTACTTTCGACGTGAAGGGAGGACAAACAAACAAACAAACACACTTTCACATTTATAATATTAGAATTATGAATATATTATAAATCGATGTTGCCGCATAAATACATATATAAGTATAGGTTCGTCGATTTAATAAAGTTAAACATAAAATATTGTTCCACCGCCATCTGTACGGCCAGCGCACAACTACGAACGCCAAGTGGCGGCGAGCGCGCTCTGCGCTGCTGCGGGCGCGCCTTGCTTGGCCGACGCGGCGGCGCTGAACTTTATCACAGTCGCCAGATGTCGCTTCTTATTTTTGCAGAACAATATTTCAGATAATTTTGTACATTGATAATAATTATTATTTAATAGATAGCAGCTTGTTATCGATTTTGTGTACTCCATTCAGGACTATTAAAATTTAAATCTGAACACACCACTCAGATGTAAGATAAGTGAGAGATACAGAAGTCCAACTTCTTCTTTATAATAGTACTTTTATCAAGCTGCAATGATTTCTTTTATTTATAAATTACTAATGTGCGTAATATTTGTAACCGTTCACATAGGTAAGGTTGGAATAGGCCTTCGTTTGTTAATGATGGTCGGTGGTTTGCGGCGTCAAGGCGACATGATTGAGTCGTTTTGATTTGGCCGTTGGTGCAAGGTTGATGCGCTCCCCGGTGCAGCAGCGATCGCGTTACAGATTACCCTACTAAAATGCAACAGACGTCGGTATCTCGGCCATTAGTGAAACGGACGAACTTTCTTATCTGTCACATTAATATTATTATCATTAACAGTAATTTATGATGTGTAACATTGGCCATATCTGTTGCGGGCGTCCATGCGATGAAAGTGATCAGCTCCAATTGATGGACTCCACTCTTAACTTAACTGATCACTCGTTGCATTACATTATAAAAATAACTATTTATTAATATTACTGGATGTGTGTTAGGTAAGTTACAGCCTGGATTAACAGATAGGTAAGAATATATTATAATGAAGCAAGCACTTATGAATAACAGTAACACCAGAGGTTCTAGGTACCAATGCGCTACAAGGAGGGGAATAAGGAAAAATAAATACGAAATGATTTCGGCACCGAATCTCTCACTCACCGAACGAAATACATTGCTGCTTCAAATCAAACCGATATTCTGTGAGAGGCTGGTACTCGTCCCTTCGTTGAGCCCAATCTATAAATGCTCTGCCACTCCAAATGCCATGTGTTAATCTGCGAGGAGTAAACAATAATTGTCGTCGTACCAGCCACTCATTCGCCTCCATTTTCGTATCTATCGTCCTTGCTCTCTATTATTATTCGAATTTTATTGACGCATTCGGTGTCTGCTGAAGCGTTCGAAAAATCTTTCTGAGAATATATCTTCACATCATTAGGTATTTGTGCACAGACTAAATTACTTTTCAAACAATTTGCAGGACGGAATAAATTATTACCTATGGCCGTCCTTCAAAATGATTCGGCTACCGGTTTGGTTCGGCAGACAATATATTGGTGGACAGTTTAATCAGACAACTTATGTCTTCTATGAAAGGACAACGGATAAGAAAGATGAAGCTGGGACAACGAACCACAGCAGCTACATGTGTGTAGATAGTGCCATCCGCGAGGAGCGAGGCGCGGCGCGGAAGCCGCAGCTTCGCCGATGGCATTGTCTATAAATATCTGCGTACTTTTGTAAAAGTTAAAGCTGTCACCGCATTTGCTGTAAATAAACTAATGAATTTGTGGTACTAAGTCGCGGCCGCCATCTGACCGCACTCGATTTAATTCTAGACTATCGCGTTGAGGAAAAGTGCGAGAGAATTAGTCAGCCAGGACTCAGGACGAGCGCGCACGCTTGTGCATCTGGCCAGAATGTTGTCACGGTGTGTTATTGTGGATAAGAATAGAATTATAAAATTGTTTAAAATCATGTAGAGCCGCATAGCGGTGATAGGGTCAAGGGGTGATAGCCAGTGATAGGCCGATAGCCCGTGCAAAAGAAGCAACTTCTTAACCGAATGGTCACTGGTTCAAATCCTGGGATGGGCATATACTTACTCGACTCGACTTTCGTATTGGCGGTGAACGAAATTTTTGAAATCATAACGCAATATTAAGAAAATGAAACGCGAATGTTAGTGTTGTTTTCTTTCACGAAAAACGACTGCTCAGATAGTTTATAGCCGGTTTCACCGAAATCGAAAAAACCGGGCAAACCGGGTTTAAAGCCATTTTTAAAACCGGGTTTAAAATTAGGTGAAACCGGGGTTTTTCGGTTTTAAATCATAATACCATTTGAGGGGTAAAATCATGGTTTTCTTAACTTATTTAGCACTTTTATACGACTGGCTCAAAATGACCAGAATCCAGAGCCAAAAAAGTTATACATACTTTTTATTATTATTAGTTTTTCTTCAAAAGGGAAAGTGTTTTGTTTCATATTATTTTATTAATTACTAGCTTCTGCCCGCGGCTTCGCCCGCGTGGCCTAGTAACAATTAGCATATTTTTCTTCAGAAACAAATTCCGGTCCTGCACAGCCCGGTACGGTACGGTTCCATCCGGTCTGGTCGGTCCGGTCAGTCCGGGCCGGTCCGGTCGGTCCGGTCCTGATCCATATCAGCCTACACGCCTACACCTACACGCCAATTAACATATTTTTCTACAGAAAAAAAAACCGGTCCGGTCTGGCACGGCCCGGTACGGTGCGGTTCCTTCCGGACCGATCAGGTCTGATCCGTTCCGGTCCGGTCCGGTCCTTATATGGACCCTACATGACAAAATTGGCATCTCTAGACCCAGCGGTTTGGGCTGTGCGTTGATATCCCCTTGCAACTTCGTTTGCGTATATCTCGGATTCCCGTGGGAATTTTGAAAAGAAACATACACTAAATGTTAAGTTGAGCAAATCGCCACATATTAGTGAAAACCGCATCCAAATCGGTTCAGCCGTTTCTGAGATTAGCGTGTGCAAACAAACATACAAACAGACGGACAAAAAAAAAACGGTCCGGTCCGGTTCGGTCCGGTCCGGCACGGACTCGGTACGGTGCGGTTCCTTCCGGACCGATCAGGTCTGATCCGTTCGGGTCCGGTCCGGTTCGGTCCGGTCGGTCCGGACCATATATGGACCCTACATGCCAAATTTGGCATCTCTAGACCCAACGGTTTGGTCTGTGCGTCCTCTTGCAACTTCGTTTGCGTATATCTCGCTTTCCCGTGGGAATTTTGAAAAATTCTTTCTTAGTACATCCCTAGACATCGTAAGGAATCTACATGCCAAATTTGGAATCTCTAGACCCAGCGGTTTGGGCTGTGCGTTGATATCCCCTTGCAACTTCGTTTGCGTATATCTCGGATTCCCATGGGAATTTTGAAAAGAAACATACACTAAATGTTAAGTTGAGCAATTAGCCACATATTAGTGAAAACCGCATCCAAATCGGTTTAGCCGTTTCTGAGATTAGCGTGTACAAACATACATACAAACATACAAACATCCAAACATACAAACATACATACATACAAACAGACGAACAAAATTTTACGAAATTCTTGTTCTATTGCTTATTCTTCATTGCCCTAAACAATTTTTTTGGAAATATATTCAATGTACAGACAAACTTTTTTTACACTTTTATTATATTATAGATTATAGATTTCCTAACCTAAGTAAGCATTGTTGTAATTGTAATGTATAGGTTCATATGTTCCTGTTTACAATAAGGGTGATTACATCGACTGAATATTAAAGTACAGTACTTATAATCTAGTTTTATTTAAAGATAAAAATAAAATCAAAATCACCGAAAAAAACGGAAAACCGGGTTTGCCACTGAATTGAAACCGAAAACCCAGTTTTCTAATATACCTGCGGTTTTGTGACCCCTAGTTTATACATAGTTTGGATGAACACAATATAGAATCGCTTTTATCGCTTTTATTCCGGATATCAGTCTGAGAACGAGATTGGCACCAGCTAGTTGCAGTCGGTATCTCCGCCAATCCTTCAGGCTTGGGTAGCGGACCCCACTGCACGCAATGGAAACGCTATATCGCTATAGAGACTATTCTTTCTCAAAATCGTTACTTGTGTATACGTTTAGATTACGAAAGTACGAGGACGAAGAGTTGTATAAGCACATTAAAATTGATAAGAATTAGTGACTGTCAGAGGTCAGCGTGAGCTCTCCGAACGCAATTGTATTGTTGAAATGTTGAATAAATAACAAATGGAAACCAGTGAAACGGCTCGGATGGAAGGAAGCCTTTCAGGCGGCTTGCACAATTGCCGACTTGTCTACGAACCTCTGCAATATAATCGTTTTATTTTATATTTCATAGCACCAATGTACCTATGTTTCATGAATGAAGAATATTTGTATTTCTACCATATCACCATACACTGTTGCTGTCTATTTAGGCGCACTCAACAATAAGTTCATAAATTGAAATAAAGTGCAATCGATTTTAACGAAACAAATTCTTGGTATTAGCGGTTTGGTAATCTGCGGACGGTATAGCCACGAATCTATCCTGAATAATAATGAAAATGTTTTTTGTGTAAATAAGCATGTTTTAAATGCGCATTCCTCTTTCGCACGAGGTCCTAAGGTCCGTTGCGCCTGCGCCCCGCGTCGCATGAATGGTAATGCGCGCCGCTCGCCCTCGGAGCGCGCCGTCGACGACAAACGCGCAGCAAGTAATTAGGACGCTTCTATTTGCTCATTATATAAATTATTAGAATGTACTCTACATACAGAATTGAGAATCCAGATCAGTGGCACAGCGATATCGTAGGTCAGGGGTCAGAGTGGACATAGATGTCAGTTGCTCAATTTCGTCAGATGTTCTTTGGCGAATTATTTTATACCTATATACATGTCTGCTAGTAAACAGTATTTCTTAGCGCATTTTCTATAGTCTTCTAGTAAAACACATTTCAAATAAAATCCAAATTATGTACTTGCTAATAAAACTCAGGTGTTTACTTCCTAGTTCAAACGCGCTTACCTGGCACTTAGTTGAATATAAATGGATTTAGCAGCCCAATGCTAAAAAGCTCAAGTTTAGGATACATGAACATCACGGTGGCGGCAGAACCCTTGGTGGATCCATGCGAAGTCGGTGTTCCACCCTATGGGCACATTGAGGCAACAGTGTTATTTGTAAGTTATTGCCAACTGGGTTTGTTTACTGGTCCCTGGTTACACAACCGGGGGTGAGCTCGGAGCGGGGGTGGGGGCGCGGGGCGCAGTCGTGACTCGCGATAACGAAGCTTATCGCCATACAAACACGTCCACTCCTTATCTGGCTGTCACCATTGAGCAGAAATAGAGCATCGAATATTTGTACTTAATCATTAATCGGAAAATAACGAAGAGTCGCACTGATAACGCGCGCGCGCAGCCGAACGAAAACGCGCCTTATCGCACACGGCGTAAGGCGCACAGTCTCGGCCGGCGGCGGCGCGCGCGATAAACGTGCCCCCTGAACCGGGCTCCGGGAATATCTCAAGAACGTCCTATCTGGTGCCGGGTCGCGGGGCGAGCGGGGAGGGAGGCGGAGGGCATAGCAACTTAGATTACAAATTATTTGATCTAAGAACACAAGGAGCAATTACTATGTGAACCGTATTTTCTGGAGGAGAGATAACTTAATTCTGAGACCTTCTCAACATAAAAATTTATAAATGGTATTTCCATGTTTGTGGCTTGCATATAATTATCCTCGGATAAAAAAAGACTAGGCCAACTAACCCGAAGGACACTGGCACCTGTTTAGCAAACGTTTCGATCACGACAAACTACAGTCCGCGTCACTGCTTATTCAGTAAATTAATAGGTGGCCGAGCAAAGCCCCGAGGGATATTTGCATGACAATTTTTAATACATTAGAGTACCCACAGGAGTGGTGGTGTGGTGGTATGGGGCGGGAGCGAGGGGGGGGCGGAGGGGGGCGGGCGTGCACTTGACCAAACACGGGATCGGTGTCACCGCTGTGGGTCGCTGCTCACACACCATTACTCCAGTTTGGCGAGCAAACAACTGCACCGCACTAGGGGACGCAAACGGAACCATCATTTTATTCTAAGAAGAAATTCTCTACTGAGAACCCTTTATTCCCACTAGTCCCTTTGGTAGTTCCTTTAAAGTGACTAGCGGAACTTTTCTGTCCCACTTGTTCCTTTAAACATACATTTGTAACAAGTAAAATTTCAGTGTCGAGCATCCGTGTTTCATTCAGGGAACGCGAGATCCGGAAGCACAACTCCCATCCCATACCCTCCTTTATCCTTCTCCTGTGGGGAATACAGGAGTAGGCAGCGAGGAGCAACCGTCCTCCATGCCCCCCTATACAAAGCAAACTTAAAAACATTACAGAATATCATTATACTGGAATGTGTCTCAACTTTATTCATGATTTCGTGGGAAGTAGATTTTATCTATTCACGACACTACCCCTATAAATATTGATACAGACGCGTCAATATGATCAATTTATAAAATATATTTTTTGGTAGTTTTGAATTTTCGAATATTCATACTTACAAGGAAATTCCTTAAAGCAAAAGCCAATTGGCTTTTGCATAACAGAATACACCGTAAGCAATAAGTGTAATGCAACCGTGCGAAGTGAAGAAAGCGGGTCCGCGGACGTGCCCAAGGTCCCGCGATTACCTTCCCGCGCGCACGGAATAGATAACGCATTGTTTCCCAGCGGCAGGTTTTTTTTTTTTTTTTTTATTAATTGAAAATTTCAGTTTGGGTGTACTAACACCCTCTTCTGAGACACCGGACTGTTGCGGGAGCGTAGGGCTCTCACCGCCAAAAATTTACAGTGTCAGCCCAGCGGCAGGTGTCACGTGGCCGCTATTTATAGACTCCAGCCGCGCGCCCTCCTCGGGCCGCTGGAGCCTCGCGCGCCAGCAGCGGCTCAATCTCGTACAACAGCCGCACCACGGGCCTGCTCGGTGGTAAGCAGCAATGCGTTTCGTTCGGTGAATGAGTGATTGTTGAACCCGGGCCTAAGACTTGTTTATTTCTAAGCTGCTTATATATGTATGACATGGCTTAAACCGAAGAGTAAGGCATTACCCTCCACTACCGACACCTAGCTAGTAGAGATGGGAAGCCATCAAATAAAATGACTTAGAATGAATTCTAAAATACCACTGTGACTGATTATTGTTCAAATAAATGTCAATTTTATTAATTTCTATTTTAGTAATTTAATATTTACATACCTACGTATGTAAATGTGCTGTGTCTATGCTTAAGTTAGGAAGAACTAATAGGTATTCTGCGCTTATAGGCAAAATAACTCGTGATGTGAATATCAGTTAGTTGTTCGAATGTAACATGGTATCTCGACGCGATGCTGATGATCGAATAACGCAAGGAACAACGACATTTGATATTGTGATTGACACACGCTTGAACTTTTATCATGTCCTAAATAAAATATAATTATAATGTTAGGTACATTTTGAAGCCAGAGCGTGTACGTACACGCTACGTTTATCATCGGAAATTGTTTTCTAAACAGAAGTTTATCGTATGAAATTGCCGCGCATGGTAACCCGAGTGGCGGCCGTGCGGACCTCGCCGCGCATGGTAATATAGGCCAATTACCCGGGGATAGAGTAGCTTCCAACGGTGAAAGAATTTTTTCAAACCGGTCTTGTAGTTGTTGTATTCAATGCAAACAAACAAACAATCAAATCTTTCCTTTTTATAATCACAGTGCTGCTCTATCAGTATTCACTACTCGCATCGGACATTCCTTAGGTTGCGAGCATGCTGGCAGCCGCTGCCAGTACCGAGCCAACCACTGATTTCGAGACCAAGCCCTAAGGGCGCGAACTCGAAGCCGAGCTGCCTAAATGAATTCCTGCCTGTCGGCCTAAGTGACGCTAAGAGCCCGCAGCAGGCGCCGCCCCGTGGTGTGGCGTCGCGGCGCGCCATGAATAAAGAAATGTCGACCTTTTGATCCGCACACAAAACGTATGTACATTTTTTAACGTATCGCAAACACGCTAAAGTAATTAATTCTTTTGTTCAAAGCGGGGTATCGGGACAAAAATGGCAAAATACCGCTCCGTAATTCGAACAGCTTCAAACTAAACTTCACTTAAGTCCATCGAAATAAAACTATACCACTTCATGTCAAGTTCTGGAATACGGGACAAGCCCAGCACACAACACATTCCCACCAATGTGTCCACCTGTGTAGCCAGGATCGACAACAGCGACCTCAGATTGACAATGAGCAATGGAGCTTATTGACGTCCCGGAGGAGAAACTACGGCTGTCTTGGTAATAAAATGAGTTAGTATCATAACGGTGCAAGAATTTAATCAGAAAGAAGATAGTCGAACTAGGAAGTATTAAAAGGACTTCCCTCCTTAACAACTACTTGATAAGTTCTGGAATGTGGTCTAATCGACGCTTGATTTCACGATGACGGAGGGCACTGCTCACCGGGGTCGCGGCACTTGCTGTCGTAACCGCCTATTGGGTGCATTGAACAGCCATAGTCAAATAGAATACATCATGACTTCCTGTTGGACCAACTGTTATGCACAACTAGTTGTTTAGAACAGAAAAACATTTGCACGCAAATGATATTCAAGATACATAAAAACCTTAAATCTAAACACAAAACGAAAGCGCCGAGTGGAAATCATGTGTGCCGCAGTGACATAATATCGATGTATGTTATAGGCTCATGGTTTGAGTACCTGAACGAGGGTCAAGGTTCGATGTGCCCTTTTTTGTTTAATAATTTGACAGTTAGTAGTACGATAATGCCACAGAGTAATAATAATGCCGCTCGAGAACTTGTGATGAAACAGGACACGTGTTTACACACCCCGCGGGCCGCGGCGCCTCGCAGGGCGCAGGCCAATTCTGAGACAAATTGACTTTCAAATGCGGCTACGCGCTCCCGAATCAAGTTCAATGTTAACCAGAATTAACTCCGGAAAAAACTGTACCGTATAAGAGGTATAAGTTAGCGGCGGGCGAAGGCGCGCCTGTTGCCGGGCGCCGCTCGCGATGCCCCTAATCCGGCGGCCATTGGAGTTTCCTGTGTCACACTCGTTGAAATTCAAATCGCCGTCGCCGTTTGATAAAATCACGTTTTAAGTATTTTTTTATAGATATCGTTGTGTAAGTATTTTTTACTGGAATACCAAAGAGTGTAGCGTTATGGAAACTATTGTTGCATCAGTAACCTGACTAAGGTCGTCGGGTGTTTGCTCGTGGGTCCTGGTCCCGCCCGTTGCTTCCTGGTGTCTGTCGGGCGCCGGCCTGTGCGGCGCGAGTGCGGCGCGGCGCTCGGCCGACGCCTACTCGTCGCTCATTTCTCTGCCGAAGGTCAACCGGTTCTTTTACTTGAAAATTTCAAATTTGAATAAAACGATACTTTACTGCGGGAGTCGTGAACCTGGCGACGACGACGTGCATGTTTAAAATAAACAGACGTCAATGTAAAACTATACGTTTCGCGTGTCCTATTACCGCTGCAGCAATGCATTATGCGTCACATTACCTACATTACACATTTTTGAAAACGTAATTTGAGACTGCATTAACAGACATTTCAATAGTTTATAGATTTTTTTGTCTGTTGGAAAAGGAAGATTCATTAGTTTACAAAATTCGGTGTGCATTATAGAGGGCTTAACTATAACTATTACCACAGAATTCATAATAGCTATTACGACACATATATTTATGGAAAAATGTAACGTTCTTACTTTATCCGTATCCGTGTCATTAGGAGGGCCGGGTGCCGAAGGCTGGGCGCCGCTGCCCGCGCGAACTGGCTCCGCGGATGCGCCTGTGGCATGCCGGACTGGGGACGCCGAGCCAGTGCGGCCAGTTTGGCTATTTGTGTTATAAGTGTTGTGGACAGGCACTAATTCGCAGTGGACATCGACCAGCTCGCCGATGAGCTTTTCGCTGACGACTAGCTCACGACAATTTTCCTAATTTAGAAATGGTAGAAAACTCTCTCGTCAAAGACACTTATTATCAATAAAAAAAAACTAACATTTGAAACTTCAAATAGAAGAATAACTTTACACTTATAAGGAAAATTTTATTCGAATAGTCGTAGTACCTGCCTATGTACCCGGCAGACGTATTATGGTAAAAATAATTAAGATAAAAATGTTTTGCAGTGGAACCGCGGCAGATATGCAGCGGCATTAGATCCATCCATCCGTAGAGCCTGCAGCGCGGCCTAGAGGGCGGCGCCCACCTGTGGCGCGCGACCTGTGGCGCCGCCGCCCTTCCGCGCGCCACGCTTTTCTTTCCAATAGTAGGTGGGTGAATTAGCAATTTCGTGATATCTTATAAATCATAAGGTGGCTTGCCCTGTTTTTTTATGAGTGCATTACTTAATCGGTGCTTTTTTGAAATACTAATCTATCTGTTAAATCCATCCTAGTCGTAAAGTAATAAATAAGGCAATGTAGAATAGTCAAGCGTGTCCATTACGCCGTTGGACTAGGTTTGGCAGCAGCATGATTTGGGGCAGGGCGCGGCTCGCGTGCGCCCGGCGGCCGCGCTCTCGTGGGGGCGAAGCGAACGTACACGACACCGCAGGCGACGATACGCGCCCTTTTCACCGTACGCCCTGACCACGCGACTGGAGCTAAGCACAGCGTCTCCCATGACTGTTATTTACGTAATTTAAGTTCTCCCATTGCCGCCGTAAATAGCGTATAGATAAATGCAATCTTTGGACCATCAGTAATACACAGTAGTCTCGTCACTGCACCCAGTTTAATGCAGGGAACACCTCTCGTGGTGCTGCGCGGGCATCGGCTCCATATATCAACACATTCTTGCGACGCGCACACTCGTGCAGCCGCGGCGCGGGCCTTGAGCAAAGTGCGCGTGACGTCACATCGCGACATTGTGCTGTTGTAATTACACATTAAACTATCCAAAATTTATGCAAAGACTTCGAATATTATCGCCGTTTACCTGCTATAACGTCATTTATGGCTGTATCAATCGGCACTAGGTACATATAACTTCTGTTCAACCATCGATCGTTCGTGTTTAACTGTATCCTACCACTGAAATCATTGATTGTGTGGATACTAACTGTTTGGTGTGTTTCAAGACTAGTCAGAGAGACAGCAGGCTTGGCGGCGGCGCGCGCGGCGACGGAGCTTCCATTCATAAACATTGCATTGTTTTCCTCGACATATTATTTATAGAGTTATTTACGATACCCGATAACGAACGCTCACAATTGGAATGGCTCGCCGCCCGCGCCCACAGCACTTGTACACATGCGAGCACGTGGTGCCAGTCAACGCACTCGCCATGCGCGATATTTGGAACACATGTTGCGGCGGACATTCCAGGGCCATACTCCGCCACGCCAGGACTCGTCCATATCGAGTTAAAAATACATCGGACACAAGAAGCGGACAGGGCTCGTTACCCACGCGTGATATGCACTCGTCGACCGTGATATCGGCCGCCGGGAGCGCACTGCACATTCAGCTTTATCTGTATGGGGGTACGATTGGAATTTTTCGTGCGCGTTTGCTGTTTCCAAGTCTTCGCCGGCCTCGGCGGGTTATCGCGCGCCCCTTATCGCGGCCGCCCGCTCCTCGCGCCGCTCCGCGCGCCGCTCCGCCGCCGAAATGGGTTGCGCGTCGCCGCCGCAACTGGACCAAGGAGCTGTTGCTGTGGCCGCAGCGCTCACCCCCGACACGCGTTATCGGCCCGCCGCCTAATTTATGTGTTCCTCGGCTCCAATTGAGGACGTTGACTATCTGTCTCCGCTATGCGGTGCTACTAATTGGAGATCGATACCATCCTGCATTGTATTTACGATCTCGTGCTCTGACAATTAGTGTATAATGATTTTAGCTGATACTTCCCTTTTAAATCTTGATTGCATACATTGCAGCTTTTAAATTATATAAATGGTAACATGTAAATAATTTTGTTTCCAAAACGATGGTGGTATGGTATGGTGGATGGTGGATGGTAACGATGGCTGTTATGGATGAATTTAATCCATTATTCCTCTTGGCCACCGCCTTGACCGATTTAACGATTGTCATTTCGTTAAATAGGTCTGGCTGATGCCCGCGGTTTAACCCACGAAACCCCGTTCTTCGATCCCCGATATCCGGAATAAAAACTTTGTTATGTGCTAATCCTGGTTATAAACTATGTTTGTGTTGTGTACACATACAAAAACGTGGCGCCCGCGCCGCTTCCGAGCCGCGACAATGCCACCCGCCCCGCGCCCCGCATCCGGCACCATTCTCGCTACCATACTGCCGGAAGACAAAGTGTCGCAGGTTCGATTGTTTTTTTTTGTTTTTTTTTTTTTTTTTTTTTTTTTTTTTTTGAATGGACTAATCAGTTTGGGTGTACTGACACCCTTTACTGAGACACCGGACTGTTGCGGGAGCGTAGGGCTCTCACCGCCAAAAATTTACAGTGTCTGCCTAGGGGCGCCCCAGAGGGGGGCTCGAACCTCGGCCTATGGCGACACTGGGGGAAGGCGAACGGATTGGAGAGAAGCGGCCGGGCACGTGCCGGTACCGCGAAAACCGAGTCCCTACAGGGTGGCGCGACGCGCGGCCCCGCCGGCGGGGCCGATATGACGGACGTGTGTGTCTACTTTGTGTCGCGGAATCTAATTGTTTGTACGCCTCGATGGCGACTGTAATGGCGTCGTCCGGGTCGTTGAGGACGTGCCGCGGACGACGTTTGGACCTAATGGTGTCAGCCGGAGCGGGATAATCCCCTGCGGCTTTCACCAATGGATTGGGGTGATGGTCGAGAGAGTCGAAAAATCTGACTGAGCATTGCTTTAGGTGGTGCGAGATGGTCGGCACACCTAAGTCAATGTGGAGGTTTTTGTTCCGAATGAACCAAAGCCCACCGATGGCTTTGCGCAAAAACCTATTCTGGATGGTTTGCAGCCTGTGGATATGAGAGGGCGCGGCGTGGGCGAAAACTGGACTCGCGTAAGTCATTATCGGCCTAATGCACGTTGTGTAAATTCTCACCTTATTTCTAAGAGAGAGTTTACTACGCCCATTGAGCAGATAATATAGTCGGCCTAGCGCGAAAGCGGCGCGGTTGCGGACAATCTTAATATGATCGCGGAAGGTGAGTCCCCTATCGAGTGTGACGCCTAGGTAGCGGACTTTCCTTTCCCAAGGGATCGGTTGTCCGAACATTTCGACTCTGGAGGAGGGATTTGGGGTGCTACCTCTAGCGAAGAGGATAGCGGCGCTTTTTTGAGGATTGACTTCGATGCGCCATTTCCTAAACCAGTCGCCAAGAGTATTGGCGGCAGTTTGGAGTGAGTCTATAATTGGGGGAATACTACGGGCTGAACAGTAGATGGCAGTATCATCTGCGAAGAGAGCGGTATGGGTCGCTAGTGGACTGGGTCTGAATTCGGGGAAGTCGCTTGTGTAAAGCGTGTAAAGGAGAGGCGAGAGCACGGACCCTTGTGGTACTCCGGCTCTAATGGTGTGAGGGGGGGATAGTGCCCCATCCACCCTATAGCGGAAAGAGCGGTTCGACAAATAGTCTTGAATGATGAGCACAAGACGATTTGGCGTATTGAGTTTGTAGAGCTTATAAATAAGCCCGTTATGCCAAACTTTGTCGAACGCCTTTGCCACGTCAAAGAAAAGAGCGCCCGTTTTATGCGGGCGGGATCTGTTCGCTCTCCGGTCCAACACGTGTTCGACTATGCGATGCACTTGTTGGACACAAGAGTGTTTGGCTCTAAAACCAAACTGCGCGTTAGGTAAGAGATTGTTGGCAAGGGAAAAATCTTTGAGACGTGCGAGAACTATGCGCTCATAGATTTTTCCTATTGAACTGAGAAGACTGATAGGGCGATAGCTCGAGGGCTGATCCTTGGGCTTGCCGGGTTTTGGAATGCCGATGACGGTGGCTTCCTTCCAAGTTTGGGGGAAAATGCTATTTTTGAGGGCTGCGTTAAAGATAGCAGTCAGGAGTAGTATAAGATGGGCGGGAAAGAGCTTGATGACTCTGTTAGAAATCCCGTCAGGCCCCGGGGCCTTCCTATTATGTAGGTCTTTGATAAGGGACTCTACCTCATCAGGGGTTACCGGCTCTAACGGGGGGTCGGCATCTGTAAGTGGGCTCGCGAGTCTATTTGCTACCACAGTATCGACCTCGAGTAGGTGATCTGGATCAACGGGGAGTGTGCTAGGTGCACATTGTGCCTCAAGACTGGATGCTAAGCATTCAGCTTTTTCCTCGTCCTCGAAGGCGAGGGGGAGGGAGGGATCTGACTGTGCTAAAGGAGGGGTGGCAGCCACTGTATCTGCCTTAAGGGCTCTGGCAAGTTTCCAGAAGGCTTGGTGAGATGGGACCAAATTGGAGAGAGTCTCGTCCCACTGGTCGTTTCTAAGCTGTCTGATACGACGCTTAACCGCTGATTGAGCAGCGCGCATGCGGACGCGGTTAGGCTCAGTGGGAGCGGAGAAGTAGGCCCTTTGGGCTCGGTTTTTCTCTGTTAACAGAGCGCGCGCATCCGGCGGAAGTGTCCAGCGACGATGAGCGTTCACTGGGACACGCCGCGAGCAGTCGCTAACGACTTTCTGCACGTGCGCTGTTAACGAGTCAATAGCACCTACTGCATCGGGAATTGAGACAATTTCGTCTGGAATTGGATCTAACATGGGGGACGAAATGGATTTGAGGCTTTCGCCTAACCTGACCCAGTCGGTCTTGATCATAGTGGGATCTGTGGCTGCCACATTGGGAATACTCACTCTGGGAGAGAGAGAAATGATGACAGGCCTATGGTCTGAGGTGAGTTCGGAGTGCACTTCTATTGAACTCAATCTAAGATTGATGTTCTTTAGGAGGGCTACGTCTAGGACGTCCGGACGATGATCAACATTGTCCGGGTAATGAGTAGGGGACATGGGTGCTACAATGTCGAAATTGAGACTCTCTGAGAGTCGCTCGAGCTGTCTACCACGTTGGTTTGTGGTTAGGCTACACCAGGCAGGGTGCTTGGCGTTTAGATCACCCGCTATGATAACAGACGGGCCAAGATCTAGAAGGTTTTGTATGTCACTATCGAGTAGTGATCTGGGGTTTGAGGAGTTGGAGTTAGTGGGAGCTAGATAAGCTGACACTAAAAATATGGATTGGTGACCTGTCATTCCTAATCTACAGACAGAGGCCTCAATGTGCACGAGATTGGGTGTATCCACAGGCGTGCAGTGTAATGTCGCTTTGTAGTAGATGAGAGTGCCACCGAGGGCAGAGACTGTGCGATCATTACGTATGATTTTATAATTCGCGATTTTGGGATCGCGAATTGATGGTTTAAGGAACGTCTCCTGGATGAGGAGGACGTCCAACTGATGGGTGTAGAGGAAGTCGGCTACCTCAGACCTCTGGGTGCGAAGCCCATTTGCGTTGAAGTAGCCGATTTTAAGGGAGGTCGGTTTGACTCTACTCGTATGGTGTAAGTCCATAATTATTTATTGAAATTTTTAAGGGCAACGAACACGTCTGTGAATTGACAGACGGCCATTAGGAGAGCGTTGGGACTGTTCGCGTGTTCATTGACCAACGCGGCCATGGCAAGAACCCTATCTATGTCTAGGACGGCTGCGAGCTTGTAGAGCCCTTCGGTCCCGTTGGAAGGTGGCAGCGATGCCTTTACTGGGGGGGGTGGAGGTGTTGCGACTTCCACCGCCGCGGGTGCAGGCGTGCCTGAGGGGCTGGCCTGTAGGGGTGGGACCTTGTTGGTCTTGTAGCGCCACGAGGGCGACAGATTGAGTGGTGGCACCGGTGCCTTAGCTGTTGCCGGGGCGGCCTCGGCAGTTTGGGACTGAGGAGGAGCGAGGACTCTGGATGAGGAGGGAGTAGGCCTCCGGCTCTTTCCTTTGGGCGCTTTTGAGCACCCTCTGTAATTAGCCGGGTGCCCCACCTCCCCGCAATTTACGCAGCTCGGAGGTTCCAAGCATAGCGCGCGGTCTTTGACACTCGGGGCGTGGACACTCCGGTGTTGAGTGGGCCCCGAGGCATTTGACACACCTGGGTGTGTTGTGGCAATTTCGGGCGGAGTGCCCGTACAATTGGCATCTGTGGCATTGACCCACAGTGCTTTTATGGTGAGGGGTCTCGACGACGACCCCGGACAGTCCGCAGACTTTATTGATATTAAAGATGGCTTTCGCCTCTTTAAGGTTAGTCCTGTCCAAAATGACAAGGACCATGTTGAAGGGGGCGGAAGGCCCACGGTGCATGCGGTGCACTTCGAGGATGGGCAGTTTTTGGGCGCGAAGGTCCTCGAGTACGTCATTGCACTCGAGTTCTTTCGGGATTCCGCGGATGACTGCGTGAAGGCGCCGGTCCTCCTCTAGACTCCACGTGTGGAATGTGATCGACATGGCGTCGAGAAGGCGGGTGAGGTTTCGGTAGTCCGTGATGGACTCCGTTTTTAGGCGGATACCCTCAGTTCGGGTCTCCGCAATGAAGAAGATGCCATTGGCATCACAACGGGCCTTGATGGCCATCCACCTATGGCGGTTCGTGATAACGACCGCCGGTGGGCGCTGGGAGCGCTTGGGAGGGGTGGGGAGAGAAGCTCCCTCGGCACCCTGTTCAGCCGCGGGGGGCGAAGCGGGCGAGTCGGAGAGAGGGGCGGCCGGATTTGACTCGGCGGCTAATTTGGCGGCCTTGTTGGCAGCGCCCTTGTTGCGCCTTGTGCGCTTGCGGCCTGAGGCCACAATGAAATCGTCCGAGTCGGACGAGGGGGCGGAACTGGAATCTGAAGATTCCGGGATGATCTCCATCTCGTCGTCGGAGATCGAGGAGGAGGGTGCGGTGGTGGAGGGCGCGGCGGCGGAAGTCGCTACGGCGGGGGGCACGGTGGCGGGGGGCGCGGCAACGGGGGACGCGACGGCGGGCGCAACGGTGGCGGAGGGCGCGGCGATGGAAGTCGCGGCGGCGGAGGTCTTGGTGGCCTGAGGGGCCGGCCGGGAGGTGGCCAGAGGGGCCGAGAGGGCTGCGGCCTGAGGGGCCGATGAGGCTGCGGCCTGAGGGGCCGATGGAGCTGCGGCCTGAGGGGCCGTGGGGAAGAAAATTGCCTTCAGGTGAAGGCCAATTGCGGGCACGAGGTCCGGATTTTCCCTAGCAAAGTTGACTAGGGGCGACAAGACCTCTTCGAGGGCGCGATTTTTCGGGTCGGTCGCCATGGCGACCGGCCTAGTAAGGGAACCTACAGCTAAAACGAAATTATCGCAGTTCGTCGCGTCACGTTCCGCAAGGAAGAGCTGCGAAGAAACCTTGCGGCAGTCGTGCCTAATTTGGGAGCGCTCGGGGGGAGAACCCGAGGTGTGTAGTCCTAGTCCCCCGCGCCGGGTGAGGCGAGGGGGGTGCTTCTAGGGTGTGCCCTAAGCTTGTATGCCTCTGACCAATCTCAATGTGTCAGAGGGTCCCTAACTGCTTAAGGTTCGGAGGGTAGCTTCGAGCCGGAGCCCTAGGCGCCCAAGCCGTTCCCTAAGGATAGGAAGGAGGAAGGGGTGGGCGGGAGGGGGCGATAGCTAGTGTCGGTCAGGGGAGCCCCCTAGGCCGGTGGTTCTAGCCCCGTCCGGGTAACTGCTTCACCCTGAAGGGGATCGGCGAGTGCCCGGGTCGCACTCCTGGCTGTGCAAAGTTGGCACCGTGAGGTATCACACAGCCAGACCACGAAACTGTGGTTTTAATCGGCAAAAACGCGCGAAAAACCGAGAAACTTAAAAAATCGAGATAATGCCTCCTTGTCTTAAAAAAGACAGGGAGACACGTGTGTCGGAGCGGCGGTAGCGTAGCGCGGCGGCGGGGGGCGTGCGTAGCACGCGGGAGCAGCGTAGCGCGGAGGCACCGGGCACCGGACGTGTGAGGTTCGATTGTTCATCGAGTGCAACATTCATAATTTCTGTAGTCTGGATTGCTTTCAAAGAAAAGACAGAACATAAAGGAGACGCGTCGCTAAGTTCGCTCTAATACGGTTGAGCCCAGTGGGGCAATTCACGTAACAAGAACCGATTCTAGTTCGATTCAACGACACTCGCTTGGCCCACAGGTTGAGCCGTTGAGCGCAGCGATGGCTGGCTCTCGCGTCAAATCGTGAACGGGTGCCGTCTGAGGGGACTGTCTGCTCATTTTTATCGGTAGGTACCATAGATTTAGTATATACTGTAGGTAAGGTACTGATGTATTTATTTTTATTAACGCAACATTATTGTTGATACGACACTCCGCGGATTTTTTTCATACGTGTATTAGTTATTATTATTATTTTAATTTTTTAAGTATTATATTTATTTAATTGGAAAAAATATATAAAATATTTGACATTTCTTTTACCGGTGGTCATTTTGCTTTGTTTCCGCAATGATGGTAGTTTACAGAGTAGATTATTTATTATATACAGAATAATAATATTATTACGTAACACTCTCATTGTAAACAACGCGTTGAAGTGCCCGCGACTCGCGAGGGCCCTCAGAATAAAGTATTTTTGACTTTGACTTTGAAAGGGTACGAGTTGAGCTTACGGATCTCTCACTCGCCGAACGTATCACCATTACCTGTTGAACCAACTGTTATGCACAACTAGTCGAGTCCCACCCACCAATCGCATTGCTGCTTCATG
This sequence comes from Endotricha flammealis, assembly GCA_905163395.2. Classification (NCBI taxonomy): domain Eukaryota; kingdom Metazoa; phylum Arthropoda; class Insecta; order Lepidoptera; family Pyralidae; genus Endotricha; species Endotricha flammealis. The sequence goes on along the minus strand of LR990857.1, from coordinate 167,276 downwards.
CCGATATTATTGATATAAATGCTTAATTTCCCTGAGTGGATGTATGAGCTGAACGGTGTCAATCTTCGAAGGATTCAATCTACGAATCAATGCATTATTAAGAGCATGCTTAATTTCAGGGTTGGTAATATGGCCACCCTTGAGTACCAGCCGCGAGTGACGACTGCGGCGGCGGGGCGGGGCGGGGAGCGGGGCTCGGCAGGTGAAATAATTGTCACAATAAACAGTCGGTAATGGAGTGGCGCCGCACCCAACGAGTTAATTAGTGAAATGACACCCCGCCCGCCCCCGCCGCGCCCGGCCGCGCCCGCCGCCGCCGACCGCCATTATCCTTATCACGATGCTTATAAATATTTTTGGCCATCCCTCATTTGTAAGTCAGTGTTATGGGCTACAAATGACCCCACTTTCACGGATTTTCCGCCTCTTAGTACCGAACATACTTTATTGGAGCGAACTTTGCGGAAGCACCCGCGGCGCCGCGGCGACCCGCGTCCTGTCGGCGCGGCGGCGGCGATTAGCGAGCACGTGTGCCGCGGCCACATCTGGAGCCACCATTTCCTTACGCAACAGCCTCGCCGAGCTCGCAGCCCGCAGTTGTGCCTGCATGCTGTAAACATCATACATAATTCCAAGTTTTTTGTCTTTTCATGTTTACAGGCTTTTATTTCGTTTCACCGATCTCGATATATGTCAATGGGTAATGGAACCATCAAATAATATGTACTATTTTTTATACCAATGAGGGGTGGCAAACTAGCATACGGCCGCCTGATCGTAAGTCACCGTAGTAGCCTATAGACGCTTGCAATAATAAGACACACACGCGCGTTGCCAATCCTATAAAAATCTTTTAATGCTCCTTTTGAAGAACCCCATATTATAGTCTAAAGAAAAGACCTCGGCGGGGATCTCATTCCACAACCTCAGCGTTCGCCGGAGCAAACTCATCTGAATCTGCGCAGTACGTGACAATTTTGGTTGCAGAGTGTGATGTTGGATTCCCCGCCGGTGACGAGCAGTTCGATGGTAAAAAGTGGCCGTAGGCATCACGTCAAACAATTCCTCGGAACAAACCCCATTATACAAGCGGTAGAACATGCATAAGGGGCGAAGTCTCTCCACAGACCGAGTGGCTCGATACCGCTTGTTAGCTTGGGATCATCGACAGTCCTCATTGCACGTCTTTGAATCGAGTTAAGAGGTCCAAGTTGGTATGCCGGCGCTCCAGCCCATGACAGTACTCCATGTGGGGCCGGACTTGAGACTTATAGAGTACAAGTCTCTGCCCCGGATTGCAGTACCGCTTCGCCCTATTCAGCACACCGAGCTTTCTCTATGCCAACTACTATGACGCTATACGACGACAGAAGGTGCCTGCGAAGGCATACTCTCCAAATAAAATTATTTCATTTCAAACTCCTCTCTTCATGTAAATAGATTTATGTGAAGGTGCTATGGACTGACCAACAATATGTTTCAGCCGACCAGGATGCCCGCCATCTGCGACCCTTATCTACAATCCAAATGAAATATGTTTATATTAAATTACATACTCTATTCTATATAATGACAATAGCTGTATACAATGTTGTTTTTATGATTTACCCACAAGTTAGTGGTTTACTAATTAAAAGTACATGAAAGTGGGAATATTCGTTTGCACGTTCAAACATTTTCCAAACGCTCACATACGCCCCGTCAAGGACGATGGTGGAGAAAAATTACGAAATAGCAAGCTGTTGCTCCACGTGGAAAACGCGGGCTTCTCTCTTTACAAATTTTTGAAAAATGAAACCTCCTTTAGAAGTAATTGCATCCGTGGCGGCGGCTTCAATGAATTTAAATTATGTACTATTTAAAAATTCATTATTAATTCCTTCGATGTCCTTTGATTGGTGGGGGCCTAAGGTCCGAGCGCTAATTAACGTAATCAGAGACCTGTGAGCAAGTCTAAAGTCCGAAAGGTCTTTTGTTTGAATCCAATACAGACGTGCTTTAGAAAGGATTTCATTCTTGGTGGTGAAGGTCGTAGTGCGCACAGAACCAGAGGCGTCGAAAGCAATCCCCCACTATGGCGGCTTCGTTTTACAGGATAATCTATGCCTTGGTAATATTACGCCTTACAACAAACAATATTACTAGAAATAAAAGTATATATAGTCGCTTCAAAATTGCAGTAGCTACTGTTCTTCGGATTCGTGAAGTGGGCATATTATTTATACATCATTGTGGGGAGAACTTATCTTTATGAAATACTTCTTCTAATCTCTTTCTCCTCTCCTCCTTGATTAAATTTGTCGTGACGTGAGTTCACAGCTGCCTGCAGTTCAGAGCCAATGTCAATCTAAAATCCTGGTTTGTTAAGTTGGTTAACCAGGAGTCTCAGTAAGACGAAGCGACTGCAGCTCGCTGGCGGACCGTAGGTCGGGCGCGCCCTAAACTGCGCCGGCCCGCTCGGTCGACAGGCCACTTGGGCGATTACTTAATTGCGGCTGACACCCCGGACTCGCGTGTCGGAACGGGATATTTGAGCGAGAACAGTTACCCGCTCCAGTTCGCGACCCGATACTGGTTACAGCCGGGCCGCCGCCGGCCACCGTCACACATGTTTCATACTTCCTCGAACAGACCGTACACTCCCTGTCTGTCACAAAAAGTTAAAACTGTCCATGACTGTTTGAGGAGATCTAACTCAGAGGTATACCTATACTAATTATCTTTTCTTAGAATGATAATCGTTTTCTTGTGTTAAGTGTGAGGCAGTTGGTGTCGCGGGAAAAACTGCGCGAGTAGAATGGGGCGGCGCGGGAGGATGTCGCGGCGGCGGGCCAGTGCGCAGGCGCAGTATTTATAGATGGTATCCGACAGGTTCTGCGCCGTCGCCGTTACGGCGGACGAGCCTCGCCACTTTTCGATTTCAGTCATTTATACATACTATACACTGCTAGGATTTATGTTTGAACATTAGCGAATTGTGGAGTGAGCTAGGCTTTGTGGAAATGCGTGAATGAAAGCATTTACATGTATTATTATTACTTATTATATACATTATTCTAGGATGAATCACACAACGCCATCTAGTCCCAAACTAAACAACTAAGCTTGTACTATGATTACTGTACGGCTCTAGATTGCTGATAAATACATATACTTTTTTTAAATAAATACTTATTATACATAGAAAACTCTCAGACCAAGGAAAACAGACATGTTCATGCACACAAATGTTGTTAGCTTTGCGCAGGATTCGAACCCGCGGCCCTCGAGATAAAGTGACCATTGCTAGCCACTTGACCACCGGGCCTGTCGGTAACAGTTAAGCACTCGAGCCTATATTCTCAGGCTGTCGCGTCTAATCTTAGCTTGCAGCCGCCGCCCGTGCCTATGTGTACGTGGCGTATTCATACATATCTCTCTATAAATAATAACAACAGGTAGTTTGACTTTACCAAACGTGCGATTCGAACCTGCCTTGGTTTCTTAAGCAGCATTTGAGGTGGCGTCTGAGTGACGAAGAAGCCACTCCATTACCGCGCGCCTTGGAGTCGGCATGTAAAGTTGACCTTGTTACTATATTTTATAGAGTTTGTACACTGCGCGATAGTGGCGTCGACGCTAGGCGCGTCGCGTCGCGTAGGCCAAACAGGCTCCGGAGAACCGGAAACATCTCGGGCCGCTCGGAGGCGCGACTCGCCGCCGCCGCGTGCTAATGAATTGGCCCAGCCAGCCTAGTGGCCCTCTCATGGCAGGGAACTAATTTCAACAATACCCAAATACATACTTTTCTTGCACACGACAAGCGAACATTTTCCAAATGTTTGCGCTAATTACATAATTGCTCTGCGCTCGGCACACTACCGTGAGCATTTCGTGGGTGCCAATTTGTATACTCGCGGTGAGGGTTTCCGATCGAGAATTCTGCAAGCTGGAATTCTCGGAAAACTTGGCCATACTCGACGAGAAATTTGAAGATTTCAAAAATCGATGGAAATGTACTTTCATAAAAAGCTAATCAGCACAAAAATTTTTACAAATAGGTCAAACCGTTTCATAGATTAATCGAAAAACAAACATGTATTTTTAATTGCTTTTTAGGTAAGGTAGGTAAACATTCACATTGGCATTAGAGACATTCTAACATTACAATGGCTACTTTTTTATTAACCCAGGAAAAGAAATAACGATCTATGAACCATTTTAAACAAGCACAAGAGTTTGTTTATTTGATAGAAAGTAAGTTGTAATCTCATAAACTATTGGTTCCAATCTCCAAGATCACGAAAATGCTCCATTTCTGAAGCTAAAATTTGGCAGTCGGACGGATTTTAAATTGGGAGCTTCCGCTTAGAAGTAATTATTGGGAAGATTTATTTCCCATCCTTGTCACCATGGCAACGAATCAGCGCCTCTGGTATTACCATGGAAGACTTTAGTAATAGGGAGTTAGTATCATATTGGTGCATTTGTAGTACTAGTAGTTGTACGCTAGTATTTATTACTTCCATGGGTATGACTGATGTTCGCAGCGGAAACCACTTTGCGTCAGGTAGCCCGCTTGCCTAAAATATTTTAACATAATTTTTTTTAAAGAAAATCTCACAACCTAACTACTGTAAATATCCTTTTTTGCCCGTGGTCCCTTAATTTAATATAAGCCAACTAATATAAAATATCCGTAGGTATTATTTAAACTATGTACTGAAGAGAACAAATTCAAAACGAATGACTTGTGCACCTATGTAAAAATGTAATTTCTTACAACTTCACTCCACTGACCAATAACTAAAGTAACTAAAGTTTCATAACCAGTTATTCTATTGTAAGACAGAGGACTTTTTACATTACCCCTGTAGAAAAAAAAACTGCTTTTGACCCCTCATTCCACTTGTATCCATTATTTGATCCCTCAATTCCCGCGAATAATTAGTCGACAATTCTAGAGTCCCGACCCCGAGTAAAAAAGTCGATAAATCAAAAATCCTAATCGCGATAATAAAAATAAATAAATAATAAATAAATAAATAAAAATGTATTAATTCGTCTCCACAAATTACACATTAAGTATAAATAAATCTTAAATGTAAGTTACAGTTTTACAGGAAAAAATGCAATTTGTGGGAGACCTGGAGCCTAAACTAAGCCCAAGCCTGTATCTTAGGACACCAGGTTCCCCTGCATAGAATAGTAATTGCAAATAAAGGTATACCTACTTGGAGAAAAGATGCGTCTGTCAACGTTACCGCTAGACACGTGATTTTGTTGCAGACAGACATTACATTTTCATGTTTTCAATTTTATTTCATTGGTTGATTTAATAAAAACCAATATGACCCAGTGCCGCATTGTTGGTGTATTTTAAGAACGTTATGTATGAGGCTTTGTAAACCTTCTTCATGCAGCAATATTTTTCTGTTGAATTCAAATCTTAGATTAATATAAAGTAAGAATTCTTTGCATACAAGCCCGGGGTGTGCTGCCAACTAATAATAATGTTTACTCAGTTGTTTGGCTTGCGTCATCGCCGAACAGCGTCAGCTTAAAAGGTTCCTTGTGAATAGCAGCGCGCAGGCTCGCCACAGCGGCAACCTAAAGGCAGTACTTGTAGCTGGGATAAAGGTATATTCAGTTCAATTTTAGAGTCACGTAAGTGGTTTGCAAGTGTTGTCGTATGTAAATGTGATGTGCGGCCGAGGGCGGCGCAGGCGCACGACTCCTCGGCGACACTTGCCGCGCACCTGCCGGCCGCCGGGACGCCTCGCCCTCGCAACTAATGTTACCCTGGCTGAGTGAGGTCTACTACCCTAACACGTCCTAGGACAGCATATCGTTTGTTAGCAGAACTCTCTTACACTAATTTGAAGCAACACTGTGCTCGATGGTTGCCTTCTATCATGATGTAATGATATCATCACCTTCATTGCAGCCTGTATATTCTGAACATAAGTAGTAATAATTATAATCAGCTTGTAATTCCTCGTGGACGGAATGCAGTAATTATTGCGAAACGCGCTGAGCTATGAAATGTCTCGTTTATATGGTGTCCTTCTCATTGCTTCCGACGTAATTACGCGATTGCATGAATATTACAAATACTTGTATTGTACGGCGCCTCGGTATTGTCCGGCGTGCACTTCGCGGTTCCCCATTCAGTGGTTCTACAGGTTCGGGAGAATGGATGCCCCGTTAGCCCGAAAACCGCATCTTGTCAGACAGACAGCTTCTGTCACTATTGAAGAATATACTGACATCGCGGATATTTCCCTACGTTGGCCTAGGGTAATATCCGCGATATCTGGCTATCGTGGGGTATCTACTTACTGTTTTAGAATTTGATAGGTTCAGCCCAAAACCCACACTTCTCTCATCGATACTGAACGCCAGTCAATGTATTTGGAAACAGGACAACGCTATCAAAAAGGAGGTTGCTGATTATTTCAAAACGCCAAAAAGTATTCATTATCAGGGATGTACATAAAATGAAACAATGTGCAACTTTGAAATAAAGGTTTATTATAATCACAAAAAAACTGCTTGGTATATATAAAAAAAATTAACAATCTGCCCTAGATGGTAACTGTTCCGCGCATGCGTCGTGAACGCGCACTGAAACTAGGAACACAAGATATTAGGCAACAGTAGCGCACGATATGGCAGGGAGGCGCAGGCAGCCGAGCGGCGGCGGCTCCCGCGCTACGCGGCCGCGGGCAGCCCCCGCCGCTTCGTCCTTACCCACTAGGTATTTGGCGATATATCTGAGAGGCTGCGGTGACGGTGACTGCTTACTATCGATCGTGTGCTTGTTTGCCATCTTAGTGGTTAAGCGTCGGGTAGGTCCCTGCTATACATTACACCTGGACAGAAGCGTTATTTTTCATACATAAGGACAAAAAGATCTTCGTATTAGCATCGATATGAGAACATGGTCCCAGATCCCAGGGCCGTATCAGTGTTAACACTGGCAACTGGGCATTCTCATAAAATATTGATATGCCGATGAATATCTGAAAGTAAAACATATATCATGTACAATGTACGTATTATTTTTATAATCTTCAGCCGTATTATATATAACATAATCTGTAGATAATGCTATCAATAGTGTAGTTATTATTGAATAAGGAGCTGCCCCGCGCCCCGCGCTCCCCCCGCGGGCAAGGTGCACAAGTGGCGGCGAGCGACCGCAGCAACAAATGTAACGGGACCGGACAAGCAGCCGCGCGGCGTATGGCGGCGGCGGTGTGATGGCGGCGAGGACGGAGTTATCGCGCGCCCACGGCCGCGGGGTCGCCGACCGCGCGCCGCGCGCCCGGGGGCTGCGCTAGTCCTGCTCAGCTGGGTGGGAAGGGGGCTATGATGACAAAAAATAATTTGCCAAATGCATGAAATAATAAAAACTCTTTAATGTCCAGTATATGAGAGAAATTACTATTAATTTGTAACCATAGGTCTAAGCAGAAAACCCACCTGACCACCCGAACACGAATCACGAACCAAGAATGGTTAGTTGTTGAAAGAAGGCTATTTCGAGATTTCGATAAGCAGCTGTGGTCTAGTGTGAAATATCTGCCATTGCATGTAAACATGTACAGGACCGTTTAGGAACGATCATCCCGCAGTGGAATATCTCCGTCCTTGGACATTATCGCCGCGCGATACGAGCGATAGGAGTGCGAACAAAGTGCGAAGGCCAGCGACGCTTCGGCACTGCGCTGGTTTGCTCTTTCGGAACAATTTATGGCTTGTTTCTGGGGCTTTTTATATATTTATTGCAATAAATACGGTTTGCACCATTTACATTTATCACACATTTTCACACATACAATAAAATCACACAATTACAATTAAAATAATATAATAATTACAAATACACAATTAAAAATAAATAATTAATACAAACAAATTACTACAATTAAAATTATATTAAATTAAAATAAACAAACAACCACAAAATAAATCAACTGTCATCTTCACTATCGAAGTTACTTTGGTTTCTCCATTGATCGGGTAAGTTTTCACAACATTGAAACAAATCAGATGAATACCTAATAGTGAACCAAGTGTCCAAATAAATATCAAAATTACTGTTTGAAATTACGAAGTGCACTGAGGTGGTCCAGAGGCCGAACCAAAGGTGACCCCGATATACACCAAAGAAATTATGTCGGCAACTACGACCTCGCCTATCAATTGGAATCTCCAACTCTCCAGGGACAAATCGAAAAGACAATCGACGGAACCTTTTATACTAAATGTTAGAGTTCAAATATAAAACCTAACGTAAATGTACTATGTACGTGAACAGGGCCTTCGGGGCTAGGTGGCGAGCGGCGCCGGGGGCCATTGATAGTGCAGCGCCGGCGCAGGTGCGCGCCCAGTGACCTTTGCGGACCCCGCGCCCCCCCGCGCCGCCCCCGCCCGTCGATATGATAGCTAATTATAAATACATACGCTAGTAACTGTCCGCGGCTCCGCGCACACCCGACACCCGCCGCGCTCAACCACCGCTTCACACGGCTTACACAAAGCACCTAAGGAAAAAACGATTTGTTTGTAGTGTCCGACAAGTCTGTTTTTAACCCGAAGCCGATATTAACACAATTAATAGGTCCAAGTCGAAGGTTGTTGCAATTAATCGCTATGTATAAAAATCTCACACCTTGTTTTCGTTACATATACATGCGAAAGTTAGGCGTTCCCAAAATCCCAAGTTCGAACGTCACCCGTGAGTAGTCATTGACTCGCAAAGAAGAAGACCCGTCCACAACGAGGAGGCATTCGTCGAAACCGAAGATACCTGAACCGAAGCCGAAGCTTCGGTCGGTTCATTATGTGTTTGAACAGATTGTGTCGAAAAAATGCTGCTTACACAGGCCCACAAATATTACGACACGTATACGAGCGAAGCGAACCAACACAATACATTTTATAGTATAAGTAATATCAACTTTGAGATGAGTATTTTTAAAGTGAAAATTGTAACTTACTAAACAACCGTCCAAGGGCCTTAACCGCCGATTAGTCAGGTGCTTGCTTGCCATCTTCGTTTTATGAAAGACTAGTGAAACCCGCGCTACTTTGTTTGCGTGTATTTATTTATGCACAGCAGCGCCATCTATATCAGACTTTTGACCGAATCCTACGGGAATCGCGTACTTTTCGGGATAAAAAGTACTCTATGCGTTAATCCCAGGTATCAGCTACCTACATACCAAATATCATAAATATTAGCCAAGCCATTTGAGCGTGTAGAAGAGGTAACAAACATACTCATAACTTTCGCCTTATAATATTAGTAGGAAGTAGGATGAAATGAAAGGAGCAAAGATGGTGCGGCGGACAGAGCTGCGGCGAGCGCCGATTGGGAGGCCTAATCAGAACAAAGGGTCGACACTTACTATGAATAATGAGTGTAATTGAAACTGCTTCCTCCACTGAGCCTTCGCCCGCAGCTGGTTAAACAACACGCTCCAATTAACGACACGGGACACCATACATTACAGTGAAAAAGAATGAGCGATTCACTCTTATAATAAAAGTCCACATTTAAAAAACCCCGACCGGCAGAACAGATTTTTTTCAGACTTTTGATGAAACGCGAGTATGACACCGTCACCAATGTATGACAAGAGTTGTGGTCAGGAAACAAGATCAAGAGTGAAGCAGAAGCTCGGGTCCTGGCGGACGGCGGCTGCGCTCACGTTGATGTCTTTCGCAGGTGCCGCCCTGCCGACTGCGCGTCTCGGGGGCGCGGGAGGCTGCGCTTCCGGGGTGCTCTTCATAAGAGACATCAACGCGTCACAACGTTAATTGCTCTCAATATTAATTTAAACAATTTTCTGTCGCGTTTCAGTTTCACTAATTAGTCAAAACAAATTATAGGCCACAATGTTAAATGTCTTAGAAAAACGACCAAGAATGTTTTAGGTGGATTCTTTTGAATCTATTTCACGCTAAAAACATTACTAACGCTTACATGAATCTGTGACATAATAACGTTATGGTAAGCAATAAATTTATATAGGGGACAATTCAAACAAATTGAGCTAGCCCCAAAGTAAGTTCGAAACTTGTGTTATGGGATACTAACTCAACGATATTATATTTTATAACAAATACATACACATAGTTAAACATCCAAGACCCGAGGCCAATCAGAAAAAGTTCGTTTTTCATCATGACCCGACCGGGGATCGAAGCGAGTGAAATGAAAGTTGTGCTTGTTTATAGTGGCCCTTCTTTTATTTTTTTATAATTGGTTATAATTGTATATGTCGATAATTTTGATTAGCTTCATATATTTGGATTATATCTTTAGAAAAAAATGCTCCTAACTTTGGCCTCGAATTATTCCTGTCGGACACCGTTCCCTGCTAGGTTACTCTGCATCGCGATTTTAATTTTAATTTTGTATAATTTCAAATGCAAAATTAACAGCAAATCCTAATTCGTACCATAGAAATTTTATACTTTACTTACTATTTGGTTGGCATACAATCCGATTTCATTTAGTTTAGTATTTAGTTAATAAATAAATAAATAAAATCTTTATTCAGATTACTTATTGCATAAACTTAAACAATTTAGGTTTAGTAAAATTAAAAAGGGGTACAATTTATAGGGTGCCTGTGCTAGGTTCTAACGATCCTGTGTTACAGGCTGTATAAAGCTAATTTCATTCTATTAACAGTATTAGTAAGTTAGCGCTAGTTTAGCTGTAAAGAGTACCTAAAATTAACAATCCAATGGCGATCGTGCGGAATTATCCTCAAGAGTAAGGGGGCTGTTTGGACCCACTAGTTGTGCATAACAGTTGGTCAACAGGAAGTCAAATTCAAATGCTAAATATTTTTATTCAAATAGGTCTAATATAAGCTCTTTCGAATCGTGCTGAAAACAATAAGCGTTTTGGCGAATATTGACTGATGTTTACACGGAAGGACTGGTTTTTTATAATAGTTCATAAAAATATTTTTAACCATAATTTAAGGTCTCATAATCATCATTTCTCCGATAATTTAACGTATCGTAATAACAAGTACCTACACAAAAAATTAACTTCAAATAAAAATTCTTTTATTTGCTATAAGTTTCAAAATTCATAATAATATTTTAAAATCATAAAATGCTTCCAATCATCACCTAATGTCACGACACAACGTTTTCGGTGAAATAATAGTAAGGCGAAACAAACTTATTACGAGTCGAAATAGAGTATCGGAACAACTGCCGTCAGAGCAAAGTCTCTCTTGATGAACTGAGTAATAATTGGTGAAGCAATAGTGAACAAGCATCGGCCTCGACTCGGGCTCTCCAAATTATAAAACGAGTTTGGTCGCATTTCGCCGAATCGCTGCCTAACCATATGTAAATGTCTCTGGCTCCAGTTTCCGCGATGCCGCGATGAGGAACACTTTCCAATTTAATGAGCAGTGGTCGTCCTGCTTCTCTCGGCGTGCCGGCCTGCGCGCCACTCACCTGACACAGGCCACATTGCAAATAATACCCCAAAACCATTCCAAACTCACTCATTTAATGACAATTATCTGATTGTGCCATAGTTGTGCCAACAGGATTTTTTTTTTCAGAATTGTTCCTGTTGTCTTAGTTGTGCCAAAATTAGTTGTGCGTTGCGCATTTGGTCCAACAGAAAACGGTGATATTATCACTAACCCTATTTCTACCTACTTAATTAAAATGACACTGAATGAGGATTCCGAAGTAGACAGAAGGCGCTAGATTAGCAAGAAGTGTGCAGCTCAATTTGACCACGTCATCATTACGTCACGGCCACGAAGGTCGCGATGCGTACGCCGCCGCAAGCGCACCGGCAGACGCCAGGCGCCGACGCGTCCGCGCTCAGCCCTGCTGCTCGTCGCTCCTCCAAGTCCTCATTACACAAGCGTGTCTTGTTTAAAACACTTAACAAACAGAGAAATCCCGTTAAATTTGTAAATGTGCGTTGTCATTGTCAGCCGTGTAACGAAATAAATATTTTCACTGTTTTTCAACTGCAACGATTGTTTTGGTGGTATTTAAATATTCCGACCGCGGCGGGTCGCGGGGTCAGCGGCGGCGACGGCTTCTAGGCGCCGCACACAAACCTGAAAACAGATACTAAGAGCCAAGCGAAGCGAATCTTCTGGCACTTCTCTTCTCTCCACAAGACATTTTTATGGTGTAATATGTAAGTATATTAGTTACACGAAGAAAGTAGGCGCACCTAAAGTCTTGGCTTCTACACTCTACAAGTGCTTGTGCACCAGTAACTGCACTCAAGAGTTTTAAGCTATTGTAGTAGTATACAAGTGGCCGCGTGTCGCGGTCGCGGTGACTTGCTGAACGACGACGTGTAATTAATGCTGTAACCGCACTGGCTGATGTAACTAATCATTTATTAATAGGTATTTTACACACTTTTATCTTAGGTTACCTTATCAATAAGTCACGTAAAAATTAATACATAACAATTATTGCTACTTCTAATTTTTTGTAGTGTTAATGTACCCAACTACGAATGATGTCTTTGCAACGGAAATTACATAAATCTTAGACAAGATTTTAAAACGAATCTAATGAGAATCATTGCTATGATAGGAACGTCCGTTGTTCACTTATCATTAGGTACTAAATTGCAATGTTAAACATCATTTGTCGGTACTTAGATGATTTGTTATTTCCTATTATATTTAATTATCTATAAGTAAATATGCTTAGTTTTGGTAGATATTCTATTGTTTATGATAGTACAATCATGTCATTATACTGATTTCATACGTTAACTGAAACTGGCCACCGGCGTCACCGGTACCAGCACCAGGGGTCATTGTCTCGTGCGCTGATAGCGCCGCCCGCACACGCTGCGCGCAGATAACGACGCACGGCGCAGCTCCGAGGCTGGAGCGCGACGTGGCGTGCTCGGTTTTCTGTATGCGTCGAGGGCTGACGGGCAGCATCGGGGGCGGACGGGGGCCGTGCGCTGTGACGCGCCCGATCCGGCGCCCGTTTTAGCAGCCGCCACGTATAAATAGCGGCGCGGACAACAATGCTGCGTGCAACGACGCGGGATATCATATTTGTGTCGGGATTGCATGCGCCCGATGGGCAATAAACATTGTTTTATGCGAGGGCGAGTCGCGGCCCGCCCCCGGCTTATTAATAACATTATGCCCGATTAGGCATGTCCCTCCCGGCGCCTGGGGACGACGTACTCCCGCGTTACGTCATCGCCTGAAATACGCGGCGCGAGCGTGGCGCGGCGCGCGGCCGCTCCCGGAACGAGTCGCCGCGAACAGAATAACCGGCCGCTGTCAGTGCCAAACCCGCGGTCAACGACTCCCGAAATAGATGCACAAGGCGCGCACCTACCTATAGGAAATTAAGAACCGGTCCCGTCGGCGACACTTCGATACCGATAAAAATTCAATTCGAAAGCGGAATCCACCTGAGCGATTAATTTACGGCGGCTTTCACCAACGTTACGACGAGTCTCCGAGTATTGTAGGCGCAGAAGAGCCCACATCGAACTGCTTTCGTGCTGCTGGCACATTGCAGCGCAGCAGCATGGTGACACTAGGCCGCCACGCCGTAGGAGCGTGCGTCGCTTCGGAAGACGGTTGATAACCCGCGATAGCGCCGACTCCTCCAGAATGGAAAACAATGCGATAGCGCACGACCCCTGACACCCGCCGCCGATACCGTGCCCGATGCCACTTCAACTATTTATCGCGCGCTTATCGCAAACACAGCTTCGACATTGTCGAATGTCATCGTTTTACAATCATCACCACGGCATCCACTTGTGGTGGCGCTGCGTTGTCATCTCCGAGGGGCAACAATGTCCCACTAACTCTACCATAAACCATCCAGTGCACGTCATATCATTTAAAGGCAGATGTATATCTTTCTGAACTACGGTTACTAACATTACTCAAAACGGCTGCAAACAGCCCGATGGCGGAAGTAATAATATCTAATTAAAAACCACACAATCGAGGTTGCATCTAAATGGGCAGAAAACAGCTCGTCGCGGAGGCTGCGGCGAAGGCTCGGGCCTTGACCCACATCTTTATATTCGGAAAGACGAAACTTTCCACCCGCTAATGAATAATGCACCGCATCTCAGGAGAATAATCTCCGCTCTCGTGAATTACAAGCATGTGGCGCCGCCGCCGCCCCGTCTGAGCCACCGGCGCCACCCGGCGCACCCTTCGCCCAGGACAACACTTTCAATTGTTAATTAGACAAACATTTTCCTCGTTTAATCAACTTCGATAAATTGTATCGAAATGATATAATTTATCGAATTAATTGATGAAAAGGGAGGGACCCCTGTGGCCGACACCAGACCGACAGACGACCGAGATAATCTTATTGAAAAATTAATACGAACCTTAAGATGGCTCCCGTAAATTGTATTGTGCAGGCGTCAGTTCTAGCCTTAATAATAATTGTAAAAAATATTTTTTTTAAATCTGATAACTTAATGTTTAGGACACTTTTGTCTTTATAGCCCTAATTTCCCTAATATACATGAAGAAACAAAGATGCTTGTACAAAAAAATATTAATCCAAATGCAGCTTCATGTCAGAGGTCTGAGAAAAACTAAAAATGGAGGCGTCATTATCAGCACTCAAAACAAGGAGGATGTTAAAAAGCTGAAAAATGCAAGTCACCTGAAGACCTCTGGCCTCACTGTGGATGAGACGCAAAAACGCAAGCCCAGAATTGTTGTCATTGGAGTCCCAACATCCTTATCGGAGAGTAAAGTTTTTCCTGTATACTCTAAATTAGCTTAGCCGATAATTTTGAAGGTACGCTAGATAGTTTTATGGCATCTGTAAAACTTAGCCATAAATCGGGTAAAAAGAACGTTGAGACCTGCAATTCATCATAGAAGTACCTGTACACATACGTAAGGCCTTAATCACCAAAGATAGAGTGTTTGTGAACTGGTCTTCATATCCTTTGAGAGACTTCACTCTTGTGACGAGGTACTTCAAGTGCCAGCACTTAGTAGGCCACGGCACAGACGACGTTTGCACAAAGAAGGCTGAACCCCCAAAGTGCGCGACGTGCCTTTACTTTAAGAAGCCTTGTGACCACAAAACTGGCGACCCTAACAGTCCCGCGAAATTGATGGCCGAAAAACGATACCTTAACTCTATAGATTACGAAGGCGCATAATAAGATAATAGGTTATTTTATTGAAACTTTATTGTTGTATATTATTTAAAAGTATAATAGTGTTGTTATTTATTATAGCTAGTTTGGTATTTTATTAAGTATGACATACAGTATCCGCATCAGCAGAATTTATAAACTGGGTCAAATTCAATGTTTACATACATCAATTTCTAGTATATTATTATTTTTAGGCTTAGTCAACGTTTATAGGATCCGATTTTAATTTGTTTTTATTTTTCTGATTAGTTCTTTTATTTTTATTTTCATAAATAGTGGTTGATTAACTATCTTTTTGTTAAATTAGGCCTCTTTCGCCTGAGAGCCCGCGACACAGCTCGGGCATATGTTTTAATTTATGTTGCCGGAAGGGTATATTTTACCAAATGTTTATCTTCGATCTCAGTTTCATCATTCAAATATTTAATAATTTAATTTATTTATTTATTTAATACATATGTATAACAATAATAAGTTAACGCATTGTATTATAACGCGTAACTAAACTCTGCATGTTTGTTAACTTTTTGGGCATAAAACGCTGAACCGAATTAGTAGGCAAAATTTCAGAATCAACCCAAGAAAAAATTGGTAATTATGTATATAAGTGATAGTGCAAATACAAAATGATTCAGATCGACCGGGAAAATACCACTCTCTTACCATTGACGTGAAGCAGCGATGCGTTGTTTCTCCCTATGCTGGGGGGAGCGTTGCGTTGCCCGCTACAAGGATGGGACTTGTAGCGGCCACCGCATTGGTAGCACCCCGCTGTTACTGATGTTTATAGGTGGCGGGAACCTCTTTCCAGGTGGACAGTTTTATCTCGGAAATTGACCTAGGAAGGCGAAACGGACCGCCAGTAGGTATGCGCTAGTTATCAACATTTCGTTGGTAACTACATGGTATACTCTAAATATAAATTCAGTTTTAAGGATTGAGTACCTACATTCTACAAATTATATTGGTGGAGAAGACTTCAAAATAGCAGAGATGGGACATCGGTTTCCGAGGGGAAGAAAGTGCCGAAAGTGGTACACACAATAGAATAGTGAGAGAGAACAGTGTGTGTGCGACATAAGATGATTGACGTCGTCACTTTTGTCTTCAATGAAAACGGCGAAAAAAGAATGAATTTGGTGAATCCACAAGCAAGGAGGGCCTCGCGGCGCGCGCGGCGCCCGCGGCGGCGGCGGGGCGCGGGGGCTCGCGGGAACATCGTGTGCGGAGTTAATGAGTTGAAAACGCGTGCTCATTGCCGGCCATGAGGAATTTTAATTAGTTAAGTGGGTTACGTGAGCGACGAGGAAACGCAACAGTGCGCGGATTATGCTGATAACATCGCCTTCGGAAGCGACGCTGCCCGCCGTGCTCCAGCGCGTAGCGGCGCCGCTCGCCGCGGGCACCGGCCGGCGCGGGTCTGGACTTCACCAATAAGACCCATCGCGATACAATTGGACTTAAATACTATAAAATTATACTATGTATGTAGTTTGGGTAAACTTTCTACTACGACTCTCTAACCTGGTTATGTTCTTGAAAATTTGCAATATAACGGCACTGTCTACGTCAAAAATTAACTAAAACGGAATAATAAAAGCAAAAACGGAAACAATATGGAAACCACATGACAGGAAAAGATACTAGTGCTTAACTGTTATGACGCGCGAGCCACGCAACAACTCGCGAAACGCTAAAGTACACGTGGTCCCCGCGTTGAAAGTGTTCGAATCGGGGGCAAGCCGAACATGTCGGAGGCACACAGCGGCGGGAGGCTGCTGCGTCTCATGCACTTGCTCAAACAGAGACGCGCGAGGCCGACTTGGCCCGCCGGCGAGCACCTCGACGGTGAGCACGGCCGCGCCGCCGACTCCCAGATAAGACTATTGGAAAGCGTTCGAAGACCGGTCCGACACACGTGACGTAACGTAAAAGTTACATCGCTTCTGACACAAAATCGCCTCCGGCCACGGGGGCAGCGCAGCGGCAACTCTCAGGACACGGCTACTCCTGCTGGTACTCCGGGGGCCGTTACCTGGTCCTGGGCCGCAGTCAAACCTCTTTGACTTTGCTCAGCTCCGGTAAATATAAACCGACGTCGCTCGACCGGTTCCAACAGCCGGTCCGAATTCCTCTCGTCGAACGTGGAGCGCGGACGACATCTTTACCTGACAGTATTAGAAAATAACAATACGACTCTAATGCTGCCCGGTAAGATGCGAACCGCCACTCCGAACTGCAACGGGGCGTGCGGCGGCTGGTGCGGCTCGTGATGACGCGGCGCGGGACACGTGCGCTCGCTGGCGGCGCGCGGCGCGGACTGGCGCGGCCGGAGGCGGGCCCGGCTGCACGCCCCACGCCCGCCGCCGCCGCCGCCGCCGCAGCCTCCTCCCGCCGCTCGGCGGGCGACTGGTTTTTGCAAAAGTGGTCCGCCGCGGTCGCGTTCTTCAGCACCAGGTGTTCTGGTAAAAACTGAACGCAACATCGAGACCACGCTGCTCTGGACCGAGGTTAAATTAATTCAACGTTCTTCTCATTATAATAAATCTACTTACCTACTTACTCACTTGTTTCATTGTTTTTTTTTTCTTATACTTACTTAATAAAATATTAAGTTGTCTGTATACTTGCACACTTCTTTTTTAGTGTCTTTCCTAACGGAGTAGGTAAATCAGCAGAACGTTGCCTTTTTCTTTTATCTGTCGAGATTTCCAATAAAATGTATGTTAACGTAAGTAAGTAGATATAGATAAATGATCATTATTAATTATTAAAAAAGTAAAACTCAATACTACACTTCATAATTAGTCAATTTCTCATTAGGTCACGCATCGAAACTAATACAAAGTTCCTGAATGGACAGCAGTTGAGAGGAGGCATCGGAGAAAGATGATAGTCTAGTACTGTTTTGACTTTTTTTAACCGTGTAATGAATATCGAAGATGTAAACCTAGGCAGCTAATGAAATCTAAAGTGAATAATTTCGTGATACCAAATCTCAAACTTTTGGTTGGTCTGCATTTTCAACAGATTGACAAATGTATCGTATCGCGTATCCGTGCGTCCCTGCGATGCGACACCGACACACCTTGCAGATATTTCTTCTCTTCTGGTATTTTCCCTTACCTCTTCAACATGTAGGTAAAGTACGAATGTTTTTTGAGCAATACAATGTGAAATTAGAAGATCTCTTAAAACATTCAGTGTGCGAAGATCATTTTTCGATACAATGGATCCGCCCCGTTGCACCGTATGCACCATTGGCCTGCACCATCAATGGTGCAAACGAAACCGCGGATTCGGTATGGTCTCATCTGCACCATTGGGATGACACTATACTATCAATGCGGCGGTATACTTATGTATTTCCTCTTAACTTGTTCTAATAAGAATACATTTAACGTGCAATGCAAATAGACTCTATCTGCGAAACTGTTGGGTTAAGAAATTAAAAAACTAAAAAACCGGGATAGAACGTGTCGGGCCACGCACAATGTAGGGTTCCGTATTGGCTACGCATTTCTTGCTTGCAGAATGCAGATTAGTACAATGCGTATTCTATGGTATTCTATGACATTTGTACGTTTTCGTCAAAGAAATTTTACTTCATAAGTTCGTCGGCTATTACTCGGTAACTAGTAGTGCCTACTTAACCGTTATAGTTTTCCTTGTAGGTTCACTATATGGACTACTACCAGGATTTTTTTTCAAATTTCTAAACACAAGACTTTCGAAGATAGAGAGGGGGGTGACCACCGTGCAAAAAGAAAATTGACACGTTAAATGTAAATAATTCGTAAACGGATCATTGTATTGAAAAATGATCTTCACATACCCTCAATGTTTTTAAGAGACCTATCTATCGACACCCCCACAACATATGGTCTCGGTGCGAAAAAAAGAATTCATTCCCACTTTACCTGTAGGGGAGGCACCCAAAAAAATTTTTTTTTTAAATTTTGTTCTACCACTTTGTTAGCATTGTTAATATGCATATACATACCAAATTACAGCTTTCTAGCATCAAGCGTCTAGGCGCTAGACTGCGGACGGACAGACGGGTTTTAAGAGAGGTAGGGCACAGCGGATAATCCGCTCAAATCGGAGCAGCCCGTCTGGGGAAGGACCTCCTCCTTACAGAAGATCGTAGCCAAATAGCATTGGTCTTGGCCATGCTGTGAGTAAGGTTTCGAGCTCCACTTGGGGGTTTGGGAGGATTAGCAACGTGTGAGTGATACCCCCGGTATTGCAAGCGTCTATAGACTACGGTGATGCTTACCATCAGATCTTGTTTGCCAACTTGGTGGTATAAAAAAAAATACGGACAGACAGACATGGCGAAACTATAAGGGTTCCTTATAGTTTACTACGAAGGAACCCTAAAAACGGTAATTTAAAAAGTAAAAACCCGACAGACGCTTAGTAAATTGAAAGCACACGTACATACATTATAATACATTGCAAATTACTCCATCCAATCTACTGACTAGACGGCTGACTTTCTTGAATGGGCCCCGACTGCTACTATGCTACAATATGGATTTGACGCTCATAAACATCGCCTTAGCAACTTTGGCGATTCTTAAGTTAAGTATGTATGAAGTAAGGTATGACGACTTTCTTGTTTTAGGGTTTTTTCATTTCCAAATTACACAGAAACGGAGTCGGGTTTTTTAGTTTTTTAAATTACTTTTTTATTTCCGGCTTTTTAGTTTGTACTTAGTGTTCAAATCTAGTAGACGTTGAAGCTCATTTATAGAATTGTCATCCTCTCCCTTTTCTAAATGCGAAATATGTATGAGTGGTATTGCGCATATGTACCTATGAGTGGTATCGCGATATATATATTAGACGTATTGCGAAATATGTATGAGGGTATTGCGAAATCTGTATGAGGGTATTGCGAAATATGTACGACAGGTTGCGAAATATGTAAGAGAGAAACTACAAAACATGTATAAGAGGTATTGAGAAATATGTACGAGACGTGTAGAGAAATATTTATGACGGTATTGCGAAATCTGTACGAGGGTATTGCGAAATATGTATGAGACATTTTGCGAAATATGTATGAGAGGTTGCGAATTATATACGAGACGTACAGCAAATATGTATGAGACGTATTGCGAAATATGTATGTGGGTCTAGAGATTCCAAATTTGGACTGTAGGTTCCTTACGACGTCTAGGGGTGTACTAAGAAAGGATTTTTCAAAATTCCTACGGGAAACCGAGATATACGCAAACGAAGTTGCGAGGGTATTTCAACGCACAGCCCAAACCGCTGGGTCTTGAGATTCCAAATTTGGCATGTAGGTTCCTTACGACGTCTAGGGGTGTACTAAGAAAGGATTTTTCAAAATTCCCACGGGAAACCGATATATATGCATACGAAGTTGCGAGGGGACGCACAGCCCAAACCGCTGGGTCTAGAGATGCCAAATTTGACATGTAGGGTCCTTATAAAGTCTAGACGGACCGGACCGGACCGGACCGGACCGGAACGGATCAGACCTGATCGGTCTGGAAGGAACCGCACCGTACCGGGCCGTGTCAGACCGGATCGAACCGGACCGGACCGGTATTTTTTTTTATAGATAAAATTGAAAGTCCTGACTGACTGACTTAACTATATATCAACGCACAGCCCAAACCAATGGGTCTAGAGATTCCAAATTTGGACTGTAGGTTCCTTACGACGTTTAGTGGTGTACTAAGAAAGGATTTTTCAAAATTCCCACGGGAAACCGAGATATACGCAAACGAAGTTGCGAGGGGACGCACAGCCCAAACCGCTGGGTCTAGAGATTCCAAATTTGGCATGCAGGGTCCTTATAAGGTCTGGACCGACCGGACCGGACCGGAACGGATCAGATCTGATCGGTCCGAAAGGAACCGTACCGTACCGGACCGTGCCGGATTTTTTTTCTGAAGAAATATAATTATGCTAATTGGTATGTAGGTTCCTTATCTGGACCGGACCGATCGGACCGGACCGGACCGACTGGACCTGATCGAACCGGACTATATATATAAAATTCAAAGTCCTGACTGACTTAACTATATATCAACGCACAGCCCAAACCGGTGGGTCTAGAGATTCTAAATTTGGACTGTAGGTTCCTTACGACGGCGACGTCAAGGGGTGTACTAAGAAAAGATATTTCAAAATTCCCACGGGAAACCGAGATATACGCAAACGAAGTTGCGAGGGTATATCAAATTTGGCATGTAGGTTCCTTACGACATCTAGGGATGTACTAAGAAACGATTTTTTAAAATTCAACAACAAACGAAGTTGCGAGGGTATATTAACGCACAGCCCAAACCGCTGGATCTAGAGATTCCAAAGGCATGTAGATTCCTTATAAGGACCGGACGGACCGGACGGGACCGGAACGGATCGGACCGAATGGAACCGTACCGTACCGGGTTGTGCTGGACTGGACCGGGCCGTGCCGGACCGGACCGAACCGGATCGGACCGGAATTTGTTTCTGAAGAAAAATATGCTTATTGTTAGTAGGCCATGCAGGCGAAGCTGCGGGCTGAAGCTAGTGTATACATATGAAAATGTTTTGTCTTGACCGTAGAGACCTGAAATTTGGGTGTGTGATGTAGGCAACCTATAAGAAAGAATTTTTTGAAATTCCCACGGGAAAGCGGGATAAACGCAAACGAAGTTGCGCGGGTTTCTCTAGTATTTGTATGTGAGGCAATTAGGATAAGGATTAGGTTCCATAGGAATAAAATGTTTTTCTGGGATCAAAAGTAGAGTCACTGTCCAGACATCAAACTATGCCCGTAAAAATCATGTCTAAATACGGAACCCTAAAAAGGACACATGATAATAAACTTAATATTTCCCATAGGAATGAGATATTTTTCCGGAATAAAAAGTAAAGTAAAATTTCTTTGACGAAAACGTACATATGTCATAGAATTTGGCATTGTACTCACCTGCAAGCAAGCAAAGCGTAGCAAATACGGAACCCTATATTGTGAGTGGCCCGACACGTACTTGCCCATTTTTTTTGTAATTACTTTTTTTTATTTTATTCTTAGTTGAATCCGCAATCAGTCCCTGACTATAAGCGGATGTGGTGTGTGCGGGTGTTGTGAAGTGTCTCTTCCAATGAAGATTACTACTATATTATTATGACATTATAGACTGCTGACTTAATCAAGTATGGCTTTTCGCTTGACGCGTCATGTGTAGGTCCGAACTCCGATTAACTAGCACAGTTGCAAGCTTGTTGGGGTGTATCGTTAGTCGCGTTTTGTACTTAGCAGAACTGAGGCGTATTACATCCTTCACTGTGTTAATTTCGCATTGCTCATGTATTTCAGCGTTTGTAGTGAACCAAGGTGCTCCTGCCACCGATTTCAATATGACGTTTTGGAGCCGCTGCTGTATGTTAATGTTGTTATTGCTAGCACTACCCCACAGCTGTATTCCGTATGTCCACACCGGTTTCAAGACAGCTTGGTAGATAAGAAGCTTATTGTCAATCGACAGTTTAGAGTTTCTACCTAACATCCAGTACAGGTCTCTGTAGAGTATATTTATTTCCTCCCTTTTGGTTTTTATGTGGTGCCTCCAAGTCAGTCTCCGATCCAGGTGCATTCCCAAATATTTGTCGTTGTCGTTGTGTGGTAAGATGTGGCCATCGAGGCTTACTGGTGGGCAGTTTCCTTGTCTCAGTGTAAACGTCCCTTGTACTGATTTACTTGCACTTGCTTTTATTCTCCACTTTTTTAGCAATTTGTTTATGTAATCTAGACCTTCTTGTAGGATATTTGAGAACATGGACTACTTGCCAAAACAGCTGCGTCATCAACAAACGTAGCAGTTGTGATATTCGGATGCAAAGGTAGGTCTGCTGTGTATATTATATACAGAACAGGGC
This sequence comes from Endotricha flammealis, assembly GCA_905163395.2. Classification (NCBI taxonomy): domain Eukaryota; kingdom Metazoa; phylum Arthropoda; class Insecta; order Lepidoptera; family Pyralidae; genus Endotricha; species Endotricha flammealis. Next base: position 144,184 of record LR990857.1, on the reverse strand, counting down.
CCAGCACTAACCCTTGAGTGACCCCGGCAGCGTTTCGTGGAACTGTGACGTCGCTCCGTCCTCCTTCACTTCGTTCTGACAAGTAGAAAGTCAGCAGAGGAAGATAGCTATGGGGAAGTACATTTCTAATTTTATATATTAAGCCCTTGTGCCAGACCTTGTCGAAGGCCTATTGGACGTCAATGAAGGCTGACGAGCAGTACACTTTTTGTTCCAAGATATGTATTATTCTGTTACATAGCCTGTGGACTTGCTCTGTTGTGGAGTGTTGTTGTCTGAATCCAAACTGATGGTCTGGTATAACTTTGTTTTGTTTTAATATGGGTAAGATTCTGCGCAACAGGACTTTCTCGAAGAGCTTTGATAATACTGGTAGCAGACTGATGGGCCTAAATGATTTAATATCATTTTGGGGTTTCCCAGGCTTGTGAATCATTAAGATTTGGGACACTTTCCCCTTTATTGCCCGTGGTCTCCACTGTTCTGGAAAGTACTGGGTTCGCAAGATGCCATTAATTATGTAGGTCAGAAATAGTATTGCTTTTCTTGGGAGTTCTTTTAGGTTTTCCTTAGTCAGAAGGTCAAACCTGTTGAATTATGTTTGTGAAGTATTTAGTAGCAATTTCTATGTCATTAGGAGTTCTTAAAGCTACACCTAGTGTAATGTTTTTGTTGACGTTAACTTTAAAATTTAAGTGAAAATTATTGCTAACTTATAGATCCTAAATGGTAATTCAAAACGAAAAATGATAAGAGAAATTTAAAGATGATTTTCAAATACCTATTCCATTATACCGCACTCAACATAGTACCTCGACTTTAACTTTTTCTTTTTTGAGTAAGTATCTTATATCGGTGCATTTGTTACTCGCCTTTCGATTAACGTAAGAATCAACAAAGTAGACCCAGGTGTTAGGTCTCTAGAGTGCCACAAAGTAACAAACATCTATATAATATATAAACGAGAAAATCGCTGACTGATTCATCACGAAATCTCCGAAACTACAAGTGCCACGAGTCTCAAATTTTGCATGGGGTTCCTTTTGGGGCGTAGGTGCTCACTAAGACTTTGCGAAATTCAACTCCTAAGGGGGTGAAACGGGGGTGCAAAGTTAGTATGAAACTTTGCCGTTTTTGAAGTTATTCAAATGAAATTCAGCCTGAAGGTTCTTTATTGAAAGGCATGAAACACGAGTAAAATATTTTTCTCAAAAATCATCCCTTAGGTGTTAAACGAGGGTGCAAAGTTAGTATGAAACTTGGATGTTGACAAGGGTAAAGACGGATTTTTTAAATTCCCACGGGAACGGGATAAATAGGACTGCGCGTATGTTATTGTGGGCGCTCAACCTAGAACGCCTAGATTTTGTATTAAGCTTCCCTTTATAAAGTAGACAAAAAAGATAAAGATGGAATTTTTTTAAATTCCCACAGGATTCGGAATAATTCAATGTTTTGACCGTTGCATGTCAATATATTTATGAAAATATAATGTATGTACGTAGAAATATAAACACATTTGTAAAGTTTAGTGATTACTCTGATGTAAATCTTAGAAATAAACATAAATTGATTCTACCTAGGCACCGGCTCGCCAAGACCTCAAAATCTTTTGTTGCAAGTGGTATTAGATTTTATAATAAACTGCCTGAAAACGTGCTGAATTTGCCAGAAAAAAGGTTTAAATCCTTCATTAAACATTCACTCAGCAAAAAGGCTTATTATAGAATTGAAGATTATTTAAATGATAAGAATAGCTGGAATCATCAATTCGGCACAGACACTAAACTCAAGTCTACCTACTGCTAGGTACATAATATATTGCGCATATATATATATATGTTATATACACACTGTTTACCCCTTTTTTTTACACCTTAAAATGTATATATGTATACCAGTATATTGATACGCCTTTTTTTTTTTTCTATTAATTTTTCTTTACTATTTAAAAAATTAATAATTTGCAGTTTTATTTTAATTTTTTAATCTTGTTTCAATGTTTACTTTTATTTATCGTAATTGTAACTTGTGTCATTACCATTTTAAAAGAGCAAGTGCTAAGTTTCTTGCCGGTTCTTCTTAGCACAAATCTGCCGTCTGAACTGGTGGTAGGGAAAAAAAAAAAGTGACGATTCGAAAGTGCTTGTAATATGCCTATTTGAATAAAAATATTTTGATTTTGATTTTGATTAGACTACGCGTGTATTATCGGAAGCGATTAACCTGAAAAAGCTGAATTTTTTATAGAGATTCCCTTTATGATGTTGACAAGCATAAGGTCGGTTTTTTTTAATTCCCACGGGAACGAAATTATTGGTATTTTCGCTTGACCACGCGGGCGGAGCCGCGGGTAACAACTAGTATATGTATATCGGGACAAGACCACCACACATTCCCACCACTGTGTCTCCTGTGTAGCCAGGATCAACAACGGCGACCTCAGATAGACAATAAGCAATGAAGCTTATTGACGTCCCGGGGAATAAACTACAGCTGTCTTGGAACTCACAACGAATTTAATCAGAAAGAAGATAGTCGGAGTAGGAAGTATTGAAAGGACTTCCCTCCTTAACAACTACGTGAGAAACAGCAATTTGAAGCAAAAGGCATTATACCCTAGAGAGATGGCAAATCAAGTGAGGCTCGATTGCCGAGCACTACGGTCTATTGTTACATTACTATTGGGACCTAATGCTATGAGCTGTTGTTTACTATTTTGATTCCAATAATATGTATTGCAAAACCTTCTAAATGCCTGATAATTCTCTCTGCTTGCTACGAGATCAGAATAATAAACTACGCCCGAAGTGACATGTAAAGAATTCAACATGATTACGCGTTCGTCATGCCAAAGATCACACTCCCACAGAACGTGATGAGCTGTTTGTTCTACTCTGGTATTTGCGGTAGAACACTCACAGAAAAGAGAAGGTACAACCTTGAAATAAAATAACTTGGCCTTAAAGTTTCCGTGTCCCGTTAAAAATTGAGCTACTTGATGGTCGACCTCTAGCCAGGTTTTCTTTAATCTGTCTCTCACAGAGGGAAAGAACAGATACAGATGAAGGCCTTTTACGGAAGTCTCCCACCTTTCCTGTCATTCCGATAGAAGAGTCTGTAATACGTCATCTAACGGATTAAATAGTCTATTTATTTTGTCACGATCACGTGTCTTAAGGAACGCGGGGGTCATTTCTTTTGATCTATAGTACATCGACGCGCGACGCTGTATCTCCAAATCGACGGGTATTACGCCAGCCAGCACAGGGAGTGCCTCTGTGCTGACAGTTCTGTAAGACTTACACAAAAATATCAAGGCAAGACGCTGACTTTGCAATAATTTTCTTCGCGCGGCCCCAATTGTTACACGATCCGCGAAAACCGCTGAACCATATGTTATACAACCCAGGTACGTCGCAGTATAAACCATTTTTAACGTTCTAAAGGTTAAACCCCAGGTTGCCGCAGATACTCGAGTTAAGGCATAAAAATTCTTTTTGGCTTTTTCTCCTACCTGCTTCATATGTTCAATGAAATTAAAGTTTTTGTCTAAAAGTAAACCTAAGTAGCAGACTGTGATTTTATTTGAAACTGAAACTCCATCAAAGCGAAAGCGCGGAGGGACTTTTAAATTTCCCTTAAGCATAAGTTGATACGTTTTATGAGGTGCAAATTCGAGACGGTTACGATTTCCCCATTCCGAGATAATGTCAAGATTCGTTTCAGCTAATTTTTCTAAAGATGCCCGCGAACTAGCATTAATTAATAAAAGACCGTCATCAGCATAACACGTCAAGGAGCATCCATCCGGTAAGGGGAGGCTGAAAAAGTCGTCAAATCCGATATTCCACAGGTAGGGACCCAATACTGAGCCTTGTGGGCAGCCTAATGTAAGCACCTTTGACGCAGCATAGTGTCCGAGTTTTAATTTAGATATACCATTTTCAAAGTACGTCATAATAAGAGAGTAAATATTACTATAACATCCTCTGGTCTTAAGTTTAAGTAATAACATTGGCCACCAAGCATTATCAAAAGCACCCGAGATATCTAAAAACACGCCTATCACATATTTACTTTCAGAATGCTCAACTGCTTTACGGACGGCAAGAGCTGCATCGACGGTAGATTTCCCGACGGTGAAACCAAACTGTCTTTCGTGAAATTTAGGGCCACCAAACGCGGAACTATGAGACGTTCGAGAACCTTACCCAATGATGGTAGAAGGGTAATAGGACGATAGGATTTAGGATCGTCAGGCTGTTTATCACCGCCTTTAGGTATTAATCTAATGAAGCCTTGTCGCCAGACGGCAGGAAAATAACCTTCGTCGATGCAACGATTGTAAACCATTAAGATGGAATCAGCGGCTACTTTGCATGCTTCTTGAATCATCCTATTAGTTATTATAGTATATGTATAGACTGATAAACACATAACATAACCCTTTGCCTTGCGCAGTCGGGTTCGCAAAAACATTTTCATGTAAAATGTTGCCAAGACGAGACCACATGACTCGCACTGTCAAAAAGTTATCGGATCTCATGTAGAGCTAAGCTTCTAACTCTACACGCACCTCTACAAGGCCTAACCATAGAATAAGTAATAACCCGCACCGAATCGCGTTACCTCAACCCCAGGCGGGTTTCAAAACCCTAAGGTTGCCTTGAAAAGATTCATCCTTAGGAAAAGAGGAAGGGATGAAGAAAACTTATATTAAAGAAAAATGTTGGAAAAAATGGTTGAATGGCGAAAGGATGAAAAGAGAAGTGACAGTATAATACAATGAGATTTTATATATTTTATGACAAGAGAAGTAACGTCATACAAAGCATTCGTAAAAAGCCGCAACCACTTTAGAGTGTTAAAGACGTAGCTTTGAAACCGATACATATTCCGAGCATATGCCAAAGTAAAATATGTTTGTCTCTTTTTTTCTAGAGTCAAACTAATTATGTCAAAATGAGACAAAAGCATTACTCCCAGAAAAATGGTCAGAGTTGCCAGCTCATGAATAATTTTCCCATTGAATGAATGTTATGAGTTTTATTTTTAAGTTTTTATACCATATTATTGTTTCTTAGGTGACAGAAGAATTAAAGATAGGAAGAAATAAATATATAGATGCGTAAATATTGGTACATACATATTATATTTCAAGAATGAATCATGGCGGAATGGAGAAGTTTCCATTTTTTAGTCATTGACGAATCTAACCGATGCAGACCTACTACTATTATCTATTCTGTGCTACTACTAACTTTTAGCAGAGATTTTTTTTTGTTTTCTTCACCCATTCTGGGTAGGCAAAGGGAACTATGCCCATACAGCCAAGTCTTCAGTAGATTTTTTTTATTGTTAAGAAATGAAAATGAAATTTAAATAAAATAAAATAATAAATTTAAATAATTTGAATAAAATACACATAAAACAAAAAAACTATTGTACTCAATCGAACATTTGATAATTGCAGAAACAATTTAAATTAAACACCGTTACCACAATGAAAAAGATGAAATTGTTACTTCACTGTCATAGTAATAATATCATTATGTCAAATGTCAGTTAAAAGCCATATCAAAAAGAGGAAAATGATTTGTTTTTTCTTGTCTTGACGTGCGTAGCACTAGCGATTGATTTTAGTATCAATCAATTTCTAAGTAAATAATTAATTCTAGTTTGAGCCTGGTTGTAGGTTTACTTCTACTGTGTTACTAATGATACATAAAGGCGTATGAGTTCGTCATTGACTAAACTCCCAACATTTGGGAAACTTAAAATCGTTTTTACTGGCAACACTGTTGGCAAAAACAATGCGTAATATATTAATTTCGATTTTAATACTATTTTGGTATAATTTTAACATAATTAAGCATTCTTATTTGTGAAAAGTGATACCACTTGCTTTGTTATTAGTTTGGGATCACGACATACATGTTTTAACAGTGCATTTAACCATTTTTGTGATATTATTGTGAGATACGCATTCACTGAACGTCAAACTACGACTAAGTCGGAAGAAATTCAACTAAGACTGTGGCCTCAGTCGACGTGGCAGCGGGTATGTGTCAAACATTACGAATCTATAGTAAATAACAGATCACTGGTATAATATAAAATAGACGTAGGTATAAATAAAACATAGACAATATGAATTATAAAAATATAATGTTTAACAAAAGAGTTCGGTTTGTAGCCGCCTTGTTGCTAATACACTAGTATGTAAGATTTTAATGTAATATTTTTTTCACCTCACAAGCTCGGAAAGAATCTGTTTGTCATTCGAAATCTGAGCGCAAAAGTGAATTTTGTGCCCTAGCGTGGAAAGAATTTTTAAAATTCGAACCTTTCTATTCTATAGACGCGAATGTAAACGCGCACTCGCGGCTCGCCTCGCGGCTCGCCTCGCGCCTCGCCTCGCGCCTCGCAGCGCTCGCGTCCGGAGCAGTTTTTTGGGCACGAGTCAAAGGGGTTCGCGTGGGATGCGAGCGCGGTGTTCACACTCGCCCTCTCGCTTCGTTCGTTAAAAAAGACTATGTTGCCGCTAACACTTCGACGTCCTCCATTCTGGCTAACTCGAACACAACACGAGAGTGTGAACAGACAACTCAAAAACCATCGATCATGCGAGGCGCGAGACGAAGCACGAGACGAGGTACGAGGCGAGAGTGTAAATGTAGTATATAATTTTTTATACCGTCAATCCTCTGAAATTTCATGCCAGTGTGCCAACCTTATCTTTAAAATAATCGAACTGGCCAGCACGACACCGCATAAAAAAAATAAACACTTATTTAATATATTATTTGCGTTTTTCTTGCACCAAGCATTTTCCTCGCTGTAGTGAGATGAAAAGTTGTGTGTTTCGCTCGGCAGCAAAGTTATTCTGCGTCTCGTACCTTTGAAACCCTCGCTACGCTCAGGATTCTATATTTGAACCACTCGCTTCGCTCGTGGTTCAATCCTAGAATCCTTCGCTAGCTCGGGTTTCAATATAAGTACTCGCGCCAAAAAACAACTTTGCAGCCTTGCATAACAAATAACTATTTGTGCTGTTGTACCTATGTGTATTGCAAATAAAGTATATTCTATCTATCTATTAAGAGAGGTAGGGCACAGCGGATAATCTGCTCAAATCGGAGCAGCCCGTCTGGGGAAGGACCTCCACCTTACAGAAGATCGTAGCCAACTACAAGCGTCTATAGGCTACGGTGATGCTTACCATCAGGCGGGCCGTATGCTTGTTTGCCAACTTGTGGTATAAAAAATATAAAAAAATGTATCTAAGTTAATCTTGTTAAGTACCCAACATAATAATGTTTGGTTAGATGTTACACGTGTGTGTGTTATGTTATGTGTGTTATTATAAACTATTTAGAGGTTTTATTATTTTTGCTAAGAAACTAGCATACCTACCTAACGGCACGTAAGTTTAGCTTTGACCAAGAAGATGAATGCATGCGAAGAAGTCGAAAAAAAAAAATATATTTTTTTACTCCCTTTATATATTTAAGCTAATAAAAAAGTCACGTGTCCGGTCGTCCATTATATAATTTAGAATAAAATAGATTACATTCTTATTTATTTAAAACTCAAACTTGCGCTGTAAAATGAAAACAAATTAATTAGAAATAATACAAGAATTCCATTTTGTTTCATTTAGCTACCAAGCCACCGATTACAGTAGTTATTACAAGAGTCTCCATGGCCCCCATGCGAAAATGAAATGCTTAAACTTGTCATTAAAAGCCAGTCAATGTTCGATAAACTCCATAAATAATAAATGTTCGACATATTTTTCTCATAATCCCAATGGACACACGTCGTGGTGTCATCTAAATAGTGCTGCATTTTCATTATACTACTTTTAATTCCTTTTGGCGGGGTTGTTTTTGTGAATGGGCTCGTCCGGGATTACGGTCGCATCGGGAGTCGGGTCGCTGTGTTCGCTCCAATATTGTTCATAATATTGTTGATGGTGAGCTCAGTGATGGACGCTGGCGGGCCGACTCTCAGTTGTGGTTGTCATCTTGGAGGACTGGTCTGCTCGCTTTATTAACATCTACATATTCGACATATTTAGGATTTGACCATAGCGCTATTTGGATCGACTTCCCGCGTTTAGTGCTTGATTTCTGTTTGTACCTGGATCTGTATTTTATTTATTCTTATAAATGTACATTGTAACAAACGAGTGAAAGAAAAAAAATTGCTAAATGACAAAAAAGGCCGTAACCGGGTTTCTTTCGTCATTTCTTTTACCGGTGGCCATTTTGCTTGTGTCCGAAATGGTGGTAGTATATAACGTATTTTATTTTCTTTATACATATATACAAATTGTAAATGACAAGAAAAAGTGCCTGTGAAGGTCTAATTTCTGAAATAAACGATTTCATTTCATTTCATTTCGTTTCATTTCATTATCTATCTATATATATAAAATGCTTTGTCCTGACTGACTGACTGACTGACTGACTGAGAATCAACGCACAGCCTAAACCGCTCATCATAAAAATCTGAAACTTGGCAGGTGGAACTATTATAAGACGTAGGCGTCCGATAAGAAGGGGTGGTTGTCGGGATACCTCCACGTGGTCCACCCCGGGCAACGCCGGCGCGTCCTTGCCGGCGGCTGAAGTCCCGACACGTGGGTCCCCTCCCTGCGCTCGAGTTGCGGCGAGCCGCGGGTTGAGGGGGACGAGCGGGGTCCGGTCCCTGCGTTTCGCCGGGTGCGGGTTGCAGGCGGACGGGTGTGTCCACTCCCTGCGCTCGGCTCGCGGGTTGACGCGGACGCCCTAGTGGGCGCCGGCCTTACCAGCCGGCGTGCGACGCATACCGTAACCCGTGGGTCCTCCACCCACGGGCCGGAGGCCTTGGCTTAACCGCCCGGGCCGCGAGGAAGACAACCTCTATAAAAATCACGAGCGGAGCTGACGGCCGCGCCACGCTGAATAAGTGTGGTGTGGCCGTTGGCTGGCGGTCGGCACAGTGGGTGCGATCGCCGAGTGGACGGGGACCATAGCCCAGCCGAGACGGCGGGCCGGGGAAGGCCCGTCGTCTTGAGGGAGCGATGGTCCTCGGTGTCGGCAGTGCACCTGGATGCGGTGTACTGCTGACGGAGCGTATCGGGGGCGAGCGGGTCCGGCTGGTACCTTGGCCGGACGGCCCTGGCGGGGTCGCGGTTGTATCCCAGTTTCCCGTGGCCCCGCCACACAGGGCAAGAGGCATCCCGTCAGTTTTTTAGTGGTAAGTTCCACAGTCCCCACCGCGTGCTCCCCGGGCGGTGGGGCTGCCACAAAGCATTTTTCTGACGTAAAAAAAAAAAAAAAAGGCGTCCGATAAGAAAGGATTTTTCGAAATTCGAACTCTAAGGGGGTAAAAAAGGGGGGTAAAGTTACTATGGGACAACTTGATTCCTTGGTCCAATCTACTTCAAATTTTGCATAATAAAAATTATTTAAGAGAATTGATGGAAAATGTGATTCTTATTTTATTGAAATTCTTGAAAAAAATGTATTTTGTGGGTAATTTTCTTCGAGTTGATATCAATACTCATACTCCTTAGTGCTTTTGATTTCAATTACATTTAATTTTGACACATCCGTGAATCCGTAATTATAAATTGTGAATATTCAATCATAATGTCGTCTATTTATTCTGTTTGTGATATCGGAAAAATAGCTAAAATTCAAACCATGTATAAAGCGGACTGAATCATATTCATCGATAATAAATAGTAAGTAATTAAATATTAAATTTTATAATATTTGACAGGGTTCAAGTAAATTGGTCAATGGTTAAATGGCATAGATATTGATATTGTCTCTTTCTCACTTATAGGAAATCTCATTACGTCGACTCGCTCTATTATTTCGTAGTGTTGTTGTAGGCTGAGGTTGTAGGTATTGAATTACCGATATACTTATACATTTTTTTACGGAAGTGGTTGGAAAACAAGCTCAGGAATATGGATCATTTGATATTAGGTGATTACCGTCGACTATGGAGCACATAGATTCTAGGGTTCCTAACCCGTTGCCGACCTATAACAGGAAAAAACAGGACATAGCGAGAAATAGTATAAGGATTGAGTTAGATTTTTTTATACTACAAAGGTGACAAATAAGAATTTCGGATATTTCACTCCCCGAACGAAACGCATTGCTACTTCACGTCAATATTCTGTATAAGGGTGGCTCTTCACCGGTTGGCCTAGCCTATTTCATAAACGCCAACTCCAAAGATTGTAATGAGAAGTACCTATAAAAATTGAAAAAAAAATATCTAAACATATGACAATTTTTTGGGTGTGTTCTGAAAAGTGTGGTGTATGATGTAGGCAACCGATATGAAAGGATTTTTTGAAATTCCCACGGGAAAGCGGGATAAACGCACACGAAGTTGCGCGGGTTTCTCTAGTCATATATATAATAGCATTATATTTCAATAGAACCAAAGCGTTAGTGAATTACACCGCTAATGCAAAAGAACCTACTTCAACATCGGCCGCCATTTTGAATGATAACTACGCGACGGCGGCAGCCCGACTACATTTCACGCATAAGTGTGCGCGTGTACAGACGACATTGGCCTATGTAGTAGTAACAGGCGATTATTTCACGCGCGTTGTATGGAGTGTCCGGGCTGTGGCCTAACTTTACAAACTCTACACAAGTAAGCTCAAAGGAGTGATCAAATCTTTGAACACATATCTGGCAGATACAACAATATTGTGACCAAATGTGTAAGCAAAGTCTTAAAAAAAGTGTTCACATCTTTGAACACATGTCTGGCGCCGGCATTAATCAAAATATGTGGCTTGGCCATTTCTCTACATTCACATAGGCGTAAGGTGAAAATTTTATAAACTATTCATCATACTTTTCTGTTACACATTAGTTCTTGTAATATGTAACGAAACGGCCAGGACATATTTTGAAAAATTTGTAGAGTTTATGAAGTTAGGCCATGTAGAGGTAGGGCGTGTAGAGTTAGAAGATCGATAACTTTTTGACAGTGCGAGTCATATGGTCTCGTCTTGGCAACATTTTCATGAAAATGTGATGTGGGATTTCATTTCTTTTTATGAGTTGCTTAAATTACAGGGGATCTCTGTGAAAAATTTCAAAGTAAATCCAAGTTAAGCAAGTTCCGTCATCGATGTGAGAAACGCGCGTTAAATTTTAAAGACTACAATGAAATAACATAAAATTGTTTTTAAATGGATAAGGGTTTATAATTAAATTGAAGTAAGTAAATGAAAAGACTTGTTATCGGTTCGGTGTCTGTATTGTCAACAAGGCATACAATTTAAAAACGAAGTATTTACGTCATACATCATAATGCTAACGCATCAATTCGCAGTGCGTTAGGGAAACCAAGTTTACGATATTATTTCGACATACTACAAAATAATAGCTGCTGCTGTTGAGCAGACAGCCTGTTGGCCCATCTCACACCATTCTCTTGGTTCAGATACCAGGGGCAGTATTCTCTAAGCATCATTTGTTAACTCGAAAGCGGAATCCGCGGTGAGATGCCAAAATTGCATTCAATTTTGGAATCTCACCGTGGATTCCGCTTTCGAGTTAACAAATGATGCTTAGAGAATAGCTCTATACTGTATTAAAAAATACGAATCAATTTTACCGGCACCCCTCTGTCTTTCAACTTCTTCCACAATACGTCACACGACACAGTGTCGACCGTATCTATACTGGACGCTAAACAGTTTCTCGCCGTTTAAGGCACCAGGACCAGATAACATCTTCCCAGGACTACTACAATGGGGAGGACAAAAGATAACCATCCACCTCACCACGATTTTCCAAGCCTGCCTAGCCTTCCGCTACACTCCCCTGGCATGGCGTGAGGTAAAAGTAGTCTTCATACCCAAACCGGGAAAAGAAGATTACTCCAACGCAAAGGCATATAGACCCATAAGCCTAACGTCCTTCCTCCTAAAAACTTTGAAGAGAATCTGCGACAAACATCTGAGGAGTCGCCTAATCAAGAACTTCTCTATCCATAAGAACCAACATGCCTACTGCGCGGGCAGATCCACAGAATCCGCACTTCACCAAGTGGTAGGCAAGATCGAAGAAGCAATTTCAAATAAACAGGTATGTCTAGGGGCCTTCATTGACATTGAAGGGGCTTTTGACAAAACCAACTTCCGTAGCATCGAAACAGCACTGATAAGACATAAAGTCCCAACTCAGATGACGGAATGGATTGTCAACATGCTACGCAACAGGATAGTCCGACTGGGCGGCCCTGATAGCGGGGGGGCTGTAGTGGCGAGAGGCTGCCCCCAAGGGGGTGTACTATCGCCGTTACTCTGGAACCTCGTTGTCAATGACCTGCTCACCAGACTAAATTCAAGATACTTTTACACCGTGGGCTATGCTGACGACATCACCATCCTCATGACAGGACCAAACGCTAGCACCGCATGCGCCACGATGCAGTCTGCTCTAAGGATACTGGAAGGATGGTGCAGAGAACAGGAGTTATGTGTAAACCCATCCAAGACCGAACTTGTACTGTTTACTAACAAACGACAGCTCGGTAACTTCAGCCCCCCGAACCTACTCGGCACACAATTACAACTATCGAATGAAGTCAAATACCTAGGTGTTACTCTAGATAGCAAGCTCAACTGGAACAGCCACATTGAGAAAAAGACCAGAACCGCCGGCATCGTTATGTGGCAATGCCGCAAACTAGTGGGACGGCGGTGGGGTCTATCCCCAAAAATCTTCAAATGGCTTTATACAGTAGTAATACGCCCAATGGTAACATATGCAGCTCTAGTCTGGTGGCAAAAGACCGAACAAGTGACAAGCGCCGCCAAGCTACAACGACTACAAAGACAAGCATGCTGCGCGATCACTGGTTGTATGAGAACAACCCCGACGGCAGCAATGGAAGCCATGCTTAACCTTCCTCCACTACACTTACATGTGCAACAGGAAGCAGCGCAGGCAGCTCTTAGACTTAAACAACTAGAATTAACTAGGCATGACAACTCTAAGCACTACAAAAACATCTTCACATCATGGTTGATACACCCTCTCGTGACTGCACCGTGTGATAGAGTACTACCAACGGATATCTTCGATAAGAGATACAAAATCCAACTACACGAAGATAGCAACCTGAAAACAGCCCACAAATCACTGACCATCTTCACCGATGGCTCTAAAACAGACGAGGGCACCGGCACGGGAGTCTTCTCAGAAGACCTAAATATACACATATCCATGCCCTTAGGAGAACACAATACGGTATTCCAAGCAGAATGCATGGGTATCCTACTAGCAGCCAATGCAATAACTGCTAAAAAAGTGGTAAACAAGCGCATACTCATTCGCTCCGATAGCAAATCGGTGCTCTGCGCACTCGGAAGATACGTGGTGACATCCAGCCTGGTTCTGGAATGCCACGATGCCTTATCGAAAGCAGGGCACTCAAACCATATAACACTGCAGTGGATCAAAGGACACAGCGGCGATAGAGGTAACGATGCTGCTGACATGCTGGCGAGGAGGGGATCAGGTAACAGATCAGTTGGTCCGGAACCGATTCTCCCCTTGCCAGTCAGCTGGCTCAAAGGTAACATTTTAAAACATACTAACTTTTTACATAACAAACTATGGTTAGACACCACAGATTATAGACAAGCGAAAGAAGCCCTCCCTGAAGTGGACGCTCGCCTCGCTAGGTCCATAATTAACTTAACTAAACAAAAACTAAGATTAATAACCAGCGCCGTGACAGGTCATGGCAGCTTTAACAAACATCTTTTCACTATAGGTGTTACAGACATGACTGATAGGTGGAACACCAGGCAGTCTCCGGGAAGTACTCAGCGACGTCAAGTCCCTGGCCGGCTTCCTGGAGGAATTAGGATGGCTGGAGTGATCCAGCTCCCACTCTTCGCACGCACAAAGGGCACATAGGCTGCCTAATTGCGGAGAAGGCCCGCAAGACAACAAGTAACAACAAGTAACAAGTATCTATACTGGACCGTATGTTTCAGAACGACAATGGCACTCTCTGTAGAAAGGCCTCGAAATCCAAATTGACCGTCATGTAAATTTAAACATTCATTGGTTTGGTATCCAACAGACTGTCAAGCACCATCGCAAGTATAGTTTCTAACGAGACAGGACGATAGTTACGTTTGTCGGCCATGTCATCGTCACCCGTAAGGTTCTTCACAACAGGAACTACCACAGTTTTCATGAGTTCGCGAAGAAGATAAGAGTGGCTCATGCATAACGAATAAAACGCCGCGAGAAAATTAGGAAGATTATTTCCCGCATGTTGCAGGTGCTTGATGCTGAGACCATCGTGTCCAGGAGATTTTTCTCTGGTCCAGGTCATTGTCACTGCATGTCTCAGCATCAGACACTCGCTGCTGCGAAGGACCGAGGGGTGACCGAACCCTGAAGTGCTCAGCAAACATGTTTGCAATATTTTCGGGCTTGCTAATCCCGTATTGGTCGTGGTCCACCTGCGTGGTACACCTGGGTGAACCACGGGCATTTTTTCTTGCCCGTGGTCCACCTCTGTCCACCTAGTACCTTGCTAATACCTCCTACCTCCACAGGCATTCCAGGCTTGATATCCAGCTTTTTGGTGGCTTTCAATAAAGTTTTATTTGCTCTTGGTGCTTTTGACACCATTTAAGTTTGTCCTATTCCTAATCACCTTCGATTGAAGGGAGACCCGTATCCCTGCATTGGAATGATTATGGGTCAATATGATGAGGATAAAGTACGCTTAAAACATGAAATTCCGCACTTGAACTGGGATAAAAAAACAACGCACAAACGGAACCAATGGGATTTTTTATATAACATTTTTGTAATGACCTTTAGAACTAATCTGGAATGTAATTCTCCCATAAATCGAATGTGCAACACCTACAATCTTCTCAACCGCGATGTGGAGGATTCGGGACATATTCCGTGACAGCTTAAACGCTTTCAGGGTTAGGTGCTAGGAATCGTTGACGACTAATGTTTAATTAATAATAATAATATTGTGTCTGTGTTATGTCTAATATCAGCTACTTAATATAATGTGTGTAAATGTATTTTTTTTAAACATTCATTGCTCTGGTAGAAAATGAAACTGGAAAGAAATAGTAGATTTTACAACAAGTGCACAAAACGAATCATTTCTGTCCGAGACTTTTAGCAGCCCGAGCCGAAGTCGAGGGCTGATAGTAATGTCAAGGATAAAAATAGTTTTGTGGACGAGTTATAAACTCTGCTTTTCACTTCGATTGCGAGGAAATAAATTAATAAATGCACTAAAAAACAAGACCTGTTTCCCGCCGCTTTTTTTTTAATCTTACGACATTGATATTAGGCTTGGGCTGCAGACCTATACAGCCTACTATTAAATTAATATTGTAATAAAATAATTTTCTTAAATTAATTAAATAACCTACCGTACTTTAATTTAAATTTTAATATCTTTTATGACTTAAAAAACACATAAGGCAAATAAATTAAAGTAAATATTATAAAATAACAAATTCTATCTCTGAACTTTTTATTGTGTTTGGCTGTATGGCTCATTTCCTTTGTCTTAATATAGATACATTTATGAGTAGATACGTTATTGCCCTTGTGCACAAAATTCGATTTTGTGCAGCCTATATCCTGCGCAAATAAGCATTTTCTGAGCATGAGAAGTGAAAATAAAATTAAGCAATAAGGAGTGACAATGGTGGTGAATATATTTCTAATACTTTTCAGGACTACATGAAAAATAAATTAAAAGTAAAAAACACTACGAAGTTTTTTCCAAACTTTTCAATATGGGAAAGTCTTGACTGACTGATTATTGCCAAGTCCAGATCTTTGAACAAAGAGTGCTAAAATTTTGCACATGAGTTTCCTTCTTCTTTATCGCGAATGTCACGAATTTCTATAGAGAATAATTGCAAAATGTTTGGATAGCTACTGTGATAAAAAAATAAAAACAGTTTTATTAGAATACTGTTAATTAAAGACATATCATTTGCTTCAAATAAAGATCACAACTTATGAGCACACTTAATGCGGTTGGATTAAATATTGTCACAAGAAAAAAAATTATATTTAAAAACAAGCTTTTATTTAATTGCGCTAAAAAGAATAAAATAAACTTTTCTTTTAAAATTTTATCTATCAACTTATAACGTCATTACACAATTTATATGACATAAAAGCTTGTTGCGAGATTTAATTACTAACATTTACTCGTAGTACGAATAAATGTTAGTTCGATAATTATGTTTTCTTATACAGGTAAATCTCGCGACAAGCTTATAAATAAATAAATAATAAATAAATATATAGGGACAATTTACACAGATTGAGCTTGCCCCAAAGTAAGTTCGAAACTTGTGTTATGGGATACTAACTCAACGATATTATATTTATAACAAATACATATATAGATAAACATCCAAGACCCGAAGCCAATCAGAAAAAGTTCGTTTTTCATCATGACCCGACCGGGATTCGAACCCGGGACCTCCTGCGTGGCGGTCTGGCGTGGTAACCATTACGCCACGGAGGTCGTCAAAATCGCTTATCTTTTTTTTTTTGTTTTTTTTTTTTTTTTTATCCAAGACCCGAGGCCAATCAGAAAAAGTTCGTTTTTCATCATGACCCGACCGGGGATCGAACCCGGGACCTCCTGGGTGGCGGTCTGGCGTGGTAACCATTACGCCACGGAGGTCGTCATATATAAAAATGAAATCATGAATATCTATATATATAAAAATGAAACCCGTTTTCCGTTGTCACGACATAACATGAAAACGGCTTGACCGATTTGGCTGATTTTTTTTTTGTAGTTTTCTAATACTCTGTACAAGGTTCTTACGGAAAAAAATTAGGGGTAGGGTAGGGGTAGGGTAGGGGTAGGGTAGGGGTAGGGTAGGGTAGGGTAGGGTAGGGGTAGGGTAGGGGTAGGGTAGGGGTAGGGTAGGGGTAGGGTAGGGGTAGGGTAGGGGTAGGGTAGGGGTAGGGTAGGGGTAGGGTAGGGGTAGGGTAGGGGTAGGGTAGGGGTAGGGGTAGGGTAGGGGTAGAGTAGGGTAGGGATACACGCAAACGAAGTTGCGCGGGTTTCGCTAGTATGTATATAAAAATGAAACCCGTTTTCCGTTGTCACGACATAACATGAAAACGGCTTGACCGATTTGGCTGATTTTTTTTTTGTAGTTTTCTAATACTCTGTACAAGGTTCTTACGGAAAAAAATATTAAGAAAATCTCTCAGAAAGATTGAAAAAAAAACGAAAACAGTACCCGGGCGAAGCCGGGCCGGGCAGCTAGTAAGTCATATAAATTGTGTAATGACGTTATAAGTTAATAGTTAAAATTTTAAAAGAAAAGTTTATTTTATTCTTTTTAGCGAATTAAATAAAAGCTTGTTTTTAAATATATTTTTTTTACTTTTAATTTATTTTTTACTTTTTAGTTATCACTGGACAGGTTTCGCAGTGCCATCTATTGTCGAGAGGCGGTACTAGTCTAATGAATTTATTTGTTATAACTAGCACCAGCAATTTGAATACCTATATAATTTCCTGATTTTACTACAGTCACCCTGCGACAAACTAAACGGGTTTATGTACCCATCAAAAATAAAATACCGACCAAGGGCATGTAGAACTCGCGCGTGAGGGTTCCTTCCCATAATCATACTAGTCATACTTTCATACTATAATATTATAAATGAGAAAGTGAGTTTGTTTGTTATTCCTTCACGGCTTGACTAATCAGTTGATCATTATGAAAATTTGTATATGTCAGGGGTACAGAGCCCAACATAGGCTACCTTTTTACCCGTGAAAGTATGTCAATCCAAAGGGAAAATATTTTTTCTACTATATGCTGTATGGGATGCTATCGGCCAACAAATGGCGCACAAGTCGCGCTATGGGTTGTTTTGTTGTCAAACGAGATCTATGTCATAAAATTAACGCGAGCGAAGCCGCTGGGAAAAGCTAGTAATAGATAAAATACATTTTAATTCATAACCGGTATAAAAAGAGCCATGTACCAATGTAAAATGTACCAAGGGTAGGGTCACATTATATTGGTTGTTTAAAGAAGAAGTAACTACAAATTTACGATTTTCAAATTTATTCCTGTACTTGTACTACATCATCTTGCTTCTTGCCAAATTTCATGATTCTAGGACAACCGGAAGTACCCTATAGGTTTTTGGTCGGAACTGTTTTGTACGAAAAACGAAACACAAACGGCTGTATCGTAATTTTGTTATCATAATATTATATTGTCATCTGATCTACAGTTTTAAGCAAAATTCCAGCTCAATCGGTCTTCGGGAAGTGGTTCAAATTTACGTTCCAAGATTCCACCCTTACATACATACATACAGGTCAAGTTAAATAAAAGCCTTTAATAAAGGGATTCAACATTATACTACAATTCCTCACTGTAGTCAACAGAATGGAGTAGCAGAAAGTGCCAATAGAACGATTATGGACAAAGTACGCTGTATGTTACAGGATGCGAAGTTGGATCAACGATTTTGAGCTGAAGCTGCTAACACGGCTGTCTACCTGAAAAATCGTTCTCCAACAAAGACTGTAATGGGAGTAACTCCTGAAGAAAAATGGACATCCAAAAAGGTATGCGTGGATCACTTGCGTATTTTTGGTTGTAATGCGTACGTTCATATTGAAAATAGTCGTAAACTGGAACCTCAAAGTAAAAGATATATTTTTGTGGGTTATTGTGACAATAGCAAGGGATACAGACTATTGATCCTGTTGATCCTGAAACATGCATTAAAGCTAGGCATGTAACATTTATAGAAAAAGATTTTTCTAACGTGAGTATGTCACGTGATGATAATAATAAAAGTGATTGCACTGTGGTACTACCACAAGATCCGTGTATGCGCAATGAACCCTCTGAGGTGAATACTTCTTTAAAAACCTTACAATCTGATGGCACAATCGTTGCAAGTGATGTGAGACAAACAATATTTAGTCTAGATGACACAGAAACTGATTCGTATCAGAATGACTTGTCTACTTACTTATATTCCAGGTAGATCCAACATGGACTCTGAGGACTCAAATTTGTCATCATTCGGTGCGGTGACACCAGAGAATGCAGGACTAGTAGAGTTGATGGTTGAAGAAGACATTCCACAGACGATTGAAGAAGCTTTAAGTTGCAGACTGCAGCGAAAGAAAACACTGGAAGGTAGCAATCGCAGATGAGTTTAATTCCTTTATCACAAACAAATGTTTCACATTGACTGATTTATCTGAAGCCAATTTAGCCAATTAAGTGTAAATGGATATTTACTAAGAAGAAAGGGATAAACGGAGAGTTGCTTAGATATAAAGCACGTTTGGTAGCAAAACAAAACTATGGAATTGATTACCATGAAACTTTTTTACCCGTCGTTAGATACTTGACCATACGAGTTTTGCTAGCCCTCGCACGCAGCTCATTATATTTTTTTTGGTTTTTTTTCAAGCAACAAAAATTTACAAACTATTGGCCCATCTATATACAATAATATTAAAATCACTAAAACTAAAAAAAAACACTTAACACGCTTTGGCGATGTGAAGCGTGCGGTGTCAGCTGGCAGCCGACCTCGGAACTTCCGGTATACGACTCACTGCGGCCAGAAATCCTCTTTCATGAAGGACTCCAGGTGATGATTGGGTACCCTCATCACAAAAGAACTAAAGTTCACTTTGTGGCAAGACTCGACCCTCAGGGTGAAAGCGGACTTCTTTCGGACGTAGTCTATGACATCTTCAACTTTCGTAGACCAGTGCAGTCTAAACACATACAGCTGCGTCGCTCGTACTTCAGGACGCAGAGCATGTTCTGGTGCAGTCGGTGCGGTGCCAAGGTGATTACGGCTGGCGGGCTTCCTTCTCCTTCTTTCAACTTTGGTAAAACCGTCCTCGTGGCATCTGACTTTCGGTTGACACTGTGTTGGTGCCAATTTCTGTTGGTTTTTCCGCGGTGGTTTAGGCCGCATAGGTGGTGCGGCGGCAGCGGCGGCATAAGCGCGGGACACGAGACTCGTGTCAGCGTTTTTCTTCGGCTCGGAGACGGTGCGGACAGCGGGTTGCGGGGAGACGCACTCCGCAACAACGGGCGACGATCATTCCAATTTTGCTGACTCAAAACTGCAAACTTGCGAAACTGGACTTGCAGATCTGCATGATGCTGACCTCGTCCATAGTGTCAATGGCATGTTGTATGAATGCCAGCAACTTGTTGGCTATAAGTTGTTCGGAACGGAACCCATAGCAGCACGTTATCGGGCAGCGGCTAGGCCGCGCAATTCGCGGTCAGGGTAATACGAGGGTACCGCACCATCTCCCTCGAGGCGGCGTGTGCGATAGCGGGCAGTCCGCCGTGGGAGCTGGACGCCGTAGGGCTGGCGGCGTATAAGCTCACCGCCGAAGCTCGCCGGGGTGGGGACCCGTTCCCGGATGGGGTTCTGCGCTGGACGGAGAATGCCCAGAGGTCCCTCGTCGGAGCGGAGACGGAAAGAGGGTCTGGAGCGCCACGGCAGCGCACCGTGGACGCCATACGACCGGTCTTAAGCAATTGGTTAGGGATGCGCCACGGTGCGCTGTTGTACCACGTTGTGCAGGTATTGTCCGGCCACGGCTGTTTCGGCTGGTACCTGCACAACGTGACGAAGAGAGAGGAATCGGCGGAGTGCCACCAGTGCGGCTGCGCGCAAGATACAGCGCAGCACACGTTAGAGGAGTATCCCGAGTGAGCTGCGCCTCGCGCCGCACTCGTGGCTGTTGTTGGCGATGACCTCTCGCTCCCGGCTGTTGTCAAACAGATGGTCGAGAGCGAGAGGTCGTGGGATGCGGTAGCCTCCTTTTCTGCGACGAAGTACTGACGCAGAAGGAGGCCGCGGAGCGGGTGAGGGAAGCGGATCCAGCCGCCCCCCCGCTCCTCCGTAAAAGACCGGGCGATAGGCGCGTGGCGCATGCCCGGCGACTACCACCTTAACGGGGGTTCTGGGCGGCGAGCCCATGTAGACGGGTCTTTGGACGGGTCACGGAAGTATCTTAGTTCCCGTGGCCCTGCTCATCTAGGCGGATAGGGTGGTATTGAGTGAAAGTTTTAGTCGGTATACCCTAAGTGGCATTAGAGGGGGAGCCTGACATACCCCCGCCGCTTGCGGGGCATGCAGTAATGCATTTCTCTCACTACAATAAAAAAAAAGGCCGCGCAATTCGCGTAAAAAAAAGTAATTAAACAAATTATTTCGTAACTGTGCAAGTTGCGAACGCGACCATTTCTGAGCGCGCACCGCACTGCAAAATAATATGTCAGTCGAACATCTGGATGTGAAAACTTCATCTAAACCATCCCAAAACCATCTGAAAACCTTTCGAAAACCATCCGAAAACCATCCGAAAACCTTCCGAAAACCATCCGAAAACCATCCGAAAACCATCCGAAAACCATCCGAAAACCATCCGAAAACCATCCGAAAACCATCCGAAAACCATCCAAAAACCATCTAAAAACCATCCGAAAATCATTTGAAAACTATCAGAAAACTTTTGAAAACCCTTATGATTGAGTTATAACCCTAAAGAATTTTAGATTCCTGTGGAAAAAAAAGTCGCCTAGGATTAGGATCCATTGATGGATCAAATAATGGATCCAAGTGGAAGGACATTTTTGCATGGTTATTTAAGAAGAGTCAGTGTATATGGAACAACCTGACGGCTTCGTAGATGCAAACAACAAAGGAAAGGTATATAAATTAAATAAAGCAATTTATGTCTTAAAACAGGCGGCGAAAGCTTGGAATGATAGAATAAATGATGTTTTAATCAATAAATTGAAGTTTAAAAGATTATCTTCAAAGCCATTTGTTTATTGTTAAAATCAAGGAAATGAAAAAAATATTATAGTGTTGAATGTCGATGACATAATGTTTTTCTCATTGAAGAATTCTGTGAAGAACGATATAATGAAGAAATTATTAATGGATGAGTTTGAATTGAAAGATTTGGAAAAACTCATCATATCTTATGAATGAGGATAACTCAAACTGATGATGGAAAAATGACACTCGATCAGAATATTATATCACTAAGATATTGAATAAATTCCAAATGTCAGATTGCAAGGTCTTTAAGACTCCTATGGTAGTCGGTTTAAAGTTACAAAAGGCAACTATGTAATTTGCTTTGTAAACATGATTATAGAAGTCTTATTAGATATTTAATGTATCTGGCAGTTTGTACTAGACCTGGCATTGCCCATAGTGTGAGCTATTTGACTCAGTTTAATGACTGTTATTCAGAAGACCATTAGAAAGTACCTCAGTACCCAGGTACTTGAAGGGTACTATGGATAACTGTCTCACATTTGAAAAAGGTAATTTAGAAATTACAGGATACTGAGATGCTGAAATGAAATGAAATGTTTATGAAATGAAATGTTTATTTTCTAAAATTATACATGGTGTTTGTAATTGACGACCTCCGTGGCGTAATGGTTACCATGCCAGCCCGCCACCCAGGAGGCCCCGGGTTCGAATTCCGGTCGGGTCATGATGAAAAACGAACTTTTTCTGATTGTCCTCGGGTCTTGGATGTTTATCTATATATGTTATAAATATAGTATCGTTGAGTTAGTATCCCATAACACAAGTTTCAAACTTACTTTGGGGCTGGTTCAATCTGTGTGATTTGTCCCCTATATATATTATGGGCCAAGTGTAGTCACATTATGGTTGGCAGCAGTATAATTTGCCTTAATCAAAATGTAGGCATGCAAAATATTCAAATTTAAATTTAAATTGGCGTAGGTACAATATTTTACAATAACCCCTAGATAAATATTCATTACAATGTCCTTTTGTACAATAATACAAAAATAAAAATAAAATCAGCTAAAACCATGATAAAACCAAAATAATAAAAATAGAACACACAATGATTACATTAGTAATACATGTCAGATTGTAATTAATAATAAAATTTATAATTTAAAAATTCAGTGACACTATAAAATGAATTACAGAGGAGCCATTCCACCAATTGTTTCTTAAAATTTCGCAATCGTAGTTGAAGTACAATCGGCAGTAGTTTGTTAAAAAGTTTAGGCGCCATGTAGGAAACATTCTTTTGAAACAAGGTGAGGTTATATTTTGGCATAATTACTCTGTATCTTCTAATCGTCCGTACATGATCCTTGGTTTGTATAGAGAATGTAGTTCTGGATGCTGTTTAACACATAGACAGGCCTCCAGGATATACATACATGGTAGAGTAAGTATGCCAAGTTTTTTAAATAATGGTTTACAAGATTGCCGTCTACCTACATTACACATGGCCCTTATACATTTTTTCTGTGCTTTAAATACTCTTTCAATTTCACATGAATTGCCCCAGATTATCAAGCCATAGCGCAACACAGACGAGACATATCCATGATAGACGTTAAGCGCCGTCTAGAAAGATGCAATTAGGCGAAGTCTATAAGTGCAAATACAAATCTGTTAATTTTTTTACATGCATTATCTACGTGGTTTTTCCAATTTAGATTTTCATCAAGTCTTATGCCCAGAAATGTTGAATGAACTAAGTCTATTTTTTGTCCATTGCTACTTATATTCAGTACCAAACCAGGGCTATAGTAGGTTTTAAAATAAATGGCTTTTGATTTTGCAAAATTAACTTGCAAATTATTAACCTCAAGCCATTTCAGGACATTGCTCAAAGTGCGATTGATCTCAAGCTCTAAAGTATTTGCATCGTTCAGCATCAGCAAACAACTGCACTTTTGGTTAACATAATCCCGCAAGTCATTAATATATAGGAGAAACAATAGTGGACCAAGGATACTTCCCTGTGGTACGCCACAATTATTGTTTTTAAGTACGAAACGGACAGATTCTAGAGATGATTTTTTGGTTCTGGACAATTTTACTGAGTTCAGTGCATTGTTGTCTTCCATTCAGGTAGCTGTTAAACCAGTCTAGCTTTTCCACAAATTCCATAACCTTCCATCTTTTCTAACAGTATGTTGTGATTAACCAAATCAAAGGCTTTAGACATGTCTAAGAATAGGGCCACTGTTAGTGCTCTGTCATTAATATATTGAACATGTTTAACTAAGAAATAACAAGCTAATGTCGTTGATTTACACTTTTGGAACCCAAACTGTTCCGGTTGATTATTTTATGTTTTATGCAATTTGTGAAAGTCCCTTCTATATTCATACCAAGTGTTTATGCTTTTCCGATTGTATACTTTGGTGACTGGTGTGGAGATCATTTGTATATATTTAAGTTAGATAGTCCTGTAGTGTCGTGGGAAAGTAGGAAACAGCGTAGGTACTGTTGCACTCTCAAGTACTGAAGCTACATGGCAATATCCGATTCTTGTAAGAAGGCATCTTAATAAGAACTCTTATAAATGAATGTGGTATTCTTTGTAACCTAAAATTGTTTAACGACAATCAGTCAGCCCAAAAAATTTGTGGTTGTGTGGTGTCTCATTCGAGAACCAAACACATTGATATAAGTGTTAAGGGGTTGAACCTTATTTAATTACTTTAAAAATTCTAAAATATTATAACGAGAAAACCATCATTAGTTGAAATTTTTTAATAATGAATAAATAAATAAATAAATAAATAAATATAAAGGGACAATTCATACAGATTGAGCTAGCCCCAAAGTAAGTCCGAAACTTGTGTTATGGGATACTAACTCAACGATATTATATTTTATAACAAATACATATATAGATAAACATCCAAGACCCGAGGCCAATCAGAAAAAGTTCGTTTTTCATCATGAACCGACCGGGGATCGAACCCGGGACCTACTGGGTGGCGGTCTGGCGTGGTAACCATTACGCCACGGAGGTCGTAAAAAAAAATGAATAGTCATAAAAATATTATTCTGCGCGGCCGCGCAGCATGCGGCCTTTTTGGCCGAGGATCTTTCGCAACAATAAGGTATCACTTTATCAAAGATTTAGTAATTTGAAAAAACGGGCAAGTACGTGTCGGGCCACGCACAATGTAGGGTTCCGTATTTGACTACGCATTTCTTGCTTGCAGATGAGTACAATGCCATATTCTATGACATTTGAACGTTTTCGTCAAAGAAATTTTACTTCATAAGTTCGTCGGCTATTACTCGGTAACTAGTAGTGCCTACTTAACCGTTACAATTTTTCTTGCATGTTCACTATATTATTATGATTTTTTTCAAATTTCTAAACACAGTACTTTATACAATATATTTCACCAACAAGATTTAAAACTACAGCTAGATGCCGAGACCTCCTTTTAGGCAATATTAATGCCTGTGCCAGGAGATCCCGCTCTTCGAAAATTGACACGTTAAATGTCAATAATTCGCAAACGGATCATTGTATCGGAAAATTATCTTCCCACACCCTCGATGTTTTTAAGAGATCTATCTAACGATATGCCACAACATGGGGTCGGTGCGAAAAAAAAATCACTTCCACTTTACCTGTAGGGAAGGCAACCCAAAAAAAAAATTTATTAAAAATTTTGTTCAACCACTTTGTTAGCATTGTTAATATGAGTATACATACAAATTACAGCTTTCTAGCATTAGGCGTTTAGGCTTTAGACCGCGGACGGACGGACGGACGGACGAACAGACGGACATGGCGAAACTATAAGGGTTGTTTGTAGTTTACTACGGAACCCTAAAAAACTGTGAAGTTATTATTATTAACTTTAATTAAGACTTACTTGTTTTTTCACTCGACGTTTCGACAGAGTTGCATCCAAAGAGTAAAGTAATATTAGGGAGAGTTGCATCTGCCGTGGTCACGGGGAGACTGGAGTACTGCGGTGCATAGGTTGATGACGACGGTAGAATGATGTTAGACTACCCACTATATTGTCAATAAAAAGTTTCACTAGCTATAAAGACCCGTGCACACAACACTAACTGTATCAGCATTAACCGCAGACGTCACACCGCGCAGTTTAATTTTGTCCAGCACTGGATTCCATGTTGGTGACAATTTGAACCCATCTTCCCTATTAAAAGTACGGTGCTTTTTAATTTCTATCGCTTCTCGTACTATTCGTTTGTGGTAGTGACGGTCAGTCGATAGAACCTTGGGTTTGTGGAGTTCAATCCAGTGGTTGCGGTACGCGTTAAACGTACTGCCAATCATTCTACACCTGCAATCTCTGGGTTAGCTATACTCAGCGGGCACTCAGCGCACTTCGTGTTCAATACAATAATATATTTAGAGTGCTGTTGGTGCTGCCTAGGTACTGCAGTGCCTCGGGCATGTTTGCAGAAATGCACACCGCTGGTTTCCACGCCATCCTCAGGAAAAGAATCGCTTCCCTGCTGCAACGTGTCCGAAGTAGTACGAACCAGCGCCAACAGCATTCTAAGTGTTCCAAAATATTGGATTGGGGTTCACGTGAGGAACACGTAAATTACATTCGCGTTGCATTATTATAAATTAATAATATACCGGGAATTAACGCGATCATCTTGATATTGCCTGACGTTTCGACCAGGTTGCACAAGTGAACTCACATAAACTGCAGTCTAAAATAGTCGAAACACAGTTTACTAACATAGATTAAGTACATTTATATTAATAAGTACTAACAAAATATGGATTTCTATTTAAGGTCTGAAATAAAAGTACAAACAAATAAAATACCGATGGTATCACTCACGCACGTGTTGCCAACCCTCCCAACCCCCCTAAGTGGAGCTCTGAAGACCTTACTCACAGTAGGAACACAACATGGCCGAGACCAATGCTATTCGACTACGATCTTCTGTAAGGTGGAGGTCCTTACCCAGACGGGTTGCTTTGATTTGAGCAGATTATCCGCTGAGCCCTACCTTTCTTAAATATATCTTACTATTATATATAGGTATTAAGATATCGATTTTTTGAACTACGGAACGCCCCCATTTGAAGAGATAAAAAATATTATTATGGTGTTGATACATTTCAGATATATCCCTTATATCTTAGTCTGACGCGCTCGAGTAACTGCAAAAATCACCCCTCTTCGGCTCCCCTACTATATGCAAGGTAAAAAAAATGTTTGATTGGAATAAAGCTTTGTTAACGATTTTTTCTATCTTTACACTCGCGAAGTTGAGCTACAGTAATGACTATTTATGACACAACATAAATTAAAATATTTTTTGCACATACACACAAAAAACCACTTTTTATTTTTATCACATTGTGATGTGATTGTGATTGGCTTTTTGATTGGCGACGCGACTCATACTAAAGTCCTTGTAGTCAGAGCCGCGACATAGACTAAGCAAACAAAAAAAAACGCTCTATGATGGATGACGTTCTTAAGTCATCGTCTGACTGACTGACAGGATTTTGGCGCCAACTACAATAGCGTCCACTTGGGCTCGTGATTAGAAATTTAATTTTTGTGTGTTTCTGCGTTTGATTCATAGTATTGATAGTGTAATGTGAAGCAAACATTGGTTATAGTACATATTGATTGAGGTTTGTGATCAGGAACCTATTAAAAGTGCATTATCGTGTTGACTTCAAAATCCGTATTTTCTGAAGAAATTTTGCTATCATCTTTCTTCAGGGCGTCTTGACTCAGAGACTGTATACTGAGTCAAGAATGTCAGGATAGCATGAACTCGCTGCTTTGAATTACTTATAAATTTACTTATGACTTGGCTGTATGGGCTCAAAGCCCTTTGCCTGCCCTAGAGCGAAGAAAACAAAAAAAAAAAAAAACTGACTGACAGTGACAGTGTTGAGCGTTGTCTTGTCTTGCTTGTTTGGCTGTCAGTTTCGTTTTCGTTATTTTTTTCTGTGAGTAAATGTTTCTCACATTTCATAAAGTGATACCGAGTCCGCTTTGTAGATCCTAGCAATCCGATGGCGCAGCGCTTCCCGCCGGGAGGGCCGGCGGCCGCGCCGCCTTCGGGCGCGATGCCGCCGCAGCCGCGCTACGCCGGGCCCGCACCTCCGCAGGGCGCTCCGATGCAGCAGAGACCCTATCCTGCCCCTAATTTTCCTGTAAGCTAAACAAAATCTATCACATGGTAAATAACATTGCCAGTTTCGGTAGTAATGCATGTAATTTTGCATCCTCCTTCAGAATCACTGTCTAATTCTAAATGAATTGTCTTTGACAAAGGAGCTTACAGCATCCTGAAGCGCTTAGTCTGGTCAGAGCCAAGCATCATTTATTGCAGAGGCAATGAATGGTGCTTGGCTCTGACCAGGCCAGCCTTTTGAGTTGTGTGCCTCAAACCAACATTTTAGTCTTTAAATCTCAACATGAGGCCAACAAATAACATACTTTGAATGCCAACAATCCATGGTTGTTTGTTTCTATCATCAATCTATATGTAGTATTTCTATGTGATTGTGTTTTTGATACTCCGTGCCAGCTGTAAGTTATTAATTAATCACAACCATTTTATCACATTACATTGACCGTAAAAGTTCTGTGAGTGATCTAACCGTAGAACGCATTTGTACGCCCGAAATGGGTTAAGTATCTATAGACTGCTGAATTGAGGGAAGCGGAGTGGATAAGAAATTGTGGAATTCAATGAAAATATAAATTTTCAAAAGATAATACTGTTAAACAATACTGTTTGATTATCTTTGTCTCATTACTATAATTATCATACTAATATTATAAATGAGAAATTGAGTTTGTTTGTTTGTTATTCCTTCACAGTTTGACTAAGCAACCGATCATTATGAAAATTTGTATACATATTTTCAGGGGTACAGAGCCCTAGGCTAAATTATCCCGAGTGAAAGTATGTTAGTAGGGAAATATAATATGTCAATCCACAATACTGTTGAAAAATATCGCAATACGGAACCGCAAAATATTATTGTTAATAGCTGTGCCTGCGACTCCGTCAGCCTGTAACTCCTTGTGTGTTAGTAATGTATTGGTAATATTGTTTACAATAAAGCCAATGAAATTTTATTTCATTCGGCTAATAAGATTGACTGTAAAAAGAAGGTTCAGAGTTGGCTTATATCTCTTAATTACGACAAAACTGAATCACATCTGTCTGGATTATAATCCAATATAGGGGTTGTATATATACAACCCCTATTCGAAATAAATAAATAATTAACCTAGTAACAAGTCTTTAGGGGTAGGGTTGAATTCAATTAAATTACTTATTTTGCAACCAGATTTACAAGAAATACTTTTAGAAGGTCTTAATTTAAATAAGTAAATACTTAGGGATGTTCCTAAATAATTATTTGCATCTTAAGTACCGATTTTGTAAAGATACCTATAGTTATGTAGGCATTCCTTGAATATTTAATATTTATAATCTGTAATTATATATTATTTATATGTATCTATATATTATTTATATGTATCTATATTATTTATATGTATAAAATACTCACTAACATACATTCAAACGCACACACTCAACTCACACAAACACTCAGTCATACTTCACACATATCGCAGTCTATTATACATACATATAATTTGTTGAATTGAATTGAGAAGTAAAAAATGGATCAACTTTTTTCCGCACAAACTTCAATACAAATTATAGGTATTTAGTTTATGTTACTGTTAATTTTTCCTTTGTTTCTGAGAGGTGAGAACCTGGTGACCTGTAATACAGGCTTTTCAAGCTTACTTCAGGCACCAGCATCTCACAGAATCGATAAGAATTTGTAAAATGCATTCTAAATTTGTTTGTGAGATGAAATAAATAAAATTTATTATTTATTATTGTTATTAATCTCAGATGCCTGGTCATTGCGAGGAGTTGAAAAGAATGTTTCGCATAGCCAAGAATTGTCCCTATTTAATATATTTGTTACGTCACCGTAAACCGACGATAATACAACATAACTCAGGCGTCAGAATAAGTTTTCCTTGGTGTAGTTGTGGATAGGTACCTTCACCAATCTTTAATAAAGTATCAGAAAATTGACGATCATCTGGGTTATCTCCAGTTCTCACTCGCATGTTTATAGTCAAATGCACCGATTGTATATCACGCCACAAATAAGAGCTTTTCAAGCAAGCGTGTTATTGTGAGTCAACCATAAAAGATTATGCTGTCGTGGGATATTTTTATATAATTTTAAGGAGAACATTTCCGTCATACATGATTTCTGTGTAGCTTTAACCATTACGGACGCACACGCGCCGGAAGCTTAAAAATGGAGTAACTTCTCCCGTTTTCCCAACATTTCCCTTCACTGTTCTGCTCCTATTGATCGTGATGAAAAGTATACTATAACCTGTCCAGAAATATGAATTGTACCAAGTTTCGTTAAGATCCGTCGAGTACTTTTTGTTTCTATAACGAACATACAGACAGACAAAAATTTTACTGATTGCATTTTTGGCATCAGTATCGATCACTAATCACCTGATAGTTATTTTGGAAATATATTTCATGTACAGAATTGGCCTCTCTACAGATTTATTATAAGTATAGATAGATTACGGGAGCAAAACCAATGACACTTTTTTGTAGCAACGTTGTGTTATGTCCGCCGACTACGAGGAGATTATTATATTGTCTTCTAATGTTCTGTCGTGTCCTTGTTTCGGCGAGTTTAGGGAACATATTTGGATTTGTCTTTACGAATATGCATATTTCTAGTAGGTATGTACAATGAGGGTAGTGTTAGCAGTTTCAGTGATTTAAATATAGGTACACAGCTTTCAGTTGATTTTATGCCACAAATTGCTCTTATTTTAATCGAAAATGCATACTCCCAAGTTGGTCCCATTGTCACCAAGTCAGGATCTGATGATGGGATTCCGAGGTAAATCGAGGCAACCCTCAAATTTTTATAGGCACTTACAATTCGTTACTTATGTTTTCATTAGCTATTCATGTTTTTACGTTTGGAAGTCAGAATCCCATGTTGTTGAGATGATAATGGAAGGTACAACTCCTAAACGGAGGATAATTCTTTAATTTCAATATATTATTAAGTGGTTTTTTTTCATGCGGTGTCGTGCTGGCCAGTTCGATTATTCTAAAAATAAGGTTGGAGCACCGGCATGAAATAAGTATTAATGCATTTTCAGAGGACTGGCGGTATAAAAATAGTAGATTTTACAACAAGTGCACAAAACGAATCATTCCTATCCGAGACTTTTAGCAGCCCGAGCCGAAGGCGAGGGCTGGTAGTAATGTCGAGGATAGAAATGGTTTTGTGGACGAGTTATAAACTCTGCTTTTCACTTCGATTGCGAGGAAATAAATTAATAAACGCACAAAAAAACAAGACCTGTTTCCCGCCGCTTTTTTTTTAAATCTTACGATCTTGAAATTAGGCTTGGGCTGCAGACCTATACAGCCTACTATTAAATTAATTTTATAATAAAATAATTTTCTTAAATTAATTAAATAACCTACCGTACTTTAATTTAAATTTTAATATCTTTTATGACTTAAAAAACACATAAGGCAAATAAATTAAAGTAAATATTATAAAATAACAAATTCTATCTCTGAACTTTTTATTGTGTTTGGCTGTATGGCTCATTTCCTTTACCTTGATATAGATACATTTATGAGTAGATACGTTATTGCCCTTGTGCACAAAATTCGATTTTGTGCAGCCTATATCCTGCGCAAATAAGCATTTTCTGAGCATGAGAAGTATTTGTATTTGTATTTATTTATTCATAAACAAACAATTTTTGTATTTGAATATTACATATTATAAATGGTTACAAGAAAATTATAAATACTTATTAATTACATAACCTAAATTAAACTAAATAATATCTACATTGCTAATGATGATTTACAAAGATCTAAGAAGAAACCTAGAAATCTTCCAACGAATAACAACATTTGTCTAATAACAGATTCTTTAATTTATTGTTAAAAGTTGCAGAACATCGTATACTCTTAAGTTCCACAGGCAACCTGTTAAATAAAATCACAGTTTGATGACGTCGGCATTGTTTGGTCACCCTGAGCTTGGGTAGTACAGCAGCCTTAAGATTTTTCCTTCTGGTTTTCTCTCTCTCTATCATATCAGTTTCTGACTCATAAAGGTATCTTTGCTTGTGAAAGTTATTCAGAAGAACAAGTATGTACAAACTAGGTACTGTAAGTATTCCTAGACTTTTGAAGTGGGGTGCACAAGATTCCCAGGGTGGAATACGCACGATTGTCCGGATGGCCCTTTTCTGGGCTACAAAAGCCTTATAGACATTATATTTATAACTATTGCCCCAAAACTCGATACTGTAACGCAATTTTGACTCGATTAAAGCATGGTAAACGGTTTTTAATTGTTCTTTCGTTAGTTCATCTCTTAGGCTGCGAAGTGCATAGCATGAAGAACTTATTGCATTTATTATCGCTTCAAGTTCTAGCTTCCAATTTAAGTCTGCATCAATAATGACACCTAGAAACTTTACGTTAGTAACACACTGAATTATATTATTTTGTAATTTGACAGACAACTTTTCTTTATTCCTTGCTGTAGTTCTAAAAAGAAGGGCGTTACTTTTTGATGCATTTAACTCTAAATTATTAATGACAAACCAATTATGAAGAACCGATATAGTATTATTTGCAATTGCTTCTAATTCATCCAAATTGCATCCTGATATTACAGCGTTTGTGTCGTCTGCATATAATACTAAACTAATGTATGGAATCTGCTTATATAGATGGCTAATTATGTCATTCATAAAAATTATGAAAAGAATTGGGCCTAATATTGATCCTTGCGGTACACCTCTATTTACCCGTTTAAGTTTCGATTTAACTACATTTACGGTTGAGTCTTCAAAGTTTGTATTTTTTATCTCAACATACTGCTTTCTGTTACTCAAATATGATTTAAACATCATAAATTCTTTGTTTCTAACACCGTAGTGTTCCAATTTGTCAAGCAGTATGTTGTGGTCTATAGTATCAAAGGCTGAGCTTAGATCTAAAAACAGTCCCGCAACTTTCTTTCTACTATTTAATCTCTCATTAACGTCGTGAATGCCTCTATAGCGCTAAGTGTGCCTACTCCATGTTGGTACCCGAACTGTCTCGGGTTGATAATTTTATTTAATTTCAAATGAGCTAAAAGCCTTATTTTTAACAACTTTTCGAAGATCTTTGACAGTACTGGGAGCAAAGAAATAGGTCTATAATTTTTTGGGTCTGATTTTGATTTCTTTTTATAAATAGGTATAATTTTTGCAATTTTGAACTGGTCCGGGAAAATATTTTCATCTAAGCATTCGTTATAGAATTTGGCTAGAGGTTCCGCTAGTGTAGTAATGTTCTCTTTTATAACCATTATTGGTATTTCGTCATGACCACACGACCCTTTGGTTTTCATCTTTCCCACTATCTTGGTCATTTCCGCCCTATTTGTTTTCCAGCATACCATATTGTTGGTGACCCTTTCTGTACTATTCCTTACCATCGCCATGGCTTCCCCTAAGTTCTCTGGTCGATTACTACTATGTTCAAAAATTTTACTAAATATTTCAACTATTTCCTGAGGATCAGTAATGATTTTATTATTCCGTTTGATACTAAGGTTGTTACAATTTCTTGTCTTTTTTTTCTTAGTAACTTTACCAACAACCTCCCAGATTCCCTTAGAAATGTTGTTAACCTCTTTAATTTCTGACTGTACAGCTAACCTCTTTGCATGTCTCAGTACTTTTCTGTAAATTCTTAAGTATTTTAATTTATAGTTCAATATAGACTCATGACCGTATTTTTTGTCAAGATTTGTAAGAAATCTCTTCATGCGACTCGATGCTTTCACTCCCTTTGTTGCCCATTTTAGTTTACTTACTTGATTCTCTACATTTACTTTTTTCTCAACTTTTCTATAACTTTTATCAAATGTTTGTTTAAATGATTTTAGAAAAGAATTAATTCCTTCGCTAGACCAATCTGTGTTTAAAAGTTCTCTCTTAAAAGCCAATTGATTCTTCTTATTAAATAACCTTTTTTTAATAGTCAAGTATCGTGATTTTCTATTTTTACCGTCTATATTTGTCTTAAGTGAAAATTATATAATAGAAAGGTTCGAATTTTTAAAATTATTTCCACGCTAGGGCACAAAAGCACTTTTGCGCTCAGATTTCGAATGATAAACAGATTCTTTCCGAGCTTGTGAGGTGAAAAGGATATTTCAAAGCAAGGAAGCCAAGCGGGTGAATGGAAATGTCCACCTAGACTGGACATGGGCTCAGAAGCGAGCTCCGGCCTTAACCTTCGATGTTAATTATTTACCACCATTGGCTCCATTTCACAGTAAAGCAATTTATAAGACAAAAGCTTGTTGCCCGCGACTTTGTCCGCGTGAAGTTCCGAACCCGTTCCCGTGGGAACCACATTGAATTTCGGGAAAAGCTGTAGCCTTGTGTGATAATGGAGCTTTCTACTGGTGAAAGAATTTTTGAAATCGGTCCAGTAGTTTCGGAGCCTATTCAATTCAAACAAACAATCAAATCTTTCCTATTTATAATATTAGTATAGATATATGGCAAAAGACAATTGAAATTTATATGAATTGCTGCAGCCCCGCAGCGGCTTCACGCCGCCGCCGGCGGGCGTGGGCGTGGGCGCGGCGGGGGCGCCGGCGCGGGCCCCGTACGGGCCCTCGCCGCGGCCCGCGCCGCCGCCCGGCAAGAGGCCCGAGGCGCGCAGCCCCATGCCGCACAAGCCGCTCTTCGGCGCCGACTACGCGCCGCCCGCCAAGCGCAAGAAGCGCCTCGCCGACAAGATCCTGCCGCAGAAGGTGCGCGACCTGGTGCCCGAGTCGCAGGCCTACATGGATCTGCTCGCCTTCGAGCGCAAGCTCGACGCCACCATCATGCGCAAGCGGCTCGACATCCAAGAGGCGCTCAAGCGGCCCATGAAGCAGAAGCGCAAGCTGCGCATCTTCATCTCCAACACTTTCTACCCGGGTGAGGACCGCCTCGTCGCACTTGGCGTGTGCCCGTTCGCGATCACTGACGACCGTTCTCGTTTCAGGCCAGGGCGAGAACGCGGTGGCGTCCTGGGAGCTGCGCGTCGAGGGGCGCCTGCTGGACGACTCCAAGAACGATCCCAATAAGGTGAGCACCCCACTCATTGGCGAGCACGCATTAGTGCAAATCCTTCCGTTTTGTTCAATGATCGACATTCACACGTCGGTGTGGTTGCAGGTGAAGCGCAAGTTCTCATCGTTCTTCAAGTCGCTGGTGATCGAGCTGGACAAGGAGCTGTACGGGCCCGACAACCACCTGGTCGAGTGGCACCGCACGCTGACGACGCAGGAGACGGACGGGTTCCAGGTGAAGCGGCCTGGTTACAAGAACGTGCGCTGCACGATCCTGCTGCTGCTGGACTACCAGCCGCTGCAGTTCAAGCTGGACCAGCGCCTGGCGCGCCTGCTGGGCGTGCACACGCAGACGCGGCCCGTGATCGTCAACGCGCTCTGGCAGTACGTGAAGACGCACCGCCTGCAAGACCCGCACGAGCGCGAGTTCATCGTGTGCGACAAGTACCTGGAGCAGATCTTCGGCGCGGCGCGCATGAAGCTGGCCGAGGTGCCGGGCAGGCTCGGCGCGCTGCTGCACGCGCCCGACCCCATCGTCATCAACCACGTGATCGCCGTCGAGCCGCCGCACGACACCAAGCAGACCGCCTGCTACGACATCGACGTCGAGGTGGACG
Source organism: Endotricha flammealis (assembly GCA_905163395.2). Classification (NCBI taxonomy): domain Eukaryota; kingdom Metazoa; phylum Arthropoda; class Insecta; order Lepidoptera; family Pyralidae; genus Endotricha; species Endotricha flammealis. Next base: position 108,437 of record LR990857.1, on the reverse strand, counting down.
ACACGCTCAAGACGCAGATGAACAACTTCCTGGTGAGCACCGCCAACCAGCAGGAGATCCAGGGGCTCGACGCCAAGATCCACGAGACGGTCGACACCATCAACCAGCTGAAGACGAACCGCGAGTTCTTCCTGAGCTTCAGCAAGGACCCGCAGCAGTTCATCCAGAAGTGGCTGGTGTCGCAGTCGCGCGACCTGAAGAGCATGAGCGGCGCGGCGGGCAGCCCCGAGGAGGAGCGGCTGGCGGCCTTCTACGCGCAGCCGTGGGCCGGCGAGGGCGTGCAGCGCTACCTGCACGCGCGCCTGGCCGCGCGCCGCCGCGACCTGGACCTGGCGCTGCACCTGCCGCCCCAGCCGCCGCACCTGCAGCGGCTCTAATTTTGTATCGCGCATTCGAATATTCAATAAACGTACTCATACTCAAATTGAACTTGTTTAATTAGGCCCCGCGATCCGTCACTGCCAGCGCTATCGCGGATCAGCGCCGGCGCTAATCCCGCCTGATGGATGCGCCGGCTCCCGCGCCGTGCGCGAGCGCAGTGCGCCGCCAGTAGCGCTGGCACATACTCGCATTTCAAACGTAAACCTGCCTACTGCTACTTTGAAGGGATTTTCCCAATTTCCACTTTCTGAAACGTCACTTCATCGTGAAACATAATTCCATTGTTTAGGGAAATATTGACGTTCTTATATCAGTAGCAACTACAAAAATAGTCCGAGCAATTGGCACTCCGTATAAGGGCTGCAGGCGCCGCTTGACGTAGGACAGCAACTGCAGCAGCCGGCGGCCGAGATCACTTATCTCGCACGTTCGTGTTTGACGAACAAATAACACGAAGGTGAATATAATCTTGTGCCTTATTATAATTATGTAAGCAGGTGTATCAGTGTGGCGCGCGTCGGCGGCTCGGCGTCTCATTTCGCCGAGCATTAGACACTACCCGCACCCTTAGCGGTCTCCGCGTTCGGGAAGCGGTCCGACTTCTTTTAGGTGCCCGCTCACTATCTGAAATCTGTGCGTCAGCTGATTGATATCACACTCGAGTAAATCAATTATATAATTTTATTACTATCAGTGAGCAGACAGCGATAATCTGTTATACGCTATCAAATCAAAACAATTTTCTGTGAACAAGTGCGACAAGATATCGTCTCGTGTCGTGCGGCCGCAGTTCGCCGTGCTCGGACGGCTCAGGTGCAGGCGCTCGCGGAAATTAGCTTCTGCGCGTTAAGGACTAGGAAAACAATGAATCATACGCCTAAAATATGACTACAAAGTGCAAATCATAAATACTGCCGTCGCCTGTCAACACTTGGTACCGTAAAACACGTGTCGCCTTAAACAAACTGTTCGTATCAGAGGAGAGCAACTACGAGGAGCAAATAAGGAGATAATATTAATTGTGTGAGCGCAGATTGCGGTTTAGATTGCGCGGCGGGCGTCGGCTGCGCAGGATGGCTTCCGAGGAGGAGACCACGAGGATCAACACGGACATCGGTGAGGGCTCGCGTCGAGTTATTCTTCAAGCATAGCCATATCCGTGTAGGTACCTACTTGTATGATTTGCTTGCGATCGCAGTGGAGGAGCGCGCGGGCGGCGGCGGCGGCGGCGACTGGCTGCAGTGGCGCGCGCTGGCGGCGGAGGCGGCGGCCACGGCGCTGCTCGTGCTGCTCACGTGCGGCGTGGTGTGCGAGGGCGCGGGGAGCGGCGGGGAGGCGCGGCCGCTGCTGACGCGCGCGCTGGGCTCGGGGCTGGTGGTGGCGGCGCTAGTGCAGTGCTTCGACCACGTGTCGGGCGCGCAGATGAACCCCGCCGTGACGCTGGCGAAGGCGCTGGCGGGCGCGGTGGGGTGGCGCGCGGCGGCGGCGGAGGCGGCGGCGCAGCTGGCGGGCGCGGCGGCGGCGGGCGCGGCGCTGCGGGCGCTGGCCGGCGACGGCGCGGGAGGGTGCGCCACGCGGCCGCAGGTGACGCCGCCGCTGGCGCTGGCCGCGGAGGCGCTGCTGGCGCTGGTGCTGGCGCTGGCCAACTGCGCCTCGTGGGACGCGCGCAACCGCTGCCTGCGCGACTCGTGGCCGGCGCGCATCGGCCTCACCGTGGCGGCGCTCTCGCTGGCCGGGGTCGGTACTACTAGTACTACTCACAGCTAGACTGCTCGCCTTGCCTCGCCTCGCTCACCTCGTCTTTGTTCGCAGGGCGAGCTGTCCGGCGCCAGTATGAACCCGGCGCGCAGCTTTGGCCCGGCGCTGGCGTCCGGCGTCTGGGACTCGCACTGGGTAAGTACTGATCAAACTTTAAACCCTATGCTTTACTTTCTCGACGAGTAGGTAAAAGTTTATTAAATCTATAAATTAAAGGACGAGTGGAGGTGGAAATCAAAGAACTTTTGTACCACATCTGCGCAGAAAGGGCACTCTTTCTTCCTTCAAAAGTAGCGAGAAAGTACGCAATTCCTTTCCTAGAATATACAGGAAGCAAAAATGTATAAAATTTCATTGATGCTGGCTGTTCTTTTTTTAAATTTTGGATGACAGAAACAAGTGTGAACAATGTACCTACTATTGTTCAATAACATGTCTGATGCCGGATACAGACTGTTGTTAATGTAACAGAATTCCCCGTGTGGACGCACGAACCGAGCATTCAACTGGATGGAGGAAGTAAACAACAACGCTCGTTTCATGTTACGTTGCAGCAGTGTGTACCCGGCATGATTTGAATGTTGAGTGTGGGGGCAGGTGTACTGGGCGGGCCCGCTGCTGGGCGCGGGCGCGGGCGCGGCTTTGTACCGGGCGGCGTGGCCGGCGGCGCCGGGCGCAGCGCCGCGCGGCGTGCCGCTGCCCGCGCCCCAAGCCAAGCGCGCCGTCTGACGCGCGACAGACAGGTACGACGAGGCACACTCGGGATAGCGTAATACGTAAAATACCTATTGAATAAATTGTGCATGCATGCCCAATACGAAATTGTTTTGTTAAAATTATATTTGTATTGATTTTATTTAATAGATTACGATAAAGGTTGTGATCTAATTTAAATACTTATTCAGATTTAATTTTAAACGTCCTTTGCTAATAGCACGTCGAGCAAACGGTGACATAATTGTGTCGTCTCGTGCTTCCACAGGACGCGGCCGACGCGACGGAAGCCCGGCGCGCCTTGCCGCCAAACGTAATACTACATAGTTATATAAATAAGCAACCCACACAATCAGACGAACAAACAGATCCACTATAATGACGACGCCTGACCAAAATCAAACAGCAGGATTTCTCCGCTATGCCATAGCAATAGCGACTCTGAGAAATCAAAGGCGCAGTTCTATTCCATTAAGTTTGACGCCAATATTGAATTGTACCGCAGTCCGCGATAGCGAACACCGTCTATACAACTGGGCGCCGCAAGTTGCTTCTGCTGGCATGTAACCAATGGTCAAATGTTTGTTTTTATGTTTTCATATAATAACGATGAGTAAACATACCTAAAAAAGTAAGCAAACTGTGATTAATTTAATTTTTTATTTTATTTTATTTATTTTATATTTATATTTCTGCACAACCCTGTGTAGAAAACTCATTTTTGGCCAAGGTGTGGGTTGGATCTTGTTTGCTTTTAACTCCCTCGAATTAAAGTACACACACAAAAGACCATGGCCCAGTGGGCGCCAGCTGGCCGAGGCCACGAAGGCTCGCGAAGTTGACCGAAGCGAAGCGAAGTGAGAACATGAAAGCGAAGAGAGGTCGAAGAGCCCTCCCCACTCGTGCTCGCCGCACTTCGGGACGCGGCTCCGGCGCAGAGTCACCTCATTGCAAAGACGTAGCTATGACCATTTATCCACCTTGTTTGCTTTTGAGCTATAGGAAGAAATTACTTGGCTCTCTCATTGAAGCATAGCCGAGTAAATCAAATGGTAACAAAATTTACATTTAGGTAGGTATAATATTTTTGTAGGAAGTTATATCCAAAGAAAACAATATTTCCTTTTTAATAAAACTATTTTCGTATTTTACAGTTTTTCGCATTGTTAACGCCACTTATTCTTAGAGATAACAAACTTACAACATTACCATAGTACCTACTTTGACAGGTCTGGTGGTCGAGTGGCTAGCAATGGTCACTGCTCAAGGGAAGCTTTGCTTACTTTGACACTAGATGGCGGTGTGTGATTCGTCCATATGAAAGTAGCCGCAGACTAACTGTCCGTTCGGGCCCTTGCCCATCGCAGCGCAGTGATAGGATGTCGATACGAATTAATTGAACGTCGCTCGTCCAGTTCGGCCGCCGCGCGCCGTTGTCTGCACGGTAGCTACATTTTAATGCCTCGAATGATAACAAATCCCCGGGGGATTTAATAATTGGCTTTATCAGCTTTCAAATCCTGTCGTGGCGATAAAGTTATTTGGAAACACTCGACGCGTCAAGTAGGTGCAGTGGAAAGGGACGGCATAAGACTCGTGTAATTAGAGCACAAAAACTAATTGTATCTTTTACCTGTTTACTCATTTAAAGTAGGTAGGTACTTAGTCATTATCGTCCATTGTCCCTCCATTAGTCGGGAATGCACCCTGACATAATGAATGCATAATCGATATTCGAAGTGTATGCGATGCCGGCCAAGTTGCATATTGTAATTAAGTGCTTAAAATTAGAATAATAACGCGCCGCGATAACCCGCCATCGGCGGCGGGTTATCGCGCGCGTCAGCGGCGGCGGCGCGTACCGGCGCGCGGCGGCTTCGGCCCGTCGTTCAGGGAGCGAGCTGGCCGGGCGCTGCTCTGTGTCCGGGTTGCGTGGATCCCATGTCCTTTGGCAGGCCTTTGCCCTGCTGCTACTCGGACGCAAGATTACTTCGTCCATCATTTATTAGCTACGTAATTAGTGAGGGACCGCGCCTCCACGATAATTACTAGATTAGAGAAATCATAAATAATACCTATCGTATTTGTCATATATAATAATCTACGAGAAAACAGTGTAAACAAATCTAAGTCCGGTTCGAAACGCGGCGCGCCCCTTTGTCACTACGCCCGCCGCTTTGGTTGGTGCTTTCTCGCACTCGTTCTGCCAACCTTTGACCTGCACTATCTTCCAAGAATGACGAGAGGTCACCGAGATAAATGCCTATAATAAAATTATATTTGTATACTTACTTGGTTACATAACTGGTAATTAAACAGGAAAACAAAGTCCAAATATTCCTGATATTCGAGAGCGGAGTTTGCACACAAGCAACTCGGCGGCGTATCTTCGTGCAGAGGGCGCTCGTCGACCCGGGGTTCTGGAAACTGGGGACACTGAATGTACAATGAACACTCAAATTAGTGCCACCGACGTGTGCTCCAAATTCGTCGATCCTACGTTGAAATGGCATAGAAGGAATGCTATCGTTCTTATTAGCACCCCTGCTCCACTGCTTACTCCCTTTATTTTCTTCAACGAATCTAAGTACCTACGTCCGTACTTTATCAAACGTAAACGCCATGCATGAAAGTCCCGTCCAAATCGAACCAACCATTTCCGAGATTATTTTAACAAGCATAAACAATTTTAATGTTATACTTAAAGTGTGTACATCATTATAGATGCATCAAATTAAGCTAACGACGTACTTGACACCGCCGCTGCGACACCACTGTCCCTGGGCCGCATTCCCCCGGCTTCTGTCTCTGCGCACACTTCGGCCGTGCGTCGTCGTTGGCGCGCGGCCCGCACGGGCTGCTAATTAACAGTAACATCATGTGGTCATTATCCTTTATCGCAAGCATAGCCAGCAGACCCAGCAGTGCATACTTGCTTAATGCAGCGTCGGATGACAACCATTTAACACTTCTTAACGCATGTGGTATATATGTACTTGCGTAACGGAAACCACTTTAATTTGGAAGATAGGTCCGATATAGGTACCTATCAATATCTTCTATGTTTAAGCAACCGAGCATTTTCATCTCTATTCCAGCGGAACTCGCTTGACTTCGGTTCGAGAGACAAAGTGACGACGACTGTTCTTTAAGCCAAAAAGCGTGATCGTAGTTGGGTCGCGATTGTATTGTAGCGAATCGTTTCGTTAATTGCTTCTGCTGGACTCCTGATTATGATTATATTTACCCATAGTAGTTGTTTTTAATCCTGAAAAATAATTTGAGCAGAGCATGAATTTTATTACACCGAGATTTGTTCATTCGAATATTGTGCACGCACAGCACAGCATTATAATAATGTGAACGCATATTAATTCTGAACGCCTACACGGGCTATTTGCGTCTGCGAGGAGCCGCTTCGCGTCGGTCCTCGCCGAACGAGCGGCGTCTGCGGCGGAGTGCTGCGCCGCAGCGGCGGCTGCAGCGGCGGCGTTATCTCGCCGACGGCCGGCGCTTGGGCGCGCGGCGGCAGTCCTTGCGCGGCGGCCGACGCTCCCGCACTCGCCTCCCGCTCGGCTGCGCTCCTGCTCTCGCACGCACGCCTCATCAAACACGATGCCGCTCAACGGTCAGTATCGCCTCCCGCGACGGGCCGCCTCTTTAGCGGCGCCGCTTCGCGCCTCTGAGCTCATACATAATGGATCCACTCAAAGAATGCAAATAATTAAATTATATAATATCAGAGTGCCATCGGCGGCGTTATTTGTGTGGCTTTGTAAATATCACTTGTATTTTTAAATCGACCCACGCCACTCGTTTGTTCTGCGCGTGTGTGCTTGTTGCTCTTGAACTCTGTCGTGTTTTCTAAAACGCACTCCGCCGAATGTTGCCCAACTTGACAATAATTTTATAAACTTGCGAGCTCCGTATGAATCACTACCTATACTTTAATCGTTCGATTGATATCGATCAATCGACGAGGATAGCTCCATCTAGATAACTCTATCCACCTTATAATGTTCGCAAGCAGACGATCGGCAATCGTCTTGCTTGCGTTTTATGGAACTTTTTAAATTTTCATAGTACCTACCACAATATTACGTCCTTTAAAAAGCTATATCGTGTAGTCGACCGCAGCTTTCGCGCTTCGCTGCGGCGCGAAGGCGGGCGGCCGATCGTAAGAGCCTTGCCTAATAATTTTATTGTATCTACTAAAGTACGATTTACTGTATTGCTGCTCATCTGCGTAAATCATGCCATGCATACTTCACTGTGATGCCTACTGGGCACTTTGTTTTTTTTTTTTTTTCGAAAAGCTATGATTCAAATAAGTAACAATTATCACTGGTTTCAAAGATATCGTTCAGCCGTTTGAAGAAAATCAACTCTTCTAGTGGATAAGTACCTACCTATTTGAGGAATTTTGCGGGTTTTTTTCATTATTAGGATATATATTATGTAGGTATACTTTTAAGCGTTGAGTTGGCCTCTGCCACACTAGGCAGAAGCGTAACAATTTCGATATTTGGAAGCCACCACAGGTTATCGTCAGCTGCAGCGTAAATTTTATCGGATGCGTTATTTTTTATTTATGATAAATCATTTAGGTATCTCGTTTTCCTCTTTGACTCGCGAGCAACTGGCTCGCCTACTCTCACCCGATTGGAACCAGCCTCACCCCCACGGCTCGGCTCCGAGGAGGGAACGCGTGAATAGGCGATGCATTCATGTGGGCGCGAGCGGCAAATCTGTAAATTTGGTGTAATAATTATGTCAAAACAAAAATCACGTTACTGACTGGTTTCGTGACCTTTAGATAACGGCGGCGTACACCCGTTGCGCGGAGTTCGTACCGACATTAATATTCATTTGTTTATAGAAACTATCAATTTTACTACGCGTTAATTAATTACTTAACTATATATTATGTATCCATGACACAAAATTATTATGGAACAAACGCATGTATGAATGTTTATGTACCTAAATCAAAATAAATCCGGAATTTTGTATCTCATGTCTTATAGGGTTGGGCAGAGTTTTGTTCAGTAGAGCGGACTCGCTGCATACGCGACGGGTTTTACACAGACTAGATGGGACATGAAGTTAGATACTGTCTTATATACAAAAAGTATGTATATGCATAGATAATAATATGTCGCGGAGACAAGGACACGTCTGAGGTATTATCCCTCTGCGTACGCAGATACTAAGGTCCGGTTTCCACCAAAGCGGAGAGGAGAGGTCTCATTTTTCTATAGAAACTTGTGCCGCACACAAGCAAGAGGGCGCCGCCGAGCGGAGTTTTGTATAGAAAAATTAGACATCTCTCCGCTTTGGTGGAAACCGGGCCTAAGTGTTGTGCGGCTTAGGTGGCTGCCTAGCGGCGGGGGCGCGGCGCTGGTGGCGCGCGCTGGTGGCGGAGGCGCTGGCCACGGCGCTGCTGGTGCTGCTCGGCGTGGCGTCCACGCTGCCCGCGCCCGCTGCGCGCCCGCTCACGCACCCCGCCTTCGCCTTCGGGCTCGTCATCGTGATGCTGGTGCAGGCCTTTGGGCCCGCGTCCGGCGCGCACATGAACCCGGCGGTCACGCTGGCCGCGCTGCTCGGCGGGCACCTGGCGCCGGCGCCAGCCGCGGGCTACGTGCTGGCGCAGCTGCTCGGCGGACTGGCGGGCTTCGGCGCGCTTTCGGCGCTGGTGCCGGAGGCGGCGGTGGGCGCGGCGGGTGTGCCGCTGCCCGGCGTGGCGCCGCTGGCGGCTGTGGCAGTGGAGGCGGTGCTCACGGGGCTGCTGGCGCTGCTGTGCTGCGCGCTGTGGGCGGCGCACGACCCGCTGCAGCCGGACCACGCGGCGCCGCTCAAGCTGGGCCTCGGCGTGGCGGGGCTGGTGTACGCCGGCGGGCCGCTCACCGGCGCCGCGCTCAACCCGGCGCGCGCGCTCGGCCCCGCCGTCTTCCGCGGCGTCTGGACGCACCACTGGGTGAGTATGAGGCCCGCCTCGCCGTCTCCCTCTGCCGTCCGTCCCCCTCCGTCTCACCTGCGCCTCTCCCCTGTTGCAGGTGTACTGGGTGGGCCCGCTGGGCGGCGCGGCGCTGGCGGCGCTGCTGCAGCGCTTCGTGCTGGCGCCCCGCCCCGCCCCTCCCCGCGCCCCCGAGGCCCTCCCGCTGCAGGACAAGGGCCAGGCGTGACGCGCCCGCCCTTCGCGCCGGCGCATCTTGCGACAGGTCTGCGCTCTCTATTAATCTCATAGACCTACGCGCGATGACGAACGGTGTACTCTCTATATACTTACGGTAACCGAAGACTGAAACAACTGGTGTGCAGCACATGTGGACGCAGTTTTAATGACTGGACTCGTTCCAGAATTAGTAGCTACCTAATGCTAACACATACTCTAAATCTACATACCTACCTAAGTAGGTACGTAATCCAGTCAAAAATGCCAAATATAACCCAATTATGATGCGAAGTGAACATTCGGCAACGGACACGCCGCGTGGACATCTGGAGCCGAGCTCGTCGCTTCGACGTACATCAGCGACCACAGAAGCTTTTCTAATGTAATACCTTATGTATATTTTTTTATTAATAAAAATTATTGTTTGTTATTAACATGATACTTTTTAATTGCCGCCGTCATAGCACATGAGTAAATAAACTGACGGAACAGAGACTTCACTCCATACAATAGCGCGCGCCGAGGACACGCACACAAGCATGTGTACGTGACGAGCGCTTTGAGGACACGCAATACACGCGCCCCATGCTTGTGTGCGTGTCCTCGGCGCGCGACCACAGCGCGACGTTGTATGGAAGTGAAGCCTCTGCGCGCGTCGCTCAGTCCGCTACAAGCGTACAATGATGCCACGATCCAAGTATCTACCTACCTAAAAAACCTACCTACTTCAAAATGTAGCAATAACGATGTGCAAATAAACTAAAGAGGAACAGCATCTGTCCGATAAATTAATTTTCAAAAGTTATATTACCTTTAAATACAGATAGTGATGGAGCCATCATCAGGGCAGCTGTAAGACTACCATCCAATCAGCTGTAGTTCTCCCTTGCCCGGGACAGACAATAAGAGGAGACGGTTGCATCAAATTTAATTAAAAGAAACCAATCACTTTCACATTATAATGATAAATTATCTAAGTTACACGCTCAGCCAATTCTTACAGCAAACACCATCTGCATAACAAATACACTCGAGTCGCGGCTGCGGGCGAGGGCCCGACGGCGATTGTGGCGACGTCGCTTCATTCTCGAACCAAAACTTGAACAAGGACATTGTATGCCGGTCAGTCACGTAGAACGGGTCACAAAAATGTTTTCTACTGAATACGTTTCGGCCTCCGAGCTCCGTGCGCCGGACGCGAGCCGCCGCCGCGCTCATAAGCGCTTGAGGATGCGGCGCCGCTCCTTGGCGGGGCGCGGCTCGGGGGGGCGGCGCTTGCAGGGCGCGGGGCCCGCGGAGGGCGCGGATCCCGCGGAGGGCGCGGGGCCCGCCGAGGGCGCAGGGCCCGGCGGCGGCGGCGCGGGCGCGGGCGCGGGCCCCTCGGCGGGCTTGGGCGCGGGCGCCGGCTCCTGGGCGTCGGGCTTGGGGCGCGCGTGGATGTCGGAAAGCAGCTTGGCGCGCGCGAAGTAGTCGTCATAGCGGTCGCGCAGCAGCGCCGCGGCGTCGGCGTTGAGCGCAGAGTCGGCGTTGGGCGCGATGAGCAGGCAGCGCAGCGCCAGCAGCGCGTGCGCCAGCCCCAGCTCCGGGCGCCAGTCGCGCGCCAGCGTGTTGACGCAGACGGCGCCCGAGGCCGGCGCCACGTTGGGGTGGAAGACGCGCGTCAGGAAGAAGGCGCGCGGCGGCGCCGCCGGGAACCCGCGCCCCAGCACCAGCCGCACGCGGAACACGCCGCCCGCGTACGGCGTGTCCGCTGCAACAGACAAACAAACAAACAACCGTTTACACCCACTACTTACACTACATTTTATTTTTAAAAGTTTGTAAGGTAATACAATTTTACCCAATGATTTGTATAAATTTTATCATTTTTATTTATAGTTGCTAGACAACTAGCCATTCATATTTTGCCTTCCCGGTAGCTCAGATTCGTTCATGATTGATAATAATAACAAAATATTCTTGGACAAATCACACAGCGCCATCTAATCCTAAACTAAGCAACTAAGCTTGTACTATGGGTACTAAATTGCCGATAAATATATACTTAAATACTTTTTGTAAATAAATACTTATTATAGAAAACATCCAGACCAAGGACAAGGACAGACATGTTCATGCACACAAATGTTTTCCTTGCGCAGGATTCGAACCCGCGGATTCGAGCCACTTGACCACTGGACCTGTCATGGAAGTATTGATTTATAAATAAATATATAGGGACAAGTCACACAGATTGAGCCAGCCCAAAAGTAATTTCCAGACTTGTGTTATGGGATAGGTACTATATTTTATAACAGATACGTAATCTATATATATAAAAGAAAGACGTGTTTGTTACAACACTTATAACTCGAGAACGGCTGGACCGATTGCCATGGTTTTTGATTTGTTGGATTTGTTTCCGTCCCGAATAGCAGAATACATCTTAAAAACAATGAAAACTCGATTAGGGGTAGGGTAGGGTAGGGTAGGGGTGGGGTAGGGGTAGGGTAGGGGTTGGGTAGGGTAGGGGTGGGGTAGGGTAGGGTAGTGCCTCTAAGGCGGAACAAAGTTTGCCGGGTCAGCTAGTATCTATATCTATATCTATCAGTGGCGAAGGGTGAAATTTTACTCAGAGGAAGCCGGAGCAAAAAAAAATATACAGTGTTATCTTACCACAGGGATGGAGAATTCCGAATACCATATTACCATTACCATACATAAAAGCACTGATAGGTATAATATGGAAAACCAAAACAGTGTTTTAAGTTTACAACTACCTACCTGTGAGCCACAAATACTTTTCGTACAAATTACAATGAAATGTTTAGTAAAGCCATCTTTCCGTTTATAATCTATTTTCATAGAAGGAAAAGCACGGGCGCGCTGTATAATATGTTTTTTATTTTCAAAACTGTATGTTTGAAAATTATTATCTAATAAAAAGTCTGTGAGACAACAACCCACGTCTAAAATTGCAGCCATTACGAATGTAAACAAAACAGACTAAACCAAAATAAACAATTAACTACTTACAACTGAAACCGATAAATTCTATAACTATAACACAATTCACACCGAGCCCTGTCCAACATTTAACCACGAAGTCACTCTAATCTATTCAAATTTACTAAATTAACAACAAACAAATAAAAAAAACTAACAACAGTACGAGCGAAAGCACAGGCGAAAGTGAATTGAAAAAATGTCATAATTTTGACAATTACAACGCGACAAAATTATAGTTGTTTTATTATTCAAGCACTAAACACATAATTAACTATATTTTTTACTTCTCAGGTTAATACCTCTGTTTATCTTTGTCGCACTAACGTAATCTGATACATGCCATCCTTGTCGTAACTCGACGACTACCGGCTTAATATGTTCATATGATCGGCGTGAGAAAGAGACCGCGCTAGGAACAAAATGTACGCGTAAGAAAGAGACAGCCGCTCCTAAAACTGTATGCAGCTACAACTCGGGAATTACCGGCTTTCGACGCACAGGCTAAGCGACGAATAAATAGCAATATCACAATATTGCTATTTATTATTGTATAGGCGTTTGGCGACGTGTGATATTGCTATTTATTATTGTATAGGCGTTTGGGTATCATTATTATGTATGAAGCGAAATCATGTTATTAGCAGAGTCGATGCTGTTAGATAATTCACTATTTTTAAAAGGGAAGCCGACAGGAATCGTGTTATTAGGACCCCTCGCCACTGAATCTATATATATAAATTTTTTAAAAAAAATTTTTTAAGGAACCTGAAATCTCGATTATGTTATTTAACTGTTATGTACGTAGCATCCTTGAATATTGTAGCCCTGTATGGAATCCATCTTACGCAGTTCACATCTCCAGAATTGAAAGAATTCAAAAGCGATTTCTGTATCATTTGACATACTTCAATAATAGCTGTCACCAACTCCCATCTTACCAAACACGACTTAAATTTTTCAATGTTGACACGCTTGAGCAGCGTCGTTTAACTTTTGACGCGATATTTCTACATAAAATAATTATAGGTAAAATACATTGTCCTGATCTTCTCCAGAGGCTTAGTTTCTATATTCCTAGATCTGGTAGTAGACTCCATAATCGCGTGACTTTTCGATTGGCTCCCTGTCGAACAAATTACCGTCAACATTCTCCTTTTATTCGTATGTGCTCTCTTTGTAATGAAATTTGCCATAACATTGACATCTTCGGTGCATCGGCCAGAACTATCAAGCGGTCGCTATTATTGCGATAATTACTGCTCTTATTTTCTATTGTAGGTAATTCTTTTTAATCTGTGTTTAATTAATTGTTGTTTTTTTTTTGTAATTATGTATATTAGTATTCGGCGAGCAAAATTTAATGTGCATGCTGTGTTCGCTCATAGTAGGTTGTTGCAACTATTAGTTTTAAAATTTCACTTGTATCGATTGTACTCTGTAGCAACCAGTTTGCGAACCAAATAAAAAAAAATAAAAATAAAAGAAAGTCGTGTTTGTTACAACTCGAGAACGGCTGGACCGATTGCCATGGTTTTCGATTTGTTGGATTTGTTTCCGTCCCGAATAGCAGAATACATCTTAAAAACAATGAAAACTCGATATGTGTAATGAATACTTAATCATTTCAATAGATGCTGATTTGGGTAGGGGTAGGGTAGGGGTAGGGTAGGGGTAGGGCAGGTGTAGGGTAGGGGTAGGGCAGGGGTAGGGTAGGGGTAGGGCAGGGGAAGGGTAGGGGTAGGGTAGGGGTGGGGTAGAGGTTAGGTAGAGGTAGGGTAGGGGTAGGGTAGGGTAGGGGTAGGGTAGGGTAGTGCCTCTAAGGCAGAACAAAGTTTGCCGGGTCAGCTAGTATGTATATAGAAAAACATCTAAGGCCAATCAGAAAAAGTTCGTTTTTTATCTTGACCTGACCGTAATTTGAGTCCGGCAAGGTAACCATACGCAACGGAGGTCGTCAATCGTCGTCGGATTAATCATGTGTTATTAAGGATAGCTTATGATCACTACAAGCTACCACAATTTGGGAAACAAAAGCAAAATTACTACTGGTAAAAACAAGGTGGAAGAAAACTTTGAACACAACACTATTTTTATATTACTGTAAACTGGCAATTTTTCCGAGTTCAATTGCTGTTAGGTGGCACATTTCGGTCCGCGCGGGAAATTAAAATTATTTGGGGCGTGAAAAAAATTATGTCCGCGATGCATCTTTTTCCCTATAAATGTGCATTATGCACATTCATAATGAGAAGAACCAATATTTATAATTTATATGATGATTATTCAGTATATAATATATTATATTTGTTGTCGCCAAACCAATTTTCACGAAAATTCTATCAATGATTGAGATGCAATTTGTAAAAACCCCCCCCTAACGCGACTCTCTGACCAAATTCTCTTTCAAATAGTGGAACAGTCACTAAAATATAAATACTTGTGTGTGACTGATAACTAGTTTACCTTTAATTTTATTAAATGACAATAAATCTGGATAAGAAACAGAAGACCAGTGGCATCACGAACTTGATGTGGACCACTTGAAATAGTTTTGTCACCCAATGGTCATGCTCCTAACTGAATCCTTGGTGTAATGGAAGGAGGACGCTCAAAAGCATACCTGGCCCCTCGATGAGCGCCACCACGTCCGTCAGGTCGGTGTCGCTGAGCAGCAGCTTGGTGCCCGCGGGCGGCGCCGCGGCCAGGCGCCGCAGCTCGCGCGCCAGCCCGCGCAGTCGCTGCGGGCACTCGTTCTCGTCGTTGGCCATCGCTCAGCGCCGCATGCCGCCGATGCCGCCAGGAGCCCCACGGCCCGCTCTAGTTGCTTCGCTGCCACCGACTTATTTGACGCACAGTTATTATCGCAAAGGAGTTGCAGTGCAGGCTTCGCAACACACCAAAACGCGAGAAACAAATAGATAAAAGGTCAATAACAAATTAGGACTGCCTATTTGATGAATCGAATAGAAAGACGAAACGGATTTATTTTATTGTAACTTGTAAGCAAATAACGACCTCAAACAAAAGTCAATGTTTCTTTCTTCTACTTAGCTTTAAATAGTGGCAACCATACTCTATCTAACGCTCCAATTTTGTAGTAAATTAAATATTTGCGGAAACGACACGGTAGGGCGGAAACACACTACCGTGTCGTGACGGTGAGTGTGCACACGTGTCGTGTCGTGGCTAAGCTCGCATTGTTCAAACGTACTGATGTTTTCCTCTGATTCAGATAGTGATTTTGATGAAGACCTTTAATTCCTCTTAGCTTGGATGTATGTTGGAGACTGATGCTCTATAGTTGACTGGATGTTTTCAAGATGGATTGTTGTCAAGCAGCATTTCAAGGCAAACATTTGTGTGCATGAACATGTCTGTTTGCCCTGTTTTCTATGTATATTATGGTATTTATTTACAAAAAAAAAGTATTTAAGTATATTTATCAGGAACCTAGTATCCATAGTACAAGCTTGCTTAGTTTGGGACAAGACGCCTTCTGAGATTCGTCAAAAAAAAAACGCTTCACGTGCCGCGCGCGGGTTTAGAAACACATTTGCAGGGCGTGTCGTATCGCGTCATTACCCCCACCACCGCTCTGGCGCAATCGGCGGCCAGCAGCGACTCCGCGCCACGACAGATCGCGTCACGACACAACACAACCTACAAGTTTAGTGGGCTCATAACCATATAAAATGTATAAGCGCGATATGCTTCTAGCGCGACACGACACAGTAGTGTGTTTCTGGCTTTAGTCATCCTTCTTTCATAAATACGGTACGAGAGATGACCCTCTTTAAACAGAGATAAACATATATTTATATCAATGTGCACTCCATAATGTACCTATACCTTATTACCTCCAAAGCTTGGCTTGACTGAAATGAAATGAAACCCTCCCAAAATCAATTTTATTTCTACCAAAGCAAAAATATAGAAGGAGTGTCCGTGGCAGTCCGTGCACCCGTTTTGATACTTTTGATACACCATGGAGACACCTTAAGCCGCGCCGCCACATGTATGCTTGGCAAACAACAGCAAACAGCGAACACAAACGTGTGGATAGGTGTTTGTCTGTTTTTGCTTGTGATCGGCGTTGGTGTCGATTTTTGTGCACAAATCAAAGGGTGTTCGACAAACATGTTTGCGATGTATCCAAACGCTTGTTTAGCAGTCAGTAGTGATTGCCAAACGAGATTTCTGTGAATTTTGATCATCCACCATCGACTTTGTTTCCTTCTTTTTCTTATTTTTATTTATAGTTTTTAGGCAACTAGCTACTATTTACTAACTATTTTGAAATTGATTTTTTGAAAGTAAAATAATAAATTATCATTTAGTTAGTTAGGTTCGTTAGGTTGGCAATTAGCCATTCCATATGTGTTTCATACAATGGTATTGTTTTGTTTTTTTCTACGGACGGAGTCCCGTCTGTTAAAACCTTAGAGAAAGGATGAATAGAGGCGACACGGTAGGAGTGAGCGAGATGAGTAAATACTAGGACCAAGTATAAGAATGGACGGATTGTATTTTAGACGAAAGAAATACATGGGTATTGTCTTTCACACTAATATGTGCCGTCTTAAGTAAAAAAGAGATAGATATATTATTGTCTATAACGTCTTTTGTGCTCATGAAGCCAGTATGCTATATAAACTTTTGTTTTTTTATACAGGATCACTAGAGATGTGCCGTGTCTTTATCGACTAATATCGATTTAATATTTAATGTTCATTTTAAGATCTGAGAACACTTGACAAATCAAATGATTAAAGACAGAAACAGATGCATAACCCCCTAGTATCCCTATCGGGGTGAGTAGAACCATAAGTCATTTAGTCAAACCACAGCAACCTGATATTCGTTCCAAGATTACCAATGACGAACATTCCTATCGTTATCCCCCATAGACAGTCTGATGTTGGAGTGGGTATGATCACGTCGGCTTTTACGACATACCCTGGGAAGATAAGCAGCTCAAAGGGTTCTATGTTTTTTATTCAGTCCCAGTCCAGCTATAAATCAATATTGCTGACAGAAATATTCTTTAACAATTAAATACACACTATCGACACCTATCGATAGGAATGTCAAATACTCATCTATCAGTAACTTTAGGTATTTATACGTTTTTTTTAAAATATGCCAAATAAAAAGATTACCTACACTCAATGCGGGTGAAGAATAAATAAAGCAAATAGGTACTTATAAGGTTTTTATTCAAAACTAGAGAAACCCGCGCTACTTCGTTTGCGTTTGTCCCGCTTTCCCGTGGGAATTAAAAAAAATCCCTTCTTATCGGTTGTCTATTTATATAGGTACTTCTCATTACAATCTTTGGAGTTTATGAAAAATAGGCTAGCCCGACCGGTGAAGTACCACCCTTTTACAAAATATTGACGTGTAGCAGCAATGCGTTTCGTTCGGAGAGTGAAATATCCGAAATTCTTGTTTGCCACCTTTGTGGTATAAAAAAATCTAACTCCGTCCTTATACTATTTCTCGCTATATCCTGTTTCCTGTTATAGGTCGGCAACGGGTCAGGGGCCCTAGAATCTATGTGCTCCATAGTCGACGGTAATCACCTAATATCAAATGATCCATATTCCTGAGCTTGTTTTCCAACCACTTCCGTAAAAAAAAAAAAAAAAGTATATCGGTATTTTATAACCTACAACCTCAGCCTACAACCATCCCTCAACAACACTACGAAATATTAGAGCGAGAAAGAGACAATATCAATATGCCATTTAACTTGAACCCTGTCAAATATCATACAATTAAATATTTAATTACTTACTGTTATTATCGATGAATATGATTCCGTCCGCTCTATAGCTAGAATTTTAGCTGTTTTCCGAGATCACGAACAGAATAAATAACGACGACATTATGAAATCATTTTGTTTGAATATTCGGAATATTCACAATTTATAAAAATATTACATGACAGATGACACACTTCACTTCACGGATGTGTCAAAATGAAATGTAATTGAAATCAAAAGCACTAAGGAGTATGAGTATTGATATCAACTCGAAGAAAATTACCCACAAAATACATTTTTTTCAAGAATTTCAATAAAATAAGAATCACATCTTCCATCAATTCTCTTAAACAATTTTTATGCAAAATTTGAAGTAGATTGGACCAAGGAATCAAGTTGTCCCATAGTAACTTTACCCCCCTTTTTTACCCCCTTAGAGTTCGAATTTCGAAAAATCCTTTCTTATCGGACGCCTACGTCTTATAATAGTTCCACCTGCCAAGTTTCAGATTTTTACGATGAGCGGTTTAGGCTGTGCGTTGATTCTCAGTCAGTCAGTCAGTCAGTCAGTCAGTCAGTCAGGACAAAGCATTTTATATATACAGGGAGGAAAAAGGCGACGAACACAGCCGAAAGTTTGATGATATGTACCTTACAGACATGCGTTTTATATAGGTTTCATTTAAAAATAGTTTATTTAAAAAAAAGGCACAGATTTGAAAATTTCCTACGTGCCGATAACCCTAATTCCAGAACAACAGTGCATTTGATAAGATAACTACACGGACGGGTACTAATACGCTACGGACAGGCTGTAGGTACCTAGCTTAGCCCTTGCCTAGCCCACGATACACACATACCTACCTATTAATAGTAATTCTGATTATCATTTAAAAAATCTAGCAAACATGAAGTAGGTACGCCAGGAACTTACCTACAACACACGATGCTCGATGTATCTGAGCGCATCTCTCTCGTGCGACTCATGCGACACAACACTCAAAACCACTAAACAACATTTAAAACACTAAACATCACATAAAACACCAATACCATTTAATAAATAATAGAAACTTTCACAATTTACTTCTAGCATGTACCTATTGACAATAGGATATTTTTGTATCACTATGGTAACCGTGACAATTACCATGTACCAAAGGCAAATAAACTTTTCATTCATTCATCCGTTCATTCAATTAATTCAGGGCTGGATTCGGTAAGTCTGATTATTGGCGTATTTGTTTTAACATAGGTACTCTCTTCGCTAAAAAGAATAACTAATTACGAATAGTTTTTATTAGGCTTTTTTTTTATTATCACTAAGGAATGATAGTATGAGTTGCTAGCGGTACAATTAACAAAAAACACATGTTTTATTCCAATCACTACGGCATAAAGGAATGAAAAGCCTTAAAGGTCGTTATTAGGCTACGCTACCAACATCTAAGATTAAAAAGTTATGAAATCAATGTTATGGTTATGTTTACTTATGGTTAAAAATAATCGTGGTCAGGTCAATGACCGATTTAAAAAAAACGACCTTAATACATCCCCGTTGCTGCGTTCACAGCTGATTTTAGGGATGAAATCACACAGTTTTACAACTAATGTTTGTTAGTCAATTACTCCGAAACTATCATACTTAGACAAAAGATCTTTCACCAGCATAAAGCAGATGTATAAACCTCTTAAGAAATTTCGGGAGTGTCGGTCGCCCTCAGGGCACCCTGTATAGATATTTAAATTAAATAAAATCATACATCATAATCATGATCATTTTGTAATCATTATACACACATGTAATAATAATTATAATATCTAATAGGAATTGTTAAATAATCCGTATAATGTCACCAATTTAACAATTCTTATTTTAAAAAAATCAACTAGGGATCAAAAAACAATAAACAAAGACTTACAGGAATTTACTTAAAGTGCTTGATGCTTAGTTATTTACTGCATCTACTGACCACTAAATAAGACTAGTTTATTAAAATGATTTCTAATATGTTTAAGATTAAACGTCACATAATACTCCGTAGCGTGTTCATCTAAATTACCTGCCCGATAGCAAGATACATCGAAATGTAATGAGCACAGGCGAGAATATGGCGAAGGTGTCCAATTATCTCGTTTTATGTTCTTAATTCACTTGTTTCTTAAATAAGTGTCAGGAAACCTGAAAAACACAAGATCTATATTACTTTGATTACTCTTATCTAACTAACCCTCATCCCAATGGGCAAGAGAACTAGGAATAAATTAAACCTTAATAAAAACGCATACAATTTATTATTTTATCGATACAATGTGACAACTCTACTTACAATATTTAAGGTACATCATCTGTCAAAGCTCAATAAACGTAATGTATAAAATCAAATCTTTGTATAAAAGTAATGGGTTTGTTGAAATTATGCGTCTGCATCGTCTTTAGGGTTCAATTAACTTTACAAAAACCGATCATGTAATGTATTTCCTGCACAAAAAATATAAATCATGTAGTCGATAACTTACCTATGAAAAGATATCCTTTGATCGCTTTCCGTTGTAACACCCATTCTACTCTTACAACCAATGGCTACGCAAGCTATGGTTCAAAATGAAAATCCGTATCACAATTTTTCTTTATAAAAAGTCCAATTATCACCTCAAAACACAAAAAATCCAACACGAGCTTTGATATCCAAGCGGCTACCAAATGTCTCAAAAGTTGACACGCTGACGTTCTAGACGGTGATGTTTGTCTATGTTTGTTTCTTTTTTTCACACTGAATGTTGCTATAAGCAAGACAGAGAGCAAAGACAGTTTCATTGTCGTTCTAAAATTTAATCTGTCCATTCTTATACTTGGTCCTAGAGTAAATACAATATTCCCAAGGCCAAAAAGAGCTAGAGAAACATTTTTTGTCCTTATCGACGTATACTATTTTTTTGCTGGGCACAGTCGCTAACTGTGCCCAGCAAACGAAAGCAGTTTTCTTTATTTCTCAAAATCTGAACTTTCAGGGTGAAAACAAGGCGAAAACTGTGTTCTGTGGTTGAGTTGATGTGTTTTTGCGTTCATAGACTATAGTGCATTGTAGTGTTTTAGGCTGCAATAGCCGCAGTGAACGTAAAATCGACAACATAACCTTTCATTCGTAAGTACACTATTTAGACTTTATTTCGGCCATAATTGATAAAAATGAATACAGATTATATTTATTAGGACTCAAATAAAGGCTTCAATGTACAGAATTATAGAAATAAAACGTAAATGGTCAAGAAAATAATCGTATTTTGTAGCAATAAGCACCGAAATTAAGTAGGTAAATAAAATGAAGCCAGGCGGCCACTTTCCTGTGTCTCCTGAATTTAGTCGGGTACCACGCGTATTGGGGATACCAGCAATTTACTTGAATTTACCCATGCAATATTACCCACAATTGAGGTAAAATAGTGACAACCTAAATTAAAAATAATATCTATTTAATACAATATATATTAAAGCGTTTGATAAAATCAATCACTCCACGTTATTGCGGAAATTACAAAGGCTAGGTATCCACGGCGACCTCCTGAGATGGATGAACTCTTATATCAGCAATCGGAGCCAAGCAGTTGCATTGAAGGGATACACCTCTAGATTTCTGGAGATACATTCAGGAATACCTCAGGGCTCACACTTAGGTCCTTTTTTGTTTACCCTTTACATTAATGATATTTATTCGGTGTTTGTTAATTCTTGTCACCTTCTTTATGCCGATGACACAAAAATCTTTAAAATAGTGTCCTCGATATCCGATTGCGAAGATTTACAATGTGACCTATCGAAATTTGAAAATTATTGTAAAGAAAATCAACTTTTTCTAAATTCTGAAAAATGTTACACCATAACCTTCTCCCGTATTCATAATCCCATCTCATACAATTACACTTTATCGGGTAACTACATTAACCGTGTCAATTCTATCAGAGACCTTGGTATAACACTTGATCATAAGCTGCATTTTAATGTCCATATCGACAATACTGTATCTCGTGCATATAAGCAACTTGGATTAATTCTGCGTTTATCTAAACCCTTCAAACGGTCCCTCACATATAAAATTTTATATTACGCCTATGTCCGTAGCATTCTTGAGTTTGGTAGTGTTATATGGAATCCTCAATATGCAGTCCACATCGCGCGCTTAGAGAAAATCCAAAATAAATTTTTGAAATCTAGATTATCGTACAGGTCATTATTTCGAAACTTACCAAATTGCAGCCTCGAGACATGGCTTGGATTCCTTGGAGAAGAGGCGCTCCTATATTGATGCTACATTTTTATATAAAATTATCAATAATGTCATTGATTCATCACGTCTTTTGAAGTCTACTACCTTCAGAGTACCGCGCGTCTCCTCACGTTCGAAAGATACTTTTCATGTTTCACTGTGCAACACTAATTATGCCAAAAACCTTATATAAGACGTTCTTGTGCCTTTTATAACAGGTATTTATTTAATGTCGACATTTTTTCAAATTCTTTACCTCGATTTAAGTTTGAGATAAGTAAAATATTGTTACCTAATAGATTTAGAAAATCCTAAAGCCAGATATTCCTACATTGAAAATTCTTTTCCCTATTATTAGATTTTTGGTATCATTTTTTATGATGGTATTTTGTTGTGATCTAATGTAACTTAATAATTCATGGAACTTTAGGTCTATTAGTGCTTAATCTTACATGTTTATATTTGTAAAAGACTGTTTGTTTCCTAAATAAATAAAATATAATATAAATATAAATACAAGCCAAGAGATCTGTAGTCACACCAACCTTCCCATACTACTATAGGAGACAATAGGAGTTAGCGGAGATACAGACAAACAGGCGCGGACAGCGACTTCGATTTATAACTCGAACATAAATAAATAATAAATAATAACAAGTATAAATCGAAGTCTCAATATATTGATGATTATAAGAAAAAATACATCGCAAATCATCAATAGTCCTATTAGTTTATCGTATATAAAAATAACATGGGATAAATCATGGGGTAATATTCTCTTTTCTGGTAACACTGCGTAATCAATGTACTTTGTTTCTCTCCCATGGGTATACGCCAAATGACAACTCTATTCATCCTTTCTCTAAGGTTAAAACCACTGACCTCTATAAATACAAGTACGTATACATACTTGTATTATAGAGGTCAGTGGCTAAAACGTAGTGATTTAAAAAAATAATACTAAACTCTTTGCGCTTCACTAAAAGAAAACTGAAACTTCACTTTTGACTTGACAGTTGACAGTTGACAGTTGGTTGGTTGACTATAATTTTGCTTTTGAAGTTTTGACAGACAGACAGAGCGCTATTGCCAGGCTGGCGAAACTCAGTACTACAAAAAATATATATGGACTTTACGCTAATTTTAATGGCGACATGTTTTGTCTCTTACTTCCTGTCTAACCTTCCTTGTCTCGCCCTGCTGTTAGTCAAAATGGTGACGGGCAGTCTTGAATATTTGTAAACAACGCGTAGTTTTAGTGTGAGTTTTAGCTAATTTTACTGCACGTCACGTGCGTATTTAGTGTTTTCGGAGTCTACCCATATAACTAAGTGCATACCGGTTTATTATAATTTACGTGCATAACAGCAAAATGCATTACAAAACCTGTGAAATATGTGGGATAAAATCGGGTAGGAAATCTAATCAAAAGCGTGTATTCCTGGCTCAATTCCCACTAGATGAGAAGCGGTAAGTAGTTTTTCATGTTATTATATTGATTTTAAGTAATTAGGAAGAAGTTCTGGTCTCTTTAATACTTTGCCTTAGAATTCATAACCAAAAATCATGTGCGCCATAGGGATGTTCTTACTACGTACCAAATTATCGATAAAAAAATTTTTTTCGTAAATTTGGGTATAAAATGTAAATGAGATATTTGCGGCTGCATTTGTTTAATTCATTATTAGATTGTTCATGTTAAATGAAGTTTTGAGCAAGCATTGCCCATACTCCGCCATGGTAAGCGGTAAACTATAATAATTTGAATTTATGATATTTAATCAGCCACATCAACGTCATTTCAATAAGCTGTTTTCTTTCAGAAACACTTGAATACCCCTCATCTCTTTTGAATTAGTGTGTACTCAAACGTTAATAACAGTAATCTCTATTTATTTATTATTTCAGATTATGAATGCCTTCCTCACAGAACAGTGCAAAAACGTGTGTCGATCGATCAGCTAACAACATCTGAAGACTCCGCCTAGAATACCAGATTAGAAAATACAAAAAAAATAATTCTAACACTGTAAACGTAACTTTATTCGTTTTTGTTATGATATAAATTGTATAATAATAATTATAATTATTAGGTAGGTATTTGAATTTTGAATAATACTCAATATTTCCAAACTAAGTGAAGAGATTTTTATTTTCCTTTTGTATGTTAAGAAAACCTGTCTGCAAGGTACCCACGCCACGCTTTTTTTATCGATATCGATACATTCTGTACTGTAA
Organism: Endotricha flammealis; assembly: GCA_905163395.2. Classification (NCBI taxonomy): domain Eukaryota; kingdom Metazoa; phylum Arthropoda; class Insecta; order Lepidoptera; family Pyralidae; genus Endotricha; species Endotricha flammealis. The sequence continues at coordinate 84,153 of LR990857.1, read as the reverse complement.
CGTACCACATCTCTAGTATGCTTTTGTAGAATGTTGGCATTACTTTTTTTTTGTGTCTCTGTTGTTGGTACGTTGGCACGAGATCTTAGCGTGAATTGACTGTCAAAAACAAGTCAAAAAGCTTGTATGAAGTCCCGACTCTTATAACGTAGTGATTATATACTCTTTGGCTATTGCTTGCTACTTGTTGTGTTAAAAGAATGAAGACAAGATAGGTACCTACTCCTTACTCCTATACCTACTCTAATATTCTAATATTGGAGTTTGGCAGTTAATCTAATCTATTACATTCTACTCGAGTCTTGCGGACAGGGAGTCGCCGCATTTTTATGCATAACATTAATGTAGAGATGGACAGATAGGTATATTATAAAATAAAATTTTGGTCCGCGGTCATAGTTTGGATAAAAATACTATCATTGGGTAAGTGTTAACAGTTATTATCTACGTTTTTTATTAAGTTTTTACCAGCTGGTGGTATTATTTTGTTGGTCAAAGAACCGCCTTGAGGGCTGTGGTCTCTGTATCAATACGTGATCAAAGGCCTATTGAGTCCAGGGTGCAACATTGCCGATTGTACGAGGGTCAAACTGTAAGTTCTTAGAAAATCAAAAACTGAGCAAAAATAAAAGTTATTAGTTTTATTATATCTTTTTAAAATAGTGTCCCTTCCCTTCACATCAATGCATCGTTGCATCCGATGAAACCACTGAGCAAAGCAGTTTTCCCACTCGTCTTTTTCGGGTTTCTTCGACGGTCGGTCAAATTATGTGGTATCCACCGGGCACAAAGCTTCCTAACTGCTAACTGTTCATGAAGGATCCTGTTCATTTGACTCATACCGATGCCTAAGCTTGTCCGAATTTGCTGATAGGTCACTCGTTTGTCATTTTCTATCATAAGCCGCACAACACTGATGTTAACTTCAGTCGTCGCCGTAGAAAGCCGTCCTTCATACAGATCATCGGTACTATTATCTATTCTGTGTCATCGGTAAGAATAGTGCTACCACATATGAACTCAATATACCAGTTGTAAATTGTGGCACAGGATGAGGCTTCATCATGAAAGGCCATTCGAAGTCTATTATAACATCGGGCAATTTTCAATTTGCCGCCGAAACGTAAAACAAAAGAAAAATTATAAAAAACATACTCGTTAATTAATATTGACAAAGAGTTCCATTTACAAAATTTTTACTTATTTTTTAATTATATTGTTTACAAGTGGCCAGTTCTAAAAACTTTCAGTGTCGCCCTGCTCTTGTCAGTCTTGTCACCCATCCGATTCAAATCTCCATACACCTTTTTATTTTATTATTTTATTTTTTTTGCTTTGTGCGGCTTTGATAGCACTGCGACCAGGACTGGTCTATTGCGATCGCCACATGATTTGTTAGAGCTCACCGCTAAACCCTGCAGCTGTGATGAACCGTAGGATTTGCTTAGGGGGGAACTCCTTTAACTCATCTGGGCTTAATAAGTGTTTCCCTAGATGAGTGCTGCGCTTGTGTATAAGTGGCCCACATTCCCCCAGAAGATGCAGTGGTGTTTCATCAGTCTCCTTACATCGTCTGCAGGTGCGTGTGTCACTCAGCCCTAAGTTGGACATGTGCTTATTGAGGCAACAATGTCCTGTTAAGGCTCTGACCACAAGCCGTAGGTTGCTTCTACTGAGCGCTAGGACAAGGTTGCTGTACCTTTTGTCGTAGGCTTTGATTAGAATTTTTGAGTGATTCATGCCCGGCAATTCCGTCCAGAGCTTGATAGCGTTTTCAAAACAGGAGTACGTATGGGTTCTGTTAGCTAGGCTTTTTGGTATACCACAGAACGGCTCGGGTCCCTCCTGTACTCCATTAGCCCCCGCTCTTGCAAGCTCATCAGCACGTTCGTTGCCGTTTATGCCTGCGTGCCCTGGTACCCATCTTAAGACCACTCTATTTCCGTTGCCTAGAGTGTTCAGCCGTTCCATGCACCTAATAATTTGTTTTTTATTATTACTAGGTTCGCATTTCTGAGAGGTGGGGTTCTGTGCTTAGAATAAATTAATTTTGATTGTTCTGTAGATGATTTTCTTAAATATTTAGACTGGGTAGTTCTTTTTTAATTTACACTTCCGGACACATGAATCGAGCCACCCTACATTTTTATGTGTAATGACATAGAACATAAAAATATTCTTAAGTTAATCAAAAAGTTTTTATGCAGTTTTGATGCTGGTATATTCATAATGATTTTGAAGTGCTGTTGTTCCAATTTTGAATTTATCAAATGGAAAAACGAAGCAAAATCCAAATTAGTGCATTCTTTTGAAAAGAAAAGTTGATCTAAATTAACATAATTTTTTTATTTAACTCCATAATTTTGAATTCACCGTAATTGTTTTGAAATTAAGACATCGTAAAATTATTGTTTTTTTTAATTTGAGCCATTTAAACGTTAAAATTATGGATACACCGCCTCTTCTAGCCGCGCAAGCTGTGGCGCTTCTACAGTCGGGCCGAAGTCAGCGCGATGTAGCATCACAGCTTGCTTTAAGCCGTTCTGCTGTGCAAAGGGTATACCATCGATACCTCGACACTGGTGGATACGTGCGCCGTCCAGGAAGACAGCGATTTCGGGTAACTTCAGAAAGACAGGATCGATTTATCGCGACAACCAGTTTACGAAATCGTCACCTCACCTCTTTACAGATCCAAGAACAGCTTCGAGACTTTCATGGAGTGGCTGTTTCCGCGCGAACAATTAGACGAAGACTTAAAGAACGTGGTCTGAGCCCACATAAGCCAGCCAACGGGCCGAAACTGACAAGAGCTCACCGAATGGCGCGCTTACAGTTTGCACGCGAACATTTGCATTGGACTCAACGCCAATGGAGCAAGGTACTCTTTACTGATGAGACTAAGATTATGCTTTATGGTAATGATGGAAGGAGGAAGGTCTACCGAAGGCGGGGAGAGCGCTTTGTTCAGTGTTGTATTGAAGAGAGAGTGAGTTATGGCGGGAGCTCGTGGATAGTCTGGGGAGGAATATTTGCCGATGGTAAAACTGGGCTAGAGGTTGTGATAGGACCACGTCTACCAACACTAAATGCCCGTCGATACATTAACCATTGCCTAGAGACTCATGTGATTCCATATGCTGGATTTGTAGGCCAAGGCTTCATCTTTATGCATGATAATGCAAGAGCGCACACTGCAGGAATCGTCAGGGCATACCTTCATGATGTTGGAATCACGACAATGGAATGGCCAGCAAGGAGCCCTGATATGAATCCCATCGAACGTCTATGGGACGAATTAAAGAGGCGTGTTCGAGCTCACCAACCAGCACCACAAACTTTGGAAGAGCTGAGAGTTGCCATCGAGGAGGAATGGGAGAACATTCCACAACACTTCATAATGACGTTGATTAACTCCATGCCAAATCGCATGACTGCAATCATGAACGCTCTCGGAGGCAATACAAGTTACTGAATATTTTTTTTTTCCAATAATTCCTTCTTTTTTTTCAAAAATTCAACCCGAGTCTTGTCTTTGAGAAAGGTTATACAGGACAAGTTTCACTTAAAATTGTAATTTTATCAAGTTATTGAAATTTTAATTTGGAATTAAGTATACCTTATTAATGTAAAGTGTACCAGCTTCCAAATTGCATAAAAACTTTTTCGTTGATCATATACTTTTGTTAAGTTACCAGCAATCAAAGTTGAAACTGCTGGGTGGCTCGATTCAAGTGTCCGGAAGTGTACATAATGGGGAATATGAGAAACCTATACATATATACTTTAATTATTTTTAAGAAATAGTAGTAACAATCAAACAATATCTAAAACAATAAAGTTTATACAAAAAACTATTTAAACCTTATATAAATTACATGCATATTGCCTAATTGTTTCTGGAAGCAGTTAGTAGCAGGTATAATGACAGATGCTCAATTTGGGTTATAAAAATAATATATGTAATAACTATGTGTCGAAAGTTGAGGTACTTACTACTTGTATCCAGAATTTACATATTCTAGACTGCTCTCCCTACTTTGTGATGACTCCACTCTCTGCGACGTCCGAGTCGTCCGACGTTATTACTGTATTATTTGATTGTTTTGTTTACCATATATCTGTAAACAGTATTTCAGGTGTGAAGAAGATGGGGCCGGAGGCGAGCCTCCAGGAGCCGTTCCGCGTCAGCGTGTGCCTGAAGGCGTTCTTCGGCGACGAGCGCGCGCGCTGCCTCGTGTCGGCGCGGCGCGGGGCGCGCGTGCGCTGGCTGCTGCGGCGCCTGCGCCGGCTCTTCCCGTCGCTGCCGCGCGCCATCTGCCTCTTGAACGAGGGCCACCTGCTGCCGCCCAACGAGCCGCTGGCGCTGCTGCCGCCCGGCGCGGCGGTGCGACTCATCCCTACGCAAAATAAATATGACTGGCAAACAACCGATGACGACCATTCTGAGGTGGAAGTCGGTGAGAACGGCTCTATAAAAAGCGGTCGCAGCGATGATGCCTTTCGAGCCGAGGACGAGGTGGACAACAGACGCGGCGACGGGGGACGCGCAGCGGAGCCGTCGACCGACGATGACCTGTTGCGAGAGGCCAAGCAGCGCGCTCTGGCGTCGCTGTCGATGTTCAACGGCGGGCAGCGGGCGCAAGAGGGCGCGGGCGAGCCGGCGCGCAGGCCGCGCAGGCGCGTGCGCCGCCGCCGCGCGCCCCCCGCCCGCGCCGCCTCCCGCGCCCCCTCCCCCGCCGCCGCCCTCGTGCTGCGCAACCCGCGTTCGGAGGCGCGTCCGCCAAGGATGGTGCGCTCGCTGTCTCCGCGCCCGACGCCCTGCGATGACTGATTATTGTTATTATCATTTGTGCGAAATAAATCTTCATTTTTAAGGTTTCCTTTGTTCTCACTGTTTACTCCGTGCCTACCAGACATCTATTCGACACAATGACTAATTAAACAAATCACCTTCGCCAATCCGACACAGTTCAATGCGACGCATTTGGAATTCGCGTTGTCTATTCCCAGTTGCCCCCGCGAGATCTACCACCACTACCACCACCGGTGGCAAATGGGAATACAAATGTCCAGTTGCCACATCCGGTATAATCATCCCGCTTTTAAAAACCTTCCTCTTAAAACACTCTGGCTAAAATATAGAATATGACCCGTCGAGTTCGATGCCCCTGATTTTTTTGCAATTAGATAACGGTATTTAGAGTCACTGTGCGAAGTTTCAAGTTGCGGAACAATATTAATACAGGGTGACTGGTTAAACATCGTACGCATTTTAATAGATAAAAAAGTAATTAGTTAATTTATATCCCTTCTGCATAAAAAAAAACTAAAAAAAAAATTAAAATAGGCGAGATATGCGTATTTTAAAAAAATATTAAAATCGGCCAATTTACGTATACTGTGGTGTCACGTGGTGTCGAAGTCGCGCGAGCGCCGCCGCCCGCCACCGCCCTCGCCGCGCCGCGGCCTGCGCGGAGTGCGCGGGCGGGGGCCATTCATTCATTTACTACTTAGTCTAGGATGGTCTAGGTATGCTACGTTGCCGTTGCTACGAATGACAAAAAATAAATTTGCGCGAAGAATGAATCGAATGAGGTAGGTAAGTAGGTGGCTAGTTATTAGTTATTTTTAATCACATTACATTTAAAATTTTTACTTACCTACTACGTGGCCTTCTTGCAATTGTTCAAATCATATGAAAATCAAGAAAATCACAATAATTGTTCTACTACACAACACATCACTACACTCGTAATCGTTCACACCAAGTTCTTGGACGGGTCGATAATGAAACGGATGTCGTCTGTCTGTATGTAGCAGAATCCACACCGTATACTGTGACACATTAAAACGTCTTGCGGCATTCCGCGTACTCTCGCGTGGGTTGTGGTCAAAGTATTCTAAAATGGCTTCATGCAAGTCTACCGGATAAGGTTCTGCTCCTCGTGCTTGGGCATGAGTGGGCACGGTAAACTGGCCGAACGCTCTTAATCTAAAATTGAGTCCTAACATCAAATCATATGATGGTACTCGCCGGTTTGGGAACGTCTCGCGATACAACGTAATTGCGTGTCTAACAACGTTATTTGCCCTCGCGTAACATTGCACCATGTCCCAATACTCCTCATTGGTGTATTGATAAGCCATTATCACTACTCACTAGTTCACTCACACACAAGTTCACAACACAAGCGCGGCACACGCGATTCCAATCAAGTTCGCCTCAAGTTTGCCGGTGTCGACCGTTATGACGTCACATTAACGAGTAGAAATAAAAAAAAAATACAGAATGGGTCCGTTGTTCAATCAGTCACCCTGTATAGTTTTTTTGAAAAAAAAAATTTTTTTTGAATTATTTTCGAGAATTATTATATCGACTAAGGAGGTGTCAGACGTATTTTGACAGCTATAGATTACGTTCACTGGCATTATCAAACGTTTTGTTACGCATGTTGATTTCATTCATACACATTTTTTTGTTGCGTCACTTGCGTCAGTCAATTTGATTTTAGATGAATGGTATATGGTGGGTTAGGTTAGGGGGGTTAGGGTTAGCTTGTGATCATAACACCGCCGAGCGAGCGAAGCGAGCGAGGCGCGACTCTTTCAGCTCAAAAAATTAAAAAATGTGTATGAATGAAATCAACATGCATTTAGAAAAGCACGTACTTGATACTATTCGTAATTGCTTTAGATTAAAAGTATTATACCTACAATGTGTTGTTTTAAATATTTGAATAGAAAACGTAAGAGGCGTAAATAATTCGAGCGATTATGAGCAAAGAGTTTGTTATGAGACGCTGGCCACTTTTATAAAACTTTGACGGCTTGACATGAATCTGTCAATAGCTAGTGTCAGGTAATAAACGGAATCTGGAGCTATACCGGATGACCAAAAATTCCGCCGCATAAAAAATTGAGCGTAATAGGTGATCGAAGATGTATCGATTTCCATTAAAATTTCAACTTTTTTTTTTGAAATGAAATGAAATGAAATCGTTTATTTCAGAAATTAGACTTTTTGTAAAACAACTATTAGTCGGATCCTTATCTAAAAGTTGGGACAGTATTTATAATAAGATTCGTATAAAAGAAAAAAAAAAAAAATACCTAAGTAAAAAAAATAATTAAAGAAAGTAATTATTTATAAATTTTTGAAGCCATTGTCACCCTACTCGCTAATGATTGCGCGTAGGGCATGTCGGTATTAGCCACAGTATTAGCCTTTTGAAAATACCGGTATTGATTCGGTATTTTAATTTTAAATACCGGTATTTCGATATTATTTCGGTATTTTTTTAATTTTCTTTCATAAATATAAATTACTCTATTTTTCATCGTTATTTTCTTTGACGACTGGTTACGAAACGTTTAAGGACATGTTAAAGTAAAATTAACAGTACTGCATAGGGTAAAGTAGGGTAAAGTTAAGGTAAGGAAGGAAACACTCTAAGAACTATGGATTCCATCATCCATGCAAAAAAAAGTCATTTTGATTCAAATATATATTAATCATTTATTATTCTGGTCTCACTTGCCCAAATATCACAATCAGTTTAAATCAGCCTTTGCCATAAATCAAATAAAATCAAATCAGTGTAAATCTTACACATTATTATAATTGAAAATAAAAAACAATTATTGCTAAACCACTAATCAAATTAAACATAATCCACATCTCAACAAATTCAACAACGTTAACTATACGTTTTCATATTATGTTGTTAAATCTTACACATATTTATAATTAAAAATAAAAACAATTATTGCTACACCACTAATAAAACTAAACATAGGTAATCAACAACTCAACATATTCAACAACGTTAACGATCCGTTTTGATATTATGTTGTTACATAACATCATCATGAATAAAACTTAAATTAAAAATTTAAAAAACCCCCGACTCAAAACCTCTGAAAAGTAAATAAATAATAATTATGTACCCCCTATTCGACCTTTTAATTTTATGATATTATATTTATATTAGTTAATAGTAGTTAGTCATAATACTTCCAAAGCGTCATCCCGTCGGTGGACCGCTAAGTAAAAATTTATTACTAGCTGACAATTTGATATCTACTGTCTATTAGTTAATAGTACCTACACAGTTATGTTTAAATGTCTATAGCGGTCCCCCGACGTGATGACGCTTTGGAAGTATTATGACTAACTACTATTAACTAATATAAATATAATATCATAAAATTAAAAGGTCGAATAGGGGGTACATAATTATTATTTATTTACTTTTCAGAGGTTTTGAGTCGGGGGTTTTTTAAATTTTTAATTTAAGTTTTATTTGGCGTTTTTTAGAGTTTCGTTCCTATTTTATTCTGATCCCTATCCGTTTCATTTGTATTTTAGATATGTATGAGAGGTATTGCGAAATATGTATGAGGGTATTGTGAAATATGTATGAATGGTATTGCGAAATATGTATGAGAGGTATTGCGAAATATGTATGAGAGGTTTTGAAAGTACTCGTCAAGACGTATCAAAATCAAACGAGCCCAAACTACCACCAACCAACCAACAACAGTACCTACCCATGACCATCTTCCAGCTCCATCATCAGATCAGCTCCATAACTGTTTTAACAAATGTGTGTGACCAAGAGAAAGTCGAGCCTCGCTCGCTTCGCTCGCTCGGTTTTTGATGGTCACAAGCCTAACTTGACCTAACCCAGTAACGGCGAAATATCATAGATAGTCATCCAGCTTCATCATCAAACCCTGGTTACCATCCTGCATCAAAGTACTCGTCAATACGGATCAAACGAGCCCAAACTCAATAGGGTTATGTTATTTCGTGTAATTACTAAGTTCCTATGGCCACCTTCCAGCTCCATCATGAGACCCTGGTTACCATCTGGCACCAAAGTACTCGTCAAGACGGATCAAACGTGCCCAAACTCGATGGGGTTATGTCGTTTAATTACTGAGTTCCTATGGCAACCACCCAGCTCCATCATCAGACTCTGGTTATCATCTAGCACCAAAGTATACAGATACACACGTCAAACTTATAACACCCCTCTTTTTGGGTCGGTGATAAAAACAGCGCGATAGCAATAAACATTAAGTATGACGAGCGAAGCCGCGAGCCCAGCTAGTGAATTATACCTATAAATGAACTATTCAATGAGACCATTCCAATGAACCCAAACACGATACATCTGCTGTAATTTGACGAGGAGTTGAGTATACTGCATGTTCCAGATGATGCTGCAGCATCGAATCAAGTTTACCATTGTTGGAAAACAGCTACTTATTTTGATTATTATTTGTTAATTTGTTGTGGCAACACACGCAAATACTTATTTTAAACCGGAAGTTCTGGTTTTATAACAATTTAATATAAATATATTGAATTGTTATAAAATCAATCATATTAATTCATCAATAATATTAAATAGATTTATAATAAAGAATTCCAAGGTACTAATTGAGTCTGGTACGAATTTGTCAAGTAGATTTTGAATTAATAAGTTGTTGCATTGACTAGTCTAGTGCGAGGTTAATTTCATACGCGGGAATGGATGTTCGGAACACAGTTTTTTTCGAGTGATTGTTGTGAGCACTGACATTAAAGTGAAAAAGTACAGTTTGGTGTTTTATTCACCATTTCCTGTTGGACCAACTGCTACGCACAACTAATTTTGGCACAACTAAAATTGTTCCTGTTGGACCAACTAGTTGGTCCAACAGGAACAATTTGAAAAAATAATTCCTGTTGGACCAACTATGGCACAACCAGATAATTTGTCATTTTTTAGTTCCCATAGGCACAACTAAGTACATTCGAGTGCGACATTGTTTAAGAGGTATGTTTTGGGGTGACTCAGAAATAGTTTTGGGGTGAGTTAGGAATGGTTTTGGGGTAAGTTAGGAATGATTTTAGGGTGAGTTAGGAATGGTTTTGGAGTGAGTTAGGAATGCTTTTGGGGTGAGTCATGCATGGTTTTGGGATGAGTTAGGAATGGTTTTGGGGTGAGTTTGGAATGGTTTAACTAACTTCATCATCTCAGCCACAAGAAGTCCACTGCTGGACATAGGCCTCCCCCAAACGCCTCCAATGAAACCTGCTGGCAGAGGGCTGCATCCAGCGGCTCCCCGCGACTTTCCTTAGGTCGTCTGTCTGACCACCTTATAGGCGGGCGTCCTACGTTGCGCTTTCCGGTACGACCACGTCTTGGATCCATAGGTCATCTGGTAACACACATTGTTCGAAAAATCTTCGTTTCAAGCACTGAGGAATTTTGGACGAGACGATTTTCTGTAATTAATTTCCCGAAAGCTGCCCAGCTGAGTCGGATTCGTCAATTGACCTATTTCTCGAAGTTGGACCTACCACATTGGATTGTTTGTCCAAGGTATGCGTATTCGTCAACAACTACGAGGATCGATTAACTAACTATTTTTTTCTCAGCTTGTCCAGTGCATTTGACGACCTCCGTGGCGTAATGGTTACCACGCCAGACCGCCACCCAGGAGGTCCCGGGTTCGATACCCGGTCGGGTCATGATGAAAAACGAACTTTTTCTGATTGGCCTCGGGTCTTGGATGTTTATCTATAAATGTATTTGTTATAAAATACATATAATATCGTTGAGTTAGTATCCCATAACACAAGTCTCGCACTTACTTTGGGGCTAGCTCAATCTGTATGAATTGTCCCTATATATTTATTTACATATTTATTTATTTTATTTATGCCCCAATGAGATAGCTCCTCTTATGTACTGCTGTTGCACGTTGCGTATAAAGTTATCTTTGATAATGTATTCTTCTTTTCGTGCTTTTGAACTACACTGGGCGTCAAAAATAAGTAGTACAGTTTTAAAATTGCAATTACTCTTAAACTATAGAAGTTAGAGTTTTGAAATAAAAGTCATTTTATAGCAAATTTAACAAAGTTTTCTAAAAATAATACTTTATTTAGCATTAGTAAAGTTTTACACTGAAAATTAGGAAAAAACTAAAAAGCTAACCATTTTGAAGGAACTATCAAGAACTTAATTTTTACGTTTTGGGCCTTGTTCCCACTTTAGTAACTTGTGTTGCCGCCTCGGGCTCTGATGACAGCTTGGAGCCGGTTTGGCATGGCCTGTTTTAGAGCCCTGAGGGTGGCGGGGGGTGGTCTGCGTCTTCTGACTAGCCTCCCAAGCTCATCCCAGGCGTGTTCAATCGGGTTAAGATCTGGGCTTCTTGATGGCCAAGCCATCAAGCTGATGCCAACCTCCTGAATGTACTCTTGTACGAGATGAGCGGTGTGTGGCCGGGCGTTATCATGCATTAGTATAGCTCCATCACCCATATTTGCTAAATATGGCCCTGCATACTCGATAAGGATCTCTAATGCATATCTTTCACCAGTCAGAGTGCCATTTTCTGTGACCACTAGCTCTGTGCGACCCTCTGAAGAGATGCCAGACCATACGTGTACAGAGCCCCCGCCGTATTGAACTCTTTCCGAGATGCAACCTTGAATGTATCGCTCACCAGGTCGCCTGTATACTCTCCGCGTTCCATCGGAAGTGAATAAAGAAAACCGAGACTCATCTGTGAACAAAACTCTTGTCCATTCTTTTTCGTCCCATTGTACGTGTTGACGGGCGTAGCGTAGTCTTGCTACTCGATGCCCTGTCTCAAGTTTGGGGCCATTTGCTGGCCTGTACGACTTCAGGTTGGCTTCAGCAAGGTCTTCTCCTCACTGTACTCTCACTAACGTAGTCTCTTCGGGTCTGAAGAAGCTGTTGCTGGACCTTAACTGCATTAAGGTGACGATTTCTTAACACAGTAGAGACAATTAAGCGGTCTCTCCGGTACTAGTGCACCTGGGTCTGCCATTACTTGGTCTCCTTAGATGGTTTCCAGTCTCTTAGTACCTTCGCTTTACTTGCTGGATCGTTCTTAGAGTTACACCCACCGTTCTTGCAGTATGACGCATACTGATGCCTACTTCGAGAAAAGTTATGATTCTTGCACATTCTTCTGGTGAAAGAGGCATGATTAGTGACGTTTACTCGCTGAAGACACATTTGCTTTTGAATTGCAATTGATTTATCAGAAATAAAGAAAACAATAAAAAACATAAGTACAAGCCAACAGTTTAAAAAAGAGTGTTTTTGTTTATTAAGTTTTTTTTTCAGTCAATCTTTAAAAAATGATATTATGCATGACGTTTTTATTAAATGAAATGAAATTGTCTTTTAACCTTTTTTTATTTGAAAGGTCTAGCTTCTGTAGTTTAGGAGATATTGCAATTTTAAAACTGTACTACTTACTTTTGACGCCCAGTGTATCTTGTGCAACAGCATTGTACTTATCTATCTTTATGAGAACGTTTAAGAGCCGTAACAGTGTCAACGTATGTTTATTTAATTCGTTAAGCGTTACGTGAATACCATCCAAAAAACCATTGTAAAGCTATATAAACCGTCTGTAAATCATAACTAAATAAAATCCCGTTATTTATTTATGATTTTCAGATGGTTTCATACCAATAACATTTGAAAAATAATCCTAAAAGAATACCTAATTCATCCTAAAACATTAAACATTATTACCATCTGAAAACGATCCGAAAACCATCTGAAAACCATCCCGAAGCCATCTGAAAACCATTCGAAAACCATCCAAAAACCATCTGAAAATCATCCGGAAACCATCTGAAAACTATCTGAAAACCATTCGAAAACCATCCAAAAACCATCTGAAAATCATTCGGAAACCATCCCGAAACCATCTGAAAACCACTCATTCCACTTGAATCCATTATTTGATCCATCAATGGATCCTAGGCGACTTTTTTTTCCACTTGAATCCATCAATGGATCCTAGGCGACTTTTTAATTCCACTTGAATCCATCAATGGATCCTAGGCGACTTTTAAAATTCCACTTGAATCCATTATTTGGTATTATCTAGGATTGCTTTAGGATTGTTTTGGTATGCGTTGTAGTTGGGTATAGGGATGGTATAGGGATGGTTTAGGGACGGTTTAGGGATGGTTTAGGGACGGTTTTGAGATAATTTTGAAACAGTTTTGTAAATTGTAACATCAAGGCTCGTCAATTTTTTTTTTTGCATAACTGAGGCACAATGATACAAGTAAACATTTACATACAGGGAGGAAAAAAACGACGAACACAGCCGAAAGTTTGATGATATGTACCTTACATACATGCGTTTTGTGCAAGTTTAATTTAAAAATAGTTTATTGTAAAAAAAGGCACTGACCTGCTAATTTTCTACGTGTAGGTATCCCTAATACTACAACAACAGTGCATACGGCAAAAATACCTACACGGACAGAAATTACTACGCTACGGACAGTCCGTAGGCCACGACACACACATACCTGCCTACCTATTCATTGAAATTCTTATTATCACTTAAAAAATCAAAGTTTTTACATTAAAAACCGAAGTACGTACCGGAAAGTATCTACTACACACAATGCTCGATGTGTACGAGCGCCTCTTATGCCACACAACACTCAAAACCACTAAAGAACTAAACACCATTCAAAACGCCTAATCCATTTAACAAAATAACAAATAAAACTAGAAATTTTCATAATTTAGTTTTAGTATTTTACCTATTGACAGAAGTTTATTTATTTGTCACTATGGTAACCGTGACAATTACTATGCATAGCAGGTGCACGTCGAGCTTTATACAATTTTGGCTCCTATGTCATAGAACTTAAGAACGGTACAAAGTCCAATATGTAAAGGTCGACCTGCTCTTGCCTGTACGTAAGGAACAGCTGATTTAGGGATGAAAACACACAGTTATTCAAGGAATGTTTGTTAGTCAATTACTCCGAAACTATTACACTTAGAGAAAAAATCTTTCACGAGCATAAAGTAGATGTATAAACCTCCTAAGATATTTCGGGAGTGTCGGTCGCTCTCAGGGCACCCTGTATAATAATTCAGTTTATAGTAATAAATCATATAGATTGAATAAAACAGAGTATAAAACTCGTCCACAAAACCATTTCTATCCTCGACATTACTATCAGCCCTCGCCTTCGGCTCTGGCTGCTAAAAGTCTCGGATAGAAATGATTCGTTTTGTGCACTTGTTGTAAAATCTCCTATTTAATATGTAGTATTTTTATGTTTTTCATTTTTCTTATATTTGCATAAGTGTGTATTTCTCATAATAAATTTTTTAAATAATTCGGTACCTACTATATTTTAAATTTTTATGTATTGTGTCAAGTTTAAATGCCTGTTGTTGGTTCGAGGTCGTTTTAAAATTTTCTCAAAAGCGTTCTTGAACCAGAATCTATTGTTGAAGTTCTGTCTCTTTTTTTCATTACTTTTAAAAAAAAATGCATTGAAACAACCATTCATCTGTTATATGTGATTTCCTTTTTTTCTGTCATTTTTTATGAAGTGATAGTATCTGGGTGTCTTTCGCCATTTCTTTTCCCAGTGGTCATTTTGCTTTTGTTTTACGAATTGGTGGTAGTTTAAAGAGTAGCTTATTTATTTAATACAGAATAATAATAATAATAATAATATACAATTGAATTCATTGTAAGTGACGTGTCTAAGTGCCCGCGAGGGCCTACAGAATAAAGTATTTTTGATTTGATTTGATTCGTCAAACAATAAAGGAATCCTTTATTGCCCGTGGTCCCTGTGATAGTCCCTGGAAGGTACCACGGGAAATATTTTACCCGTGGTCCCTGAATTTAGTATAAGCCAACTAATTTAAAGGAATGCTTTTTGGATGGATTAGGAATTCTATTAGGATTATTTTGCAATGTTTTAGGATGGATTAGAAATGGTTTTAAGATTATTTTGCAATGTTTTTAGGATGGAGTAGGAATGCTTTTAGGATTATTTAGCAATGTGTTTGGGATGGATTAGGAATGCTTTTAGGATTATGTAGCAATGTGTTTGGGATGGGTTAGGAATGCTTTTAGGATTATTTAGCAATGTGTTTGGGATGGATTAGGAATGCTTTTAGGATTATTTAGCAATGTGTTTGGGATGGGTTAGGAATGCTTTTAGGATTATTTAGCAATGTTTTTGGGATGGATTAGGAATGCCTTTAGGATTATTAAGAAATGTTTTTAGGATGGATTAGGAATGCTTTTAGGATTATTAAGCAATGTTTTTAGGATAGATTAGGAATGCTTTTAGGATTATTTAGCAATGTTTTTAGGATGAATTAGGAATGATTATTTTCGAAATTTTTTGATATGGTTTAGGATTATTATAGGTAATTTTGACGATATTTTTGTTATGTTATTAGAATAGTTTTGTGATGGACTAAGATTGACTTTAGATTTAGTTATGAATAATTTTCAGTCTTATTTTAGAATGCTTTTATGGTGATTCAGAAATGATTTTCATACGATTTTCGGATGGTTCGAAGATGATTTTGAAATGTAAAATTCCTGTTTGTATTATCCATTTTCAGGAGTTTCGCATTTCTCTACATGCACTTGCCCCAATGGTAATAACAGCCCACAATATGTATGTCGGGAAACACTTTTATAATGGCGTTAATTGCGCCAATTTCGTAATCACAATGGATTTTTAATGGGTTCCATTGTTTCAGTTGTGACTGTATCATTTGAAACATTATATAATATGTATGCTCTTTTTTATCTGGCATTAACACATAAATCAGAGGCTTTACATTTGTTTTTTCTTCCGTACTATCTGAAGTTGAAGTTCCGGAAAAGTTCGAGGACTTCATTTTAGCAGATGTATGCAAAAATTCCTAAATTATGTAAAAAAAAATTGGTTAAGACCGAAATCCATAAACTTTATAAGTGTATTTGCCGAAAGACACCGAACAAATAATGTCGCCGAAGGACTAAACGCCAAAATTAACAAAAGAGTTCACAAAAACACAGTTAACCTGATGCGTCTTTTAAATGTATTACGAGACATGGATACCGTAAATAACCTAAAATTAACTAAAGAAAGCAAAGCCCGACGAAATAATAAACTAACAATGAATGACGATGTTATTCGCCATGTTATTTTAGAGCTCATTAATGGCGACATAGACATTGGCCATGCTCTTGATAAACTGCGGTAAACCAAAAGAAGAATTGCATTTGGAACGAACTATAGGACTATGTTTATGTTGTTAGTTATTATAATAGAGCACAAACGCATAGAGTATATGTATGTACTTATGTTTTATTTTGTTGTTGTCTTTAATAATATACAATTAAGTTATAATATAATAAAAAAAGGCATTAAATTTAGAAATACTCGGTAAAATGCGGACATTTGTACGTTTCGTCAAAGAAATTTTACTTCATAAGTTCGTCGGATATTACTCGGTAACTATTAGTGCCTACTTAACCGTTATAGTTTTCCTTGTAGGTTCACTATATGGACTACTACCATGAATTACCATGAAGAGGCCCCCCCCCCCCTCTATCTCCGAAAACGAATATATCAATCAAAAACATTCCAAAATAGTCCTAAAGTTATTCCTAATCCATCCCAAAAACATTCCAAAACAATCCTAAAGTCAATCTTAATCCATCCCAAAAACATTCCAAAATAATCATAAAGTCAATCCTAATCCATCCCAAAATAATTCTAAAGTCAATCCTAATTCATCCCAAAATAATCATAAAGTCAATCCTAATTCATCCCAAAATAATCATAAAGTCAATCCTAATCTATCCCAAAATAATTCTAAAGTCAATCCTAATTTATCCCAAAATAATCATAAAGTCAATCCTAATTCATCCCAAAATAATCATAAAGTCAATCCTAATCCATCCTAAAATAATTCTAAAGTCAATCCTAATCCATTCCAAAAACATTCCAAAATAATCATAAAGTCAATCATAATCCATCCCAAAATAATTCTAAAGTCAATCCTAATTTATCCCAAAATAATCATAAAGTCAATCCTAATTCATCCCAAAATAATCATAAAGTCAATCCTAATCCATCCCAAAATAATTCTAAAGTCAATCCTAATCCATCCCAAAAACATTCGAAAATAATCCTAAAGGAATTTCTAATACATCATAAAAACATTGTAAAAAAATAAAATTGTAGGCCATACCTTTTTAAATTAGTTGGCTTATACTAAATTCAGGGACCACGGGTAAAATATTTCCCGTGGTACCTTCCAGGGACTATCACAGGGACCACGGGCAATAAAGGAAAGGAATACCATTGTTTGTTTCACTCTTCCCTTAAAGAACTGTAGACCTATCTCGCTTCTGAGCCACGTCTTCAGGCTGTTCTCAAGGGTCATCACATATCGTCTCGCTCGCAAGTTTGATGACTTCAAGCCACCGGTTTTCTTTCGACATTTCTTTTACCAGTGGTCATTTTGCTTTTCTTACCGAAATGGTAGTAGCTTATAAAGTTGATTAATTACACAAATAATGTATTACTGTATGACGAGAGAAAGTGTCTGCTTACTTTCATAATAATCGATTTGAATCTTTGACTGTGCTATGTATAAACCACTTTTAATTGAAGTCGATTAGGGCAATGAACATATTAAATTGGTGCTTAGATTTTTGAAATATAGCCATTTCTTTTAACGGTGGACATTTTGCTTTGTTTCCGAAATGGTGGTAGTTTATAGAGTAGCTTATATGTTACGTTACGTACGTAACATATGTTGTAAAAGACGTGTCTAAGTGCCCGCGAGGGCCTACAGAATAAAATATTTTTACTTTTACTTTCACATTTTGGGTACCTGCCATAGGATAAGAAAGAACCTACTCTCTTGATTTTTTTAAACAGTTGTTATTTTTAAATAACTTTTAAATTTTCAAAAGAGTCTGTATCTATATATATTTTGTTAAATGTAAATAAATGATTAAGTACAGTAGTTATTTATTTTAATATAGTATCCCTAAACCATCCCTAAACCATCCCCTAAGCCATCCCTAAACCATCCAAAAACCATCCCTAAGCCATCCCTAAACCATCCCCTAAGCCATCCCTAAACCATCCCTAAACTGTCCCTAAACCAACCTTAAACCATCCCTAAACCATCCACTAAGCCATCCCTAAACCATCCCTAAACCATCCCCTAAGCCATCCCTAAACCATCCCTAAACTGTCCCTAAACCAACCTTAAACCATCCCTAAACCATCCACTAAGCCATCCCTAAACCATCCCTAAACCATCCCCTAAGCCATCCCTAAGCCATCCCTAAACTGTCCCTAAACCAACCTTAAACCATCCCTAAACCATCCACTAAGCCATCCCTAAACCATCCCTAAACCATCCCTAAACCATCCCCTAAGCCATCCCTAAACCATCCAAAAACCATCCCTAAGCCATCCCTAAACCATCCCTAAACCATCCCCTAAGCCATCCCTAAACCATCCCTAAGCCATCCAAAAACCATCCCTAAACCATCCAAAAACCATCCCTAAACCATCCCTAAACCATCCAAAAACCATCCCCAAACCATCCCTAAGCCATCCCTAAACCATCCAAAAACCATCCCTAAACCATCAAAAAACCATCCACAAAGCCATCCCTAAACCATCCAAAAACCATCCCCTAAGCCATCCCTAAACTGTCCCTAAACCAACCTTAAACCATCCCTAAACCATCCACTAAGCCATCCCTAAACCATCCCTAAACTGTCCCTAAACCAACCTTAAACCATCCCTAAACCATCCACTAAGCCATCCCTAAACCATCCCTAAACCATCCCCTAAGCCATCCCTAAACCATCCCTAAACTGTCCCTAAACCAACCTTAAACCATCCCTAAACCATCCACTAAGCTATCCCTAAACCATCCCTAAACCATCCCCTAAGCCATCCCTAAGCCATCCCTAAACTGTCCCTAAACCAACCTTAAACCATCCCTAAACCATCCACTAAGCCATCCCTAAACCATCCCTAAACTGTCCCTAAACCAACCTTAAACCATCCCTAAACCATCCACTAAGCCATCCCTAAACCATCCCTAAACCATCCCCTAAGCCATCCCTAAACCATCCCTAAACTGTCCCTAAACCAACCTTAAACCATCCCTAAACCATCCCTAAACCATCCACTAAGCCATCCCTAAACCATCCCTAAACCATCCCTAAACCATCCCCTAAGCCATCCCTAAACCATCCCTAAACTGTCCCTAAACCAACCTTAAACCATCCCTAAACCATCCCCTAAGCCATCCCTAAACCATCCCTAAGCCATCCAAAAACCATCCCTAAACCATCCAAAAACCATCCCTAAACCATCCCTAAACCATCCAAAAACCATCCCCAAACCATCCCTAAGCCATCCCTAAACCATCCAAAAACCATCCCTAAACCATCCCTAAACCATCCAAAAACCATCCCCTAAGCCATCCCTAAACCATCCCTAAACCATCCAAAAACCATCCCTAAACCATCCCTAAACCACCCCTAAACCATCCCTAAACCGTCCCTAAACCATCCAAAAATCATTTGAAAACTATCAGAAAAACTTTTGAAAACCCTTATGATTGAGTTATAACCCTAAAGAATTTTGGATTCAAGTGGAAAAATAAGTCGCCTAGGATCCATTGATGGATCAAATAATGGATTCAAGTGGAATGAGTGCTGAAAACCATCCAAAAACCATCTAAACCATTAGAAAACCATCCAAAAACCATCTGAAAACCATTCGAAAATCATCCAAAAACCATCTGAACACTATCTGAAAACCAATAAAAAACAATCTGAAAACCATCCAAAAACCATCTGAAAATCATCTGAAAACCATCTCAAAACCATCCAAAAACCATCTGAAAATCATCCGGAAACCATCTGAACACTATCTGAAAACCATTCGAAAACCATCCAAAAACCATCTGAAAACCATCTGAAAATCATTCGGAAACCATCCCGAAACCATCTGAAAACCATCCAAAAACCATCTGAAAACCATTCGAAAATCATCCAAAAACCATCTGAAAACCATTAGAAAACCATCCAAAAACCATCTGAAAATCATCTAAAAACCATCTGAAAACCATTCGAAAATCATCCAAAAATCATCTGAAAACTATCTGAAAACCAATAGAAAACAGTCTGAAAACCATCCAAAAACCATCTGAAAATCATCTGAAAGCCATCTCAAAACCATCCAAGAACCATCTGAAAACCATCCAAAAACCATCTGAAAATCATCCGGAAACCATCCCGAAACCATCTAAAAACCATCCAAAAATCATCTGAAAACCATCCAAAAACCATCCCGAAACCATCTGAAAACTATCTGAAATCCATTACGAACAGCGAAAAAAAAATAGTTGGTCCAACAGGAATACTTATTTTGGATAGCACAACTAAGCACAACTTAGTTATGCGAACAGGATTTTTTTTTGCGAATTGTTCCTGTTGGACCAACTAGTTGTGCGTAATACACTTCCGGACACTTGAATCGAGCCACCCAGCAGTTTCAACTTTGATTGCTGGTAACTTAACAAAAGTAATCAACGAAAAAGTTTTTATGCAATTTGGAAGCTGGTACACTTTACATTAATAAGGTATACTTAATTCCAAATTTAAATTTCAATAACTTGATAAAATTACAATTTTAAGTGAAACTTGTCCTGTATAACCTTTCTCAAAGACAAGACTCGGGTTGAATTTTGAAGAAAAAAAAGGAATTATTGGAAAAAAAAAATATTCAGTAACTTGTATTGCCTCCGAGAGCGTTTATGATTGCAGTCATGCGATTTGGCATGGAGTTAATCAACGTCATTATGAAGTGTTGTGGAATGTTCTCCCATTCCTCCTCGATGGCAACTCTCAGCTCTTCCAAAGTTTGTGGTGCTGGTTGGTGAGCTCGAACACGCCTCTTTAATTCGTCCCATAGACGTTCGATGGGATTCATATCAGGGGCTCCTTGCTGGCCATTCCATTGTCGTGATTCCAACATCATGAAGGTATGCCCTGACGATTCCTGCAGTGTGCGCTCTTGCATTATCATGCATAAAGATGAAGCCTTGGCCTACAAATCCAGCATATGGCATCACATGAGTCTCTAGGCAATGGTTAATGTATCGACGGGCATTTAGTGTTGGTAGACGTGGTCCTGTCACAACCTCTAGCCCAGTTTTACCATCGGCAGATATTCCTCCCCAGACTATCCACGAGCTCCCGCCATAACTCACTCTCTCTTCAATACAACACTAACAAAGCGCTCTCCCCGCCTTCGGTAGACCTTCCTCCTTCCATCATTACCATAAAGCATAATCTTAGTCTCATCAGTAAAGAGTACCTTGCTCCATTGGCGTTGAGTCCAATGCAAATGTTCGCGTGTAAACTGTAAGCGCGCCATTCGGTGAGCTCTTGTCAGTTTCGGCCCGTTGGCTGGCTTATGTGGGCTCAGACCACGTTCTTTAAGTCTTTGTCTAATTGTTCGCGCGGAAACAGCCACTCCATGAAAGTCTCGAAGCTGTTCTTGGATCTGTACAGAGGTGAGGTGACGATTTCGTAAACTGGTTGTCGCGATAAATCGATCCTGTCTTTCTGAAGTTACCCGAAATCGCGGTCTTCCTGGACGGCGCACGTATACACCAGTGTCGAGGTATCGATGGTTTACCCTTTGCACAGCAGAACGGCTTAAAGAAAGCTGTGATGCTACATCGCGCTGATTTCGGCCCGACTGTAGAAGCGCCACAGCTTGCGCGGCTAGAAGAGGCGGTGTATCCATAATTTTAACGTTTAAATGGCTCAAATTAAAAAAACAACAATTTTACGAGGTCTTAATTTCAAAACAATTACGGTGAATTCAAAATTATGGAGTTAAATAAAAAAATTATGTTAATTTAGATCAACTTTTCTTTTCAAAAGAATGCACTAATTTGGATTTTGTTTCGTTTTTCCATTTGATAAATTCAAAATTGGAACAACAGCACTTCAAAATCATTATGAATATACCAGCATCAAAACTGCATAAAAACTTTTTGATTAACTTAAGAATATTTTTATGTTCTATGTCATTACACATAAAAATGTAGGGTGGCTCGATTCATGTGTCCGGAAGTGTAGTTGGTCCAACAGGAAATGGTGCAATTATTTTACAATATTTTAAGTCAATACGCCCCATTCGGTAAAGCAGTCAATCTGCTAATTTGTCTTCGAATAATTCAACAACGTGGAACTCGCTGCCAGCTCACGTGTTTCCATCCTCTAATATGATCCCGGGTTTTTCAAACGGAGGGTGAAAAATCTTTTACATAGCGTTCGTTTCTCCGCCTGTATAATATTTTCCGACCATCCTTATCCGACTTGAAAGTCTTTTCGTCTACAAATATGACTATATTATTGATCCAGTCAAAATTGAATGCGCTTGGGTGAGTAATATTTTTCGGGCCGGTATGTGTCGCTGCAGGCCCCCTTCATTTAAGCGACGACGCACTGTCTGCATTGAAATCTGTAACAAGCATTATGACTCAGTAGGTATAATCTCAATTGAAAAAAGAAACTACAAGATACACAAAGATGTCATAAGGGGTGCAGTGAGTGGCTAGCGACCATGGCTCTTCAGCCTCCATTGTAACACGTCCTCGTAAACCTACCGACCCTCTCTAAAAGCACAATCAGTGCTGTTAAAAACCAGAACCAGGTGTGTCATCATCTAAACATATACTTATTTAGACAAACACGGAAAAACACTAGAAGTAAAATTTGATAAACTTACGTGCACATTTAGTTCCCGGGATATCTCGGCAACTCTTATTCCCATTTCTCCAAAAACAACAATGCGTATTCTTTCAGCAAGGGTGAGACGTGCGGGCATTTTTTTTAGCAATATTTTTTATTAAATTTGTATTAAAATTATCCTCCGGTGTCAGTTAGACAGGAAAAAGGACAGAATATAGATTTTTGACGTTTTACGAGAAAATATACTTTTTCTGTTTTTTGTCTGTGATAACCATGAAGTTTTTATTTAAGTAAGAGTTCGAATAAAAGTCAAGATTGTATCGAACCATAGTAATATGGTTCTGTTTGAGTTTTCTTGTTGAGTGCCTATAATTTTCTAGTGGAGAGTTTAAAGTCAGACGACAGTTATAGATATACGAACTGTTTGATATAAATTAAGTATAGGTAGTGGAAAACTTTTTATAGTGAAGAGTTTTTAGGAACCAATAATGTTGTTATAGCCATTAAATGCTTAATTAAACAAAAAAATCGTTAATGGTGTCCGTTGCTAATTTGAATCTAGTAAACATGGTTTTTAAAATTTATTATTGAACCCTAAAAAGGCTAAATAGAATAAATTGTTGCTTCGGCAATTCATGAATTTTTGAGGGTTTTCTGAAATGACACCCACTAGGCGGCAGCACTGAGACGTCAGGTCCAGAAACCTGTCAAAAGTGTTAAAGCGCCTACCTATATCGACATTGACATTTTGACTTTTACTTTAGGATAGGACCTCTTGTCAAAGTGGCGCCAACTAGGGGCGTTTTCATGAAAACCCTATCCCTATTATACGACCGAATTAAGAATCATTACTTTGGATAACTTGAAACTACATTGAAATTGACAGAAATATCTCTATCCCTTTCGAACAGTAATATTTTCTCTGAGTTGCGTCTTCAATGGATACACAGCTGTGTCCGCGTTTGTACATGCGTCGCTTGCGCCGGAGAATATTTATTTATGAAATTAAATGGCGTAGACAAAATCGGACACTTATTAAAAGTTATTGCTTACAATAAACTACTTACATGTTTTAGGTGGATTGCTTCTTTACTGGGACGGAAACGGGATCTCTCACTTCACTACCACACTACACTCTGTACGGTGCAACACCGCACATTTTCTGGAATCAGCATTTTGTAGCGCGCGTTCCTCGCTTCATTATACTTTATTTTATAATTAATCTTTTAGTACGCTCATTAGCGGCCATCAAGGCACTCGCGCTACCCATACCATTACACTACCAATTATTGTATTGTTTACATCTAAGTGACGTGCAATAAATGAGAATTTAAACTAACAAGAAGTTTACTTTCTTCACCAACACACCAAGAACAAGGTTGTAGGATCAGACCCCTACATCTTTATGGTCCTTCGAGTTTTTTAAAAAGAGTTTTTGGATTCTTGTGTACAGTAGCGAATCGGTTCGGTTGGCCTCCCACAAGCGGGTCTCACCAATCGGATTGAGAAGGCGCACATACTGTGCTGAGAGAACAAAAGCACTAACAACCAGCAAACCAAATATCGAAGTTTTTTATCATCAAACACCATGGAAAATTTATTAGCAACACAACAGCAAATTATTGAAGCCATTGACCAACTCCTGGTGAACTTCAAGAAAGATGGCCGGGATAGGAAAGCAGAAACAAACTACATCAGTCGAAAACTGAAAACATTAACGTTTACTACAGCGTTTACCTTTTCATCCTGTGCTCAAAGTGACCACCATTATACCTAATACATTTTCGTGCCCTTTTCAATATGTGGCCTTTTAATCGGCGCTAAATGCGCAGCGCACGCCGAATCGTCTAGCCGCTTGTCTTGTACTTCGTCGAGGGTGACGTTCGAAATAATCGAGAATATCCTCTTGCACTCGGACCGACAAGGGCGGGCGTCCCCCACCACGAGCGTGACTTGGCAATCTCAGCTGCCCATGATCGAGTAGTCGTTGGTACGTGCGCAAAATAAGGTCTCTCGAAGGCACTCGAGGATTGGGAATGTCTTGCGCACGTAAGGACTGCAGGTGTCCAGGTTCTGCGTATATTCTTCTAGCCTCTGCCACATTATCACCCGACAGTATGTACATGCGAACCATCGCCACTAATTCCGCGTTGGAATATGAATATTGATCCATTATGATGATTATGATTATGAAGAATGATAACGAAATGAAATAATGAAAATGAAACGAACAACGAATTTTTTTTTTTAGAACAGTCGATAAGTTCGGACGTGTGAATTGTTTACCTAAGAAAATAAATCAATCGCTATAAAATTGTGACCTAGATAATCTGTGTCGTCAGTTTCTAACTCTATAAATTAATAATTATGTTTTGATATAATAATAAACTAGAAGTTAAAAGAATGGAGAGCAGTCCATCTTACTGGAGTGGGTTAAAACCCCGCAGCCAGGAAGATCCTCCCGTATCCACTGCCGAGATTCAGTCCTGGATGAACTCTATCGAGTCATGTCTAAAGGAAGTATGCTCCATTTCTGCCGAAGGGAAGTTGAACACCGACCAAAAACTGAGAATCAGCAATTTGTGCAGAAAAATTGGTAACGGCACATCACAAATGGCAGTGCAATATCAGTCTTTGAAACAAAAGGCTATCCAAGCCCGTGACACCATTTATTCGCTAGAAGAAAATTGCGTTTTGGCGCAGCGGCTTCAAGACCTAAAAGAGCGCATTGATGAGTCGTCGAAATCTGCCACGGGAACAACATCTTTTGCCGATATGGTGAAAAAGGGGGCAAATAATTACGTACAGCCTCCCAAAACAAGTGCCGTAGCAATCTACCCGACGGATATGATGACGACAAGGTGAAGAAACAAAGATGCTTGTACAAAAAATTATTAGCCCTGTTCAAATGCAGCTTCATGTCAGAGGTCTGAGAAAAACTAAAAATGGAGGCGTCATTATCAGCACTCAAAACAAGGAGGATGTTGAAAAGCTGAAAAATGCAAGTCAACTGAAGACCTCTGGCTTCACTGTAAATGAGCCGCAAAAACGCAAGCCCAGAATTGTCGTCATTGGAGTCCCAACATCCTTACCGGAGAGTGAAGTTTTTTCCTGCATTTATACTCAAAACTTAGCCGATAACTTTGAAGGTACGCTAGATAGTTTTATGGCATCTGTAAAACTTAGCCATAAATCGGGAAAAAAGAACGTTGAGACCTGCAATTACATAATAGAAGTACCTGCACACATCCGTAAGGCCTTAATCACCAAAGATAGAGTGTTTGTGAACTGGTCTTCATGTCCTGTGAGAGACTTCACTCTTGTGACAAGGTGCTTCAAGTGCCAGCAATACGGGCATGCAGCCAAAACCTGCCGTGAGCTCGTCACTACGTGCAGTCATTGCGGCTTAGTAGGCCACGGCTCAGACGTTTGCACAAAGAAGGCTGAACCCCCAAAGTGCGCGACGTGCCTATACTTCAAGAAGTCTTGTGACCACAAAACTGGCGACCCTGACTGTCCGGCGAAATTGATGGCTGAAAAACGATACCTTAACTCTATAGATTACGAAGGCGCATAATAGGGTTTTTTTAGTAATTAATTTTTGTTGAATATTATTTTAAAGTATAATAGTCGTGTAATTTATTATAGCTTGTTTGGTATTTTTATTAAGTAATTATAGTATTCCGCATCAGCCGCATCAGCTGAATTTATAAACTGGGTCAAATTCAATATTTACCTATGTACATATATTTCTAGTTTATTGTTTTTATTTTTAGGCTTAGTCAGCGTTTTAAAGGACATCTACGATTTTAATTTAATTATAATTATTATTTTTAATTTATATTTTTTCTGATTAGTTATTTTATTTTCATAAATAGTGGTTGATTAGACTTCTTTCGCCCGAAACACAGGAATCTCCTAGTTCGGGCATATGTTTTAATGTTATCTTAGTATATTTTATCAAATGTTTATTTTAGATCTAAGTTTTATCAATAAAATTTTATTATTATATTTATTATTAATGAAAAAAAAAGTGCGACAAAAGGCGCGCCGCGCAATTAGGCCATGGACACCGGTATTTGGTAATACCGAAAAACCGGTATACCGGATGATATTTTCGGTATTTGTATATTTATGGATTTAATATCGATTTTTCGGTATTTTGAATCAGACCTAAATTTTTTTATTGGTTGGCTGGCATTTACTTAATCTTCATTTTATACCAAAATAACTAACTAATGAACGAAGCTGTGGCTTGTCCTGTAAATTGTATAGTGTACACACATACGTACGAAGTATGAAGATCTTCCCTTAACGATGAAAGTTTAGATGCATTGTGTTTTTTACGCTCAATTTTTCAACAGCAGTGTGTATCTGCTACTGGTGCTGACTGATTTATGTCTTGTTTTTAACCCCCGACGCAAAAAGAGGGGTGTTATAAGTTTGACGTGTGTATCTGTGGATCTGTGGATCTGTGGCTCTGTCTGTGGCATCGTAGCAACCAAACGGATGATCCGATTTTGATGCAGTTTTTTTTGTTTGGAAGGTGACCGGTGCGGGAGTGTTCTTAGCTATGATTCATGAAAATCTGTTCAGCCGTTTGAAGATCATCAGCTTTTTTCTATTTGATGAAGGGAAATGAGCAACTTCCACTGGTTAGATTGATTTGAAATTTGGTATACTGTTACTGTCATGATATTGCAAGACTATGGTGTTGACGAAATAAAACACCAAACTGTACTTTTTCACTTTAATGTCAGTGCTCACAACAATCACTCTCGAAAAAAACTGTGTTCCGAACATCCATTCCCGCGTATGAAATTAACCTCGCACTAGACTAGTCAATGCAACAACTTATTAATTCAAAATCTACTTGACAAATTCGTACCAGACTCAATTAGTACCTTTGAATTCTTTATTATAAATCTATTTAATATTATTGATGAATTAATATGATTGATTTTATAACAATTCAATATATTTATATTAAATTGTTATAAAACCAGAACTTCCGGTTTAAAATAAGTATTTGCGTGTGTTGCCACAACAAATTAACAAATAATAATCAAAATAAGTAGCTGTTTTCCAACAATCGGCCATCCGAATAATAACACGTCCTCGTGTTAGTTGCTCGTAATGTTATAAAATAAAACATAATAATTTACTGTTTGCAAACACACACAACTACCTTATGGATTACTTATAATAATTATCAACATCTACAACAAATCTATATTGTGAGCACTTAGAAGTTACCACCATTTCGTAATGCAGATTCTACTGAGAAGAACATGGCAAGAAACTCAGTAGTTGCTCTTTTATACTTTTATACAACCTCTTTTATGTGTATACCATTAAAAGCAAAAATATGTTACCACCGTCTGATTTAAAGTTTAAAATTGTGAAAATATATATTACTACATATTCGTGCTTGTAATTGTACGTTAGCTATATTTACCTATTATTAAGTTATACACAAAAAAAAACTAACCAAATGGCAAATACACAATCATAAATACATATTAAGATAACAACTCAGTGCATTTCATTACCTTGAAGCTACTTAATAAATATGTGGTACAAGTCGCTACTATCTTGAAACCACTGAAGGAGTACGTGGTACAAGTCGCTACTACCTTGAAACCACGGAAGGGGTGTGTGGTACAAGTCGCTACTACCTTGAAACCACTAAAGGGGAATTTATGTGGTACAAGTCGCTACTACCTTGAAACCACTAAAGGGGTATTTATGTGGTACAAGTCGCTACTATCTTGAAACCACTAAAAATGGGCGGTACAAGTCGCTACTACCTTGAAACCTTTAGTTGACACTCTCAAATGGTACAAGTCGCTACTACCTTGAAACCATAACAAATTTGTAAAATACGGTATACACATTACAATAATTGTTGATCACATAATCTAGTGCAACTTTTGCGAATAAATTACTCATTACTAGTCTCCTCATCGTTACAGGAAGAGTCAATTTTTGACCGATCATAATTTAGCCAAGCCTTCATCTTATCAACTGCGATAGTAGCATTATAGCGGCGATTGTTCTTTCGAGTGATAGGGGTATCTTCGACCTGATATCTATCGTTTCCAAGTACTGCCGTGACCCTATACGGACCCTGAAATTTTGGAACTAATTTGCGGCTATGACCCGATGATGAAATCTCTCTCTCAACACAAACTAAATCGCCTATTTCAAATGTTATAGATTTACTTGAATGCTTATCATAATACGCTTTTTGTTTATCCTGATAATTAGTAATATAATCATCAATTTTCGTACGAATTTCATCGAGCGATTCACTTGTGGCATTGGCATTTATATCGTCTAAATAAGATTTTATTTTGCCTTCACTCACTCCTACCAAATTTGTTCCGAAAAGGGCTTGTGCGGGAGTCTTCCCTATGCCCTTATTAAAGGTATTATTAAGCCCAAATTGTACATCTGACACAAAAGTGTCCCATTTCTTCTCGACGCTACCTGTACATTTAGCAGTTAAAGCCTCTACCAAAGTACGGTTATAGCGCTCAACTTGACCGTTGGCGCGAGGCGTAGCGACGGCGTTAAGTATATGTTTCACGCCTACTTCTTTTAGATAACGTGTAAATTTATTACTCGTAAAGCAAGAACCCCTATCCGATATTATCCGATTTGGTACTCCGAAAATACTGAAGTACTCCCGCATTCTGTCTAGAACTACAGAAGTTTTTGTGTTTCTGACAGGTTTTAAGACTATGAATTTAGTATATGCATCGATAATAACTAATAAATGCGTATTACCACGAGAGCTCTTAACAAATGGACCAACGTGATCGATGTGCAATGTCCCGAAAGGTACGTTATCTTTTGGAATGGGGTGTAGTGGTGGTTTGCGCCTAGAAGACGTTTTAGAATACGCGCATTCAAGACACGAAGCAACATATTTCTTTATGAATCTGTTCATCTTAGGGAACCAGTAAGTCTCTTTTACTTTGCGTAATGTCTTATCGTATGCGAAATGACCAATATCGTCGTGACACTGCTTAAGAATTTGCCATCGTACTCCCTTCGGAACAACCCATCGATCACCTTCGTCAGTTTTCCGAAAGAGTTTATCATTAACAACGACATAATTACTTTTAATATCGATTATTACGTCCGTTTGGGGATCTTTCAAAATAGAAATTTTCCGTTGTATTTCGGTATCTGATATTTGTACTGTACTCAACCAATCTAAATTCTCCACATTTCCTATCAGATTAACGTCCGTATGTTGGTGGCTAGATGGTGGATTCCTGCTTAACGCGTCTACGTGCACCATTGACTTTCCTGAACGGTACTCTATACTAAAATTGAACTCCTGCATTGCAATCCACCATCTGGCGACTCTTGGTATTAAGTCGCGTTTCAAGAAGGTTGCTCTAAGAGAATTGCAGTCCGTAAGAATCGTAAACTCGATCCCTAACAAGTAGACCCGGAACTTCTGCAGAGAAGCAATCACCGCGAGCGTCTCCAATTCGTACGACGTCATATGTTGTTCATCTATCGTGGTCTGTCGACTAAAATAGGCGACTGGTTTTAGTACGTCGTGCTTGTCTCTCTGCAGGAGTATACCGGCCACCCCTATTTTACATGCATCCGTATGCAACTCGGTTTTCGCCGTAGGGTTAAATAGGGCTAACGTAGGTTTACAGAGTAACTGACCCTTCAAAGTCTCGAAAGCCTGCACCTGGTCATCACCCCACATCCAATTCGAATCCCTTTTTAGTAAAGCAGTAAGCGGTTTCGCAATTACTTCAAACGAAACGACGAAAGAAGCTACATAGGCCTAAAAACTGTCTAACTCCGTGTACATTTACTGGTTGCGGAAATTCTCGTACAGCCTCAGTTTTACGAGCCCCTGGCTGAATTCCATCTCCACTTAGTTGAAAACCGAGATATTCGACTGATTTGCTAAAGAAACAACACTTGGAGAGTTTGAGTGTTAGTCCAGCCTGACGCAAAAGTTTAAGAACTACTTCTAATTTCGATAAGCTTTCCTCTATGGTCACAGCCGGTATGATTATGTCATCCATGTACGCTGACGCGATACGAGCTCGATCTTTCACACCCTCTATATTGCCATTGAGAACTAAATTTATCATTCTCATGAAAGTAGATGGAGCATTAACCAGGCCAAAAGGCATTCGATTAAATTCGAATTGTCCATCGGGGGTAACGAAAGCAGTCTTATGTTTGTCAGTCTCGTCGATTCCTATTTGGTAATAACCAGAGGCTAGGTCTAGTGTAGTGTAAAAATTATATCCAGCTAAGTCATCTAATTGATCGTCTATTCGGGGCAAAGGGTGATTTTCGCGAAAAGTTTTTCTATTGAGAGCCCTGTAGTCTACACACAGTCTGACGTCACCTGTTTTCTTCTTGACCAAAACTATGGGACTAGCATACTGGGATGTAGATGGGCGGACAATATCACAATCTAAAAGTTCCTGTATCATTTCCTGCACTTTGCCCCTCTGACAAAATGGTAATCTATATGGTCTGTAAACTACGGGCTCATCATCTTTTAAATTAATACGCATTTCTACTAGATTTGTTTTGCCCAACTCTCGTAAGTCGAAAGCAAAACATTCACGGTATTTATTAAGTAACTGTACAAGGGCCGACAACGCACTTGAATCAGTGTCGCCATTGGTTTGAATATCTGAAGGTTCAATACTCCTAGGAGGATTTATAGACTCTACTCGCGATATATCTATGGTTTTCGTACTATTGTCGACACTCGCACAATAGCAACGCGCTAATAGCGTCCCTTCTTTAACCCTAAATGGCTGAGAACTATTACTCCTTATAATGACTAACCCCGAACCGTCTATGACAGTAAAGAGGCCCTGCATGAGATAGTATTCCTGACCATGTTGGAATCTATTACAACCTTCGATAAAGATGTCACCAGTTAACGGTGGGGTCGCGAAAACTTTCACTACGGTTAATTGATCTATCACTACGTCTTCGGAACAGAATAATTTGACTTTGTTTTGAAGCGGTGCATCAATGGAACGAATGCTCAACTGGCTGCTATTCATCTCAACTAATATATGGTGTTGTTCAGTAAACGATTGCCCGATTAATAATGACGTCCTCATTACGTTATCTGGAACCACTAATATCTCTACATGAGCTCGAGCTAAATCTACTTCTAAGTCTACGAAACAATGCCCTAGCGGCTTAACTATTGCATTTCCAAAACCTCTTAACTGTGGTAAACTGCTATCTATTTCCCAATTTATTAGAAGATTATTTATGGTCGTAATGTTTATCATTGTGGCAGAACTACCAAAATCTATGAAGCAGTCGATAGGATTACCATTAACCAAGGCATTCTTGTAATATTTTTCTGAGCCCATTATTTTCCCATCAATACGCATAACGGGTTTTTGAACTTTATTATCGTTCGGTTGAGAGTAATTACATTTATCCGTAGTGTGCCCAAAACGCGTGCATTTCGTACACCTTACAGCAGGTTTCGTGCATTGAGACTTATAATGTAATAATCCCCAAAAAATATAATAATCCCCGAGACTACGACACATTTTCTCTCTTACGTAAAAGATGTAAAAAACTTATAGATGCCGCATATTCATCGTACATCTCCTTGATCGAAGAATCACTGTCAAACAATGTAAAGGCCTTCTGGAATTTCATCAACAACAAAAAAGGTCATAAAGATATGCCGCGTACAATGGTTTTTGGAGGCGAATCCGCTTCAAACGCAAAAGATGTGTGTGAGCTTTTCTCGCAGTACTTTTGCTCAGTATTCGAAAATTCTCTCACAACAGAAAACGACGAAAGCGCTGCTCTCGATCAGTGTCCCGTTGTTCACAGTGTTCTCAGTAATATACACATAGACCAGTGCGCAATTTTCCGTTTACTTAAGCAGCTCGATCCGCGTAAGGGCCCGGGCCATGATGGTATACCCGCAGGATTTCTCCGAAACTGTGCCAGGGAGTTGAGTTTTCCTTTATCAATATTGTTTAATAAGTCTCTGAAAACAGGCACATTTCCTACATTTTGGAAGACGGCACACATTATTCCTATACATAAATCAGGTGATAGATCTAACTGCGAAAATTACCGACCAATCAGTATACTATCGGCAATGGCTAAGCTTTTTGAATCCGCTGTTTACGAACAATTATATAGCCAAATAAAACCATATCTTTTCAATAATCAACACGGGTTTGTTAGAAATCGGTCGACAGTGACAAACCTTTTGGAATACAAAAATTATTTATGTGAAGTATTTGCAAAAAATGGCCAAGTGGATGCAATTTACATGGACTTTAGAAAAGCATTCGATAAAGTTAACCACAGTTTGCTTTGCAAGAAATTAAGCAGATTTGGTATCCATGGTGATTTGTTGCGTTGGATCAAATCATATCTTTACTCTAGGACTCAACTGGTTGCACTTAAAGGTTACACATCTTCTCCTGTGGTAATTGGTTCGGGGGTGCCGCAGGGATCACACTTGGGTCCCTTATTTTTCATAGCTTTTATCAATGACTTGATAGACAAATTGTCGTGTCCATCGCTTTTGTATGCTGACGACTTGAAAATTTACAATTCAGTAACCGGCCTGGCGGACTGCTTGCACCTACAAAATGATGTTGATGCCGTATCTGATTGGTGTAATGAGAATCTAATGTTTCTTAATGTGGGCAAATGTTTTGTAGTTACTTTTACTAACAAGCGGTATCCAAGAACATATACATATGCATTGCATGGTCAAACCCTCAATTCAAAACAAGTTGTGAGGGACCTAGGTGTACTATTTGACCAAAAACTCACGTTCCGAGATCATTACGCTTATCTGGTTGACAGGGGGTTGCAGTTGGTTGGATTTATAACAAGAAGTACAAAAGGCTTTAAATCAATAGACAGTGCAATTGCGTTGTACTACAGTATTGTGCGTAGTGTGTTGGAATACGCCAGTGTCGTTTGGTCCCCGTGTTACGAAGTCCATTCCGATAGCATCGAACGTGTACAAAAGAAATTTTTAAGGATACTAAGTTGCAGACATGGTTTTGGGCGAACTCTCACTGGATATCACGAAAGACTCTCAAAATTTAAGGTTATCTCATTGGAATCACGGCGTAAGCAACAAGATCTCGTACTTTTATACAAGTTGATCCACTTTAAACTTGATTCCCCGTATTTATTAGGGCTAATAAACTTCAACGTACCACGAAATCCTCGTAGGAGTAACTTAAAGGCATTTAGTCTGCAAGTATATAAAAATAACACTTCCTACTACAATCCTTTGACGAGAATGTGTCGTCTTTATAATCACACTTCGACTGATTTCCCCGACCTCGATATCTACACCCCAATGTTGAATAAATTCCGAACCATGATCAAGTGTATATTTGACGGCAATCCCGACTCGCATGCTTTGCTGATGAAAAACACTTAAAACATCAATCTACTCACTTGTATTATTGTATTTACCTACTTTGATTGAATTTTTTGTATCTTTTTATTAATAGTTCACAAATCGTTATAATTAAGTGTCAACATAATTTAGAATTGCAATCTCGAATTAATCTTGTATAATTGTAATTTAATAATTTTTTTGGTTGTAATTTGTTTTGTTGTCCGAATAAATAAATAAATAAATGTCCTTCTTGTGAACAGTTATAACATCTAATGACTCGATCTTTATTAATTTCTCTTGGCGGAACATCTAATTTACTATCATTAACCCTTAACTTTTTGCGATCCGGAGGAGCAAAACTGCTTTTAGCACTTTTCAAGTATGGTAATACACTGGGCGTCAAAAATAAGTAGTACAGTTTTAAAATTGCAATATCTCCTAAACTGCAGAAGCTAGACCTTTGAAATAAAAAAAAGTTAAAAGACAATTTAATTTCATTTAATAAAAACTTCATGCATAATATCATTTTTTAAAGATAAACTGAAAAAAAACTTAATAAATAAAAACACTATTTTTTTAAACTGTTGGCTTGTACTTTTGTTTTTTATTGTTTTCTTTATTGCTGATAAATCAATTGCAATTCAAAAGCAAATGTGTCTTCAGCGAGTAAACTTTACTAATCATGCCTCTTTCACCAGAAGAATGTGCAAGAATCATAACTTTTCTCGAAGTAGGCATCAGTATGCGTCGTACTGCAAGAACGGTGGGTGTAACTCTAAGAACGATCCAGCAAGTAAAGCGAAGATACGAAGAGACTGGAAACCATCTAAGGAGACCAAGTAATGGCAGACCCAGGTGCACTAGTACCCGAGAAGACCGCTTAATTGTCTCTACTGTGTTAAGAAATCGTCACCTTAATGCAGTTGAGGTCCAGCAACAGCTTCTTCAGACCCGAAGAGACTACGTTAGTGAGAGTACAGTGAGGAGAAGACTTGCTGAAGCCAACCTGAAGTCGTACAGGCCAGCAAATGGCCCCAAACTTGAGACAGGGCATCGAGTAGTAAGACTACGCTACGCGCGTCAACATGTACAATGGGGCGAAGAAGAATGGACAAGAGTTTTGTTCACAGATGAGTCTCGGTTTTCTTTATTCACTTCCGATGGAAGGCGGAGAGTATACAGGCGACCTGGTGAGCGATACATTCAAGGTTGCATCTCGGAAAGAGTTCAATACGGCGGGGGCTCTGTACACGTATGGGCTGGCATCTCTTCAGAGGGTCGCACAGAGCTAGTGGTCATAGAAAATGGCACTCTGACTGGTGAAAGATATGCATTAGAGATCCTTAACGAGTATGCAGGGCCATATTTAGCAAATATGGGTGATGGAGCTATACTAATGCATGATAACGCCCGGCCACACACCGCTCATCTCGTACAAGAGTACATTCAGGAGGTTGGCATCAGCTTGATGGCTTGGCCATCAAGAAGCCCAGATCTTAACCCGATTGAACACGCCTGGGATGAGCTTGGGAGGCTAGTCAGAAGACGCAGACCACCCCCCGCCACCCTCAGGGCTCTAAAACAGGCCCTGATAGAAGAATGGGTGAATATTCCCCAACACCGCCTCCGAAACTTAGTGTTCAGCATGCCAAACCGGCTCCAAGCTGTCATAAGAGCCCGTTTCAAAACTCTAACTTCTATAGTTTAAGAGTAATTGCAATTTTAAAACTGTACTACTTATTTTTGACGCCCAGTGTAGTTGATCGGGACTTTCGAAACGTGCTGCTTCGGCACCAAGGCGAATACTTCTATCATCAATGCTAAATACAATGCAGTCTACCGCTTGTTTCCCGTAAATTTTACAACGATTAAGCAACACGAGTTTGTCATAGAAATAATCCTCTAATGAATCGGTAAACCTAGCTCGCTTAGCTAGCATAGTTGTGAGTAACTGTCCATAATTTTCCTGGCTAGGAAACGCAAGTCTAAGTTTCTCTTGCCACTCTGGCCACGTATATAACACAGAGGGAAGTCCTTCGTACCACTTTTGAGCCAAGCCTTTTAGTTTAGGCAAGGCGAAATGTACGCTCTGACGATCCGTCCAGCTATACAGGGTGACTGGTTAAACATCGGACGCATTTTAATAGATGAAGAAGTAATTAATTTATATCGCTTCTGCATAAAAAAAAACAAAAAAAAAATTAAAATAGGCGAGATATGCGTATTTTAAAAAAATATTAAAATCGGCCAATTTACGTATACTGTGGTGTCACGTGGTGTCGAATGTCGAAGTCGCGCGAGCGCCGCCGCCCGCCCCTGCCCTCGCCGCGCCGCGGCCTGCGCGGAGTGCGCGGGCGGGGGCCATTCATTCATTTACTACTTAGTCTAGGATGGTCTAGGTATGCTACGTTGCCGTTGCTACGAATGACAAAAAATAAATTTGCGCGAAGAATGAATAGAATGAGGTAGGTAAGTAGGTGGCTAGTTATTAGTTTTTTAATCACATTACATTTAAAAATTTTACTTACCTACTACGTGGCCTTCTTGCAATTGTTCAAATCATATGAAAATCAAGAAAATCACAATAATTGTTCTACTACACACACATCACTACACTCGTAATCGTTCACACCAAGTTCTTAGACGGGTCGACCGACAATGAAACGGATGTCGTCTGTCTGTATGTAGCAGATTCCACGTCTTGCGGCATTCCGCGTACTCTCGCGTGGGTTGTGGTCAAAGTATTATAAAGTGGCTTCATGCAAGTCTACCGGATAAGGTTCTGCTCCTCGTGCTTGGGCATGAGTAGGCACGGTAAACTGGCCGAACGCTCTTAATCTAAAATTGAGTCCTAACATCAAATCATATGATGGTACTCGCCGGTTTGGGAACGTCTCGCGATACAACGTAATTGCGTGTCTAACAACGTTATTTGCCCTCGCGTAACATTGCACCATGTCCCAATACTCCTCATTGGTGTATTGATAAGCCATTATCACTACTCACTAGTTCACTCACACACAAGTTCACAACACAAGCGCGGCACACGCGATTCCAATCAAGTTCGCCTCAAGTTTGCCGGTGTCGACCGTTATGACGTCACATTAACGAGTAGAAATAAAAAAAAATACAGAATAATCGAGTAATAGCGAAAATAATATCTTTCGCTATTACTCGATTCAGTGTCGCTCTCGCCGATTGATAATCAATTTTATTGTCTTTCGTTGTTTTGCGATAAGCTAACAGTCCGAGCAACTGCGGAAGCGGCAAACTTGAAACGGACGGGTAGTACGTACGTACGCGACGTGCGATCAATGCCAAAACAAGTTTGCGACTGGGGGGTGGGGTGGGAGCGAGGTCCGCGATCGGGTTGCGTTTGCGCTGGGGTGCGGGCGGGTCGCCGGGCGGGGCGCGGGGGGATTGCCGGGTTGAGGTCACTCGAGGTCGAGAGTTCATGCATAGTATAATGTAAAAAACGTAGAATGAACATTAAAATAAATAAAAATTAAAAAAAATAAGGTGGTGGTTTTTAACACTTAATGGAATAGGCATCAGCTTCTTATTCACCTCCTTTAATGGGTCCGTTGTTCAACCAGTCACCCTGTATATAACGGCGCACTCGTTAACTTTATGCAACCACATATCTATAGTTTGTTCCTTTCTACCGGGATCAAATTCGGGAATAGTATTTTGATCAAATATTAAGACTTACAATTGTAATTGTAACGTGATCGTATAATTTTTTACAGTTTATTTTGTTTGTTGTATTTATTTTTCAGGTTTTTGTTTATCTTGATTTGTCTATTATTTTTCTAATTTTGTTGCCTAATACTGTTTCTTTCATAGTCGCATAAAATATACTATATATATTTACTATATACTTAAAATATTTTATTGATATGAACTCAATTTTGAATTTTGAATCTTTTTTGTTTGAATTTTGTTTTTTTACTCTATTTTCCTGCTTACTCAGCCCTTCAAAGATCTGTCCGTTCTGTACCCTGAGACCTTTTACTATCTCGTCGTCCTTATTGTACGCCATCACACTTTTTAGAATGACCAGCGGATCTTTGTTGGCTACATCCTCCACATTCAAGTTCACTCCCGCTTTTTGCAGTCTGTCCCTGACTCTTCCTATTTCCTCCTTTGTCTTGCACCCGATTATCACCCTCTGGTCCTTTGCTTTCCTTACACTTTCTATTTTCATTCCCTCCTCCCTCGCATTCACCGCTATCCTGATCCTCTCTAGTACCTGCTCTCCCGTATCTCTTTCATCCTTCGAGCCTACCACCACAGAGTAGGTGGTCGCTCCTCCCATTGGTTTCCTAGTGGGTGGCGCGGCCACCACTCCGGCGTAGGTTTTCCTTTCCTCGTTCTGTTTTTCTAGGATCTCCTTGATGCTATTTATATCTGTCTTGTCTTTCTCCTGTGCCTCTAGAAGGACCTTCTTTAGCTTTTCCATTTCCTTCTTGTTTTCTTCGAGCAGTCTAGAGTGTCCATCTTTAATTTCAATCATCCTTCTCTCTTTATCGATCGTTTCCTTGTCGCTCTCTTGCCCATCCTTCTCCAACTTACTCTTGACTGTCCTATCCCTGTTCTCACTCTTCTTTGTAGGACATGAAATTTCCTTTGTGTTTCCATCCCCGTAGGGCTTTCCCTGTTCAGCGTCCCTCACCAGCCTGGACATGTTTTCCAAAGCTTCGAGAACCGCCGCTTTTATGTCCTTTCTCAGGTTTCCGCTCTCGTCCATCTTCTTCAGTGCCATTTGGTGCCACGAATGCGCTTCCCTGCCTCGATTGGCGTAAACTTTCTCCGAGTCCTTTCGGCCCGGTTCGGCTGGTTTCGGTTCCGCGCTTGTAGCGGCTAGACTCGGGGCAGGTTTCTGCTGTACTTTCGTCTTCTCCTGAGGTTTAGTAGCAGCGGTTTTGTGAGCGGATTTTACCTCAGAGGTCACTGAAGAAGAAGAAGAAGAAGACGTTTGCCCATCTTTTCCTATCCCCTGTAGTGATTTTGCGGAAGAGATCCTCAGTTCGATCTCTCCAGCACTCCTTCGCACTTGGCCGTCCTTAGTAGGTTCAGACACTACTTTGGGGTTTGTATGCTTCGCGTTTGCCCCCGTCGGGGTGGTCTTTGACGCGGGTGATCGGGCCGTAACGAACATAACGAAAAATATATGAAAATAAGCACGTTTATAACAGTTACGTTTGAGTCAATAAACTCCGTCTTAAGCGATAGGGTCAATAAACCCAGTCCTATAAAGTTATAGTGGGTCAATAAACCTAGTCTTATCCTAAGTATAATGGGCTGATGTATAGAGTCAGCAAGTCACCAAAAAATTTCTAGTCCAGCAATCTAAATTAATATCTAAATAATTTGTCAGCGATACCGTGTTTAGTCTAATACAGTTTCAAACCAAAGCTAACTTGAAAGGTCGATTATAGTGGGTCAGTAAACCCAGTCTTATCCTAAATATACTGAGCTGATGTATAGAGTCAGCAAGTCACAAATTTTTAATTCCAGCAATCTGAATTTTGTCTAGATAATTTGTCAACGACGGTGTTTAGTCTGATACAGTTTCAAACCAAAGTTGCCCCAAAAAGTCGATTTTTATAAATTCGTCCCAATAGTCTCCCCTGAGCGCGTTTTGCCCGCTCTATAAGCCACGCAAACCCTGGAGCCAAAAACGGCTCTCGATAGGGTATTGCTCTACCTCGGCACCTTAGTGCTTGACCACTGGGAGGGATTTCGCCTCGTCCAAAAAGCCGGCGATCGCTGCCGAGCGGATGCAGAGGTTATTAAACCTCCTTCCGGATTGGCTCGACACATGGCGCTTGGCAGTCAATGTGGGAAAGACTGTCGCGATGTGTGTCGGGAGAATCCGGAAGTTTCCGCAGCGGCTGACGCTACGGGGGGAGGCAATAACGTGGGAGCACGGGGCACGCTACCTAGGGGTCCAAATTGACCGGTCGTTGAGTATGA
This sequence comes from Endotricha flammealis, assembly GCA_905163395.2. Taxonomy (NCBI): domain Eukaryota; kingdom Metazoa; phylum Arthropoda; class Insecta; order Lepidoptera; family Pyralidae; genus Endotricha; species Endotricha flammealis. The sequence continues at coordinate 44,120 of LR990857.1, read as the reverse complement.
AGGCTCACGTGAACCAAGCCCGTCACAAGGCAAGGTTCGCGAGGAGCGCACTCCGACCGGTCCTCTCTTCAACAATGCCTCGGCGGACGAAGATAGGCATTTTTAAGACCTATATTCGTCCGCTGATCACATATGCGGCCCCTGCATGGTATGCCCTGTGCTCTCGCGCGCTTAGGGAACGCTTGCAGGCCCAACAAAATTTAACACTAAGGACGATTGTCAACGCGGGGCGCTACGTCCGCAATGACGTAATCGCGCGCGACGTCCAATTAGAATCAGTGGAGGAATTTGTGATCAGGGTGGCGCGGAAAATGTATGACCGCGCCGACCACTCCAAATTCCTCCACTTGAGAGGCATAGCCCCCCTTCACGCGCGACCGCCGGATGGACGCCGCGCCCCGCGGGAAATCCTCCCCGCGGTGGATACAGATACGGAGGAATAAAACGAAATGTTGGGCCTGCAAGCGCGTTACAATTAGCTATACATTTTGGCATACTTTTATTCTTTTCCAAATCCTTCAAAATTCAAAATTCAAAATTCAAAATTCTAAATTCGAGACCGGCAATGGCACTCTACTTCTCGAAGTAGAACACCCATGCCGGTAAACTTTATGAAATTTTATATTTTTATTATTTACATTCGACACATACACACACACTACAATAGCATTGTAACGACAGGCTAGGCACCCCCTTTATATTCATAATGCAGTGACGTGGTCTGGAAAAAAAAAAAAAAAAAAAAAAAAAAAAAAAAAAAAAAAAATATATATATATATATATATAAATATATACATCATAGCATATCATACTCTATATAAAAAAAAAATATAAAAAAAAAAAAAATAAAAAAAAAAAAAAAAAAAAAAAAAACCCAACCACGTTTCTCATTACCCGCTCATGCACCGGGGTAGAGGGTCACGGATGGCACTAAGCTAGCCGTGACTCGCCCCCGGGGCACACTAATAGCCCGACACTTCTCTTCGATTGAGCCATTTTGCACACACTTATATATATTTTATGTTATTATTTATATATAGCGCTGGTTGTGGGCCGCGAGCAGCGCCCGCAGCGACCCAAATGTGGGTACGCTGCGGACGAGGTTCGCGGAGCACAGCCAAGTGACCTTTCTTTTTATGGGTAATATATATTTATAGTCTATACTCCCTTCATCTATACTAATTATTATTAATGGCCAATCGAAGAGAAGTCAAGCGGGCACCTTAGATATAATACTGTATCTAGTGGTTTGGGGGCGGGAGCAAGTGGCAACACTTGTCCTCACCCCCCAACCTAATAAGTAAAACCCAAAGAAGGAAGAAGAAAGACACAAAGAAGAAGAAGAAGAAGAAGAGAAAGAAAGAAAAACAACAAAGAGGAAATCCCACCCCTCTTCATAGAGGGCCCAAATACCGGGGGGATGCTTTCCCCCTGTGATAACTCGGGCAAGGAGCGCAAAGCTCGAGGCCCGTACGCGCGCTTGCGCGCATGAAACCCGGTAGTAGGTAGCTGGGAGGGAGGTTTTTTCGATTTTCTTGTTCCAGACGGTCCAGAGACAAGAGACGATGATCCTGCAGACGTTCCCGATGTTCCGGAAACCCGAGAACAGGTATTTACTAGAGTTTTTTAACCTTAGGTTAGGTTAGGTTAGGTTAGGTTTTTGAAATTGAAGTTTTTTAATTTTTTGTTTTAATTACAGGTGGGGAAGCCACGGGGGGGAAAGAAGACGCTTCAGGAGCAATTATTGGGTGACGATAAAACAATTAAAACAATTTAGAAGTAAGTATTGGTGACTTTTGAATTTGGAATAAATTTTTTGTATGGGGATTGTGGCTTACCAAGTAACCTCGGTTCCACTAACGAAAAATCTAAAGGGTGGGCTTTTTTCGATTTTCTTGTTCCAGACGGTCCAGAGACAAGAGACGATGATCCTGCAGACGTTCCCGATGTTCCGGAAACCCGAGAACAGGTATTTACTAGAGTTTTTTAACCTTAGGTTAGGTTAGGTTTTAGAAATTGAAGTTTTTTAATTTTTTGTTTTAATTACAGGTGGGGAAGCCACGGGGGGGAAAGAAGACGCTTTAGGAGCAACAATTTAGAAGTAAGTATTGGTGACTTTTGAATTTGGAATAAATGGGTTAGTTTTTTTTTTTTTTTTTTTTTTTTTTTTTTTTTTTTTTTTTTTTTTTTTTTTTTTTTTTTTGTGCTCTATACCTCCAACGTTATCGGAGTTCTTATTTATACAGTCATACTAGTTCTCGCTCTTTTTCCTCTCGCACGTGCATTCTACATTCTTTGTTCTTTCTTTCATTCCTCATCTTTTATTTCTTTTATGGGTGGGTTTGCCCATCTAACTATCTATTCTAATTTATATAAAAAGACAGGGTGGTTTTCTTTATTTTATTTTATTTATTTATTTTTTTTACAACAATTTAACAGTTTCATTATGCTACTTATTCTAATACATTTTACAAAGTTGTCTTACTCTATTTTCTTATTCTACTGCCTTAATTTTATTCTTTCTTTACATTATTTTTCTTATATGATAGTCTACTATATACATCATTATATAATGCTATCATATTACTAAGTCTTATTTCTATTGATTACACTTTTGGCTATTTTAATGCAGTATTCCAAGAATTCTTGTCTTGTATCTTTCTGCTCTATTATTTTACTAATGTTATCGATTTCTAATGTAATCCCTATCTTACTCTCCAAGTCAAACCTATCCATGGCGTGGACGGGACATTCCAGCAGGAGATGGGCCACCGACTCTATAACGTTCGTGTCACAGATGCACGATGGGTTCTCCTTGCATTTGAATCTGTGCAAATACTCGGAGAACCCACCGTGTCCGGTTAAAACTTGAGTTAAGGCTCCCGTGGGCATGAGTTTCCTTACTAGGTGGTGTGCTCGCACCGCGTCCGGGAAGAATATTTTAGTGACGGCTGCAGTTTCCCCCGTCCCGTATCTTCTATTCCATTCGTCGAGCGTCTCCTTGCGGATTTGTCGTTTGACGAATGAAACAGGGCATAGGTCGTAGTCCGGCTTTCTTTTCCCATTTAATGCAGCTTCTTTCGCCAATTCATCCGCCCTCTCATTACCGCTCAACCCTGCATGCGCTTTGATCCAGAACAATTCCACTGTCTTCCCATGTCTTCTTGCAGTTCTTATGTTGCTCTGAATTTGCACCCCTAATGGGTTGACCGAGTAGTGGTTCGTGGCGGTTTCCAGTGCCGATCTTGAGTCGCTGTACACTCCAAAGCTGGTCTTCGTGCTCTTCAGAACCTCGTCCGTGGCTCGGCATATGGCAAGCAATTCGGCCTGGTAGACCGTGCAATAGGTCGGCAGTTTTAATTTGTGGCCTCTGGTTTCGGAGACGGTATTCCATACTGATACCGCGGCTCCGACCTTCCCCTCCAGTTTACTACCGTCCGTGAAGAAGCGAACTTCCTGCTTATTCTGTGCCTCTACTTGATCTTGGTCTGCCAGGCTGATGAATTGCATGTCCATATGTTCCGCCGGGTGTGGGGCGCTTTCAAATGGCACCATCTTCTCGGTCTCTCTGTCCAACAGCTCGGGTCGAGGTACTCCTTTCTTCGCCTCATAGAGCGCTGCTACCTCTCGGACCCTTAAGTCCAAGGGTAGTATTCCGGCTAGGAGTAGCGCTGCGTTTAAGGAGACTGTGCGGTAAGCGCCACACATCTTTTGGGCGAAGCCCCGCTGTACAGCGTTCAACTGCTTTTGAATGCCGATTTTTTCTGCGGCTGGTGCCCAGACACTCGCCGCGTACAAGATTGTGGGTTCTACTACGGCCGTGTAGATTATTCTGATAATCTCTGGGTGCAAGCCCCAACTCACTTTTGCGGCCCTCGACAGCTGCTTGTACATATTTAGTGCTTTCACGCACGCATTAGCCACATGGGTGTTGAAAGTGAGCTTGCTGGCAAGAGTCACTCCCAGGATTTTTATGCTCTCCACCATTTTTAAGTCGGTTCCTCCCATGGTCAGTCGTGGGGTGTCATATCGCAATTTACGCGTAATAACCATTGCGTTGGTCTTATGTGGTGCGAATTTAAGTTTATTTTTGACACCCCACTCCTGTACATGGGAGAGAGCGTCGTTTGCCTGTCTCTCCACCTCGATCGCCTCGTTCCCGTCAAAAATCAATACTACGTCGTCAGCAAACGCCTGCACGTAGTTCCCTCTCTCTTCCAGCTCCTTCAACATTGGATCCAGGAGAAGGTTCCATAGGATGGGGCCCCCTATAGATCCCTGTACGCACCCCTTGGTTGTTGTCCTCACCACCTCTTCGCCAGCGTATCTTACGCGAACGCTCCTTTCGTTCAGGTAGCTGTCGAGCATCCGCCTGATGTTAACTGGACACTTCTCTTCCGCCAGTCTGACTCTTATGGCCGGCCACCATGCGCTGTCAAATGCTCCCTCTATATCCAACGAGACCATGGTTATTAGCTTCTTTTGCTTCAGCTTCAGGTTTATGTGGCCCAACAGGGTATAGAGGGCGTCCTCCGTACTCCTTTGGGGCATGAACCCAAACTGTCGGTGGTTCAGGCGTGGGAGAATGTGGTGTTTCAGGCGTCGTACTACCATCTTTTCCATGATTTTACCCATCACTGGCAGAAGCCCAATGGGCCGGTATGATTTTGCACTGCCGTAGTCCTCCCTCCCCGGCTTCCTGAGTACGACCACGGCAGCCTCCTTCCATTCGGTTGGAAAGTGTCCCAACTCTAGGCATTTATTTGCCAGCGATAGGTATATACCAGGCGCACGTCCCACAATCCTCTCGCAGATGTCTGCTGTCATCCCATCCAGCCCTGGTGCCTTTTTCGGGTTGAAGGATTTGGCAGCGGATTTAAGCTCCTCCATGGTAAACGGAGGGTCATGGTACTCATCATGTCCAGGTCCGTTTACTTCTTCAGCTTTTTTCCTGATCCGCTGATGGTCTTCGTTATCTTCTTCCCTTTTATCCTCAGGGTAGAATGTGCGAGCTAGCAGTTCGGCAGACTCTCTATTGTCCAGCACTCTACCGTCATGGTTTAGGGGCTGATCTTCGTGCCTTTTCTTAGTCTTTCCTATGACCCGGTAGATGCCTTCCCACAAGCCCTCTCGATCCTGCTTCTCGCAGAAGCTTTTCCAGCTTTTCACCTGCGCGTTTTTGGTCGCGTACTCATATTCTTCTTTCTTTTTCAGGTATTCCTCAACTACCTTCGCTCTGCGGACTGGCGCTGCGCATCGGATCCTGCGTTTCCTGGTAGCGGTCTCCTTCTTCAGCACGGCGAGCTCCTCACTCCACCATGGTAAGTTAATTTCTACCTTATTCCTTCTCCTAGGGATGCAGCTTTCACATACCGACTTCGTGAGCTGCTGGTAGGCGTCTGCTCTTTCTATAAGGTCTTCTATATTGCTTATATTATCTATTTCTGTTTCAGATACCTGTTGCTCAGCGAGTAGTTCGTCCAGCTTTACATAAAGGCTGTCCCAGTTAACCCTCTTAGTGTGGTAGATCCTTGTGGAGCTCACCATGCCGACGCCTCTGGATTTCCGCAATTTTAGGTTGAAGGTTACGGCGTTGTGGTCGGAGCTCACCATGCCCTCTCGAACCCTCCAATCCTCAACCAAGTCTATTGATCCCGTTGCGCAGGCTGTAATGTCGACGTAGCTGTGGTAACGTTTGTTACCTCTGATGGTGTCGAAGGTAGGAGTTTCTCCTTGGTTGAGCACTTCCATGTTCATGTCCTGCAGTGTTTCCGCTACTTCGTTCCCCCTGTGGTCCACTACTGGGCTACCCCACCACGCGCTTTTGGCGTTGCTGTCACCTCCCATAACTATCCTATCCGTTCCTACGCTTCTCCTGATTTCTCCCAGCTGAGCTAGATACGGCCCTATTTCTTTGTCCGGCTCCAGGTAGAATGAGACCAGCACGAATTCCCATGCGCTGGTACGCAGTTTCACAACCACGATATTTTTGGTCGTTAGGCTCGGGTATTGGACAACATCGAGACTGCCGTCAAAGACGGCGATGGCTGCCTTGACTACGCCTTCATCTGCCCGTGCGCACTGGAATATCCTTACTCCCCTGTAGTCTCTCACTCTACCTATTGCCCCTACATACGGTTCTTGTATGAGCGCTGCGGTCATTTTCCCCTTACCAGCCTGTCGTTGCGTCCAACAACTAATGATGTGGTGGTGGTGATTGAAAACAGCTGATTAACTTTAAACATCTATTCTTGTAAAAGATTACATAGACTTTTCACTTTTGGCGAAAATTATATAAAATAAAAGCTAAGGCTGACTAGCCACGTTCGCAGTTGCATGTCTTCTGGTGACGATGGTCGTTTTTTGTATCACGTCACCGTAGCGCGTTCTGATTGGTTGAGAAATATCGCGTAACGAGGGCCGCCTGCCATTGGTTCACGCAAATATAACGTGATATGCTTCGACATGTTCCCGGCCTTGGAAGGAGCAGCTTCCAACGATCAACATCTCAAAAGTAGCTGGATTCTTTGACGTCCACGGGCAGCGGACAAATTTTTGAATAGGCGCGTCGTGTTGTGCCTGAGGAAGTCCGTATGTCAGCGACTCGGGAAACGCCATCCTGACCTGGATAAGTCTTCACGATCCGTCCCATACTCCATTTGAGAGGTGGCAAGCGGTCATCCTTAATTAAAACCATTGTGTTTTCTTGAAGATCATCCTTATGTTGGTACCATTTGTTCCTGCTTTGTAGTTCAGAGACGTACTCCTTTGACCATCTGTTCCAGAAGTGCTGTCTTATTTGTTCGACCCTCTGGTATCGCGTGAGTCGGTGAGTGGGCACGTCATGCAGGTCTGCAGTCACAGGTGCAGTCAGCGGGCGACCAACCAAAAAATGAGCCGGGCTAAGAGGGAGAAAGTCATGAGGATCTGTGGACATAGGAGTCATAGGTCGGGAGTTCAGGACAGCTTCAACTTGTGTCAATACTGTGCTAAACTCCTCGAATGTTAAATGTGCATTGCCTACTACGCGACGCAGGTGCTGCTTACAACTCTGAATGCCCCTCTCCCACAGGCCTCCGAAATGGCTAGCGTAAAATGGAATCATCTTGAATTTAATATTTACGGAGGCAGCGTATTCTTTAATATCCTCAGCACAATTATCTAAAAATTTGGAAAATTCGTTCATTAGGCCTACAAAATTTTTTCCGTTATCGGAAAAAATCTCGACAGGTTTGCCGCGTCTAGAAATGAACCTTTTAAGCGTTAATAAATAAGCATCTGATGAAAGATCGGTAACTAATTCTAAATGGACGGCGCGAGTAACAAAACATATAAATAAGCAGATATATGCCTTCTCCAATTTCGCACCCCTGCCTTTACGGTTCAATATAAATACTGGGCCGGTATAGTCAACGGCACACCGCAAGAAAGGAAACCCGGGTGTCAAGCGCTCCTCAGGTAGGTTGCCCATTATTGGGTGAGCGGTCGCCGCGCGCAACCGCGCACACGCAACGCACGCATGCACTACCCGCTTAGCGAGTTTGCGGCCGCCGATCGGCCACCACGTCTCTCGTAATGTAAACAAAAGGAGCTGCGGCGCGGCGTGAAGTAACTGCCTGTGTTCGTAGCGAAACAGCAGGACTGAAAAATAATGTTTTGTACATATTAAAATGGGATGCTTCTTATCAAATGCGAAATTTGATGAATATTGAATACGACCACCGACGCGAATCAATTTATCTGTATCTAAAAATAAATTTAATTTCATTAATTGCGCATTCCCTTTTATATTTTGTTTATGTAATAGTGAATCATATACATCAGGATATGATTCCAGCTGACATAACCTAGCGAGTGTTAATTCTGAACATCTAAGTTCGTCTACAGTCAAGGGACCGTGTCGCCGATTGATTTTATTACGTAAATTATATATAAACCGCAGTACATATGCAGTTGCGCGTTTCATTCTGTTATATTTCGAAAATCTAATAAATGGAAAGAAATTACATTGCGTGGTTTCGCTTACTGTGCAATTAAGTACATTGTTTGATTTTAATTCTGGCAAATTTTGACCGTTAATATCATTATTCAATAAATTAGGAATTTCAAAATGTGAGTTCTGTAAGAAATTAGGACCCTCCCACCATAAAGTGGATTTACTAAGTGCGTCTAAACATTGCCCTCGCGAAACCAAATCAGCTGGGTTTTCCTTTCCGGATACGTGACGCCAAGGATGATCTTTCGTTAATTCATGAATTTCCGCGGTCCTATTCTGAACATATGTCTTAAGGAGATTAGGCGACATACCTAGCCATCCCAAGACAATGGTTGAATCGGTCCAGAACACGACTTTATTTAATTTTGAACGACAAGATTCATTTATTTTTGCGTACAGTCGCGCTCCTAGCAGAGCACCACACAACTCTAACCTGGGTATAGTTGTGGGTTTAGTAGGCGCGACCTTGCCCTTGGAACATAACAAGCGCACCGTAACAGCTGATCTGTTATCACAACTACGTAGATATGCGCACGCGCCATAGGCTGTCTGCGACGCGTCAGTAAACACATGCAGTTCTATGAATACCGGTTCAATGCATAACACGTAACGCGGGATTTTTAAATTATCTAAAAATAGCAAGCCAATAATAAATTGTTTCCATGATTGCGCAATGTCACTCGGAACCGGTTCGTCCCATTCTAACTTTAAAAGCCAACATTTTTGTAATAATGTTTTTGCAAGTGTAATCAAGGGGCTTAATAATCCTAAAGGGTCATATATTTGTGCTGCGTTCGATAAAATTACACGTTTTGTTATTAAGTCTGTGTCTTGTTTAAGTTGTGTGTGAAAGTTGAGTACGTCTGACGTATTATTCCAACCCAAGCCTAAGGTCTTATTATTTACGTGGTCGCCTAACGTTAGATTTTTATCTACATCTTGAACATCGCTAGGATTCGCGCGGTCAAAATTGAAAACCCATTTACGCAAAGTTAGGCACGCCGAGTTCAAAACCTGATTAGTACCTTCACACAGTTCTAATAATTTTGGAATAGTACTTGCACCGCAAATTAGATCGTCCACGTAAAAATTTTCTTGGATAGTTTGCGCGATATCCGGAACCTTACATTCTTGGGCTAATTGTTTTAAGCACCTACAGCTTAAAAAGGGAGATGCAGCTTGTCCGTATGTTACTGTAAGGAGCTGGTAGATGTCCAAAGGGTCCGAGGGATCATCACGCCATAAAATCAGTTGGAAGTCACGCTGATTCTCATCTACCAGTACTTGGCGGTACATCTTTTCGATGTCGGCGCATGCTACGTATCTATTTTCGCGAAATCTTAATAAAATTGATATTAAATCGCCTTGTATAGCAGCACCAACCATCTGAATGTCATTTAGTGACAACCCTGAGCCAGACGCCATGCTTGCGTCGAAAACTACGCGTAATTTGGTAGTTATTGCATGTGCCCGAAAAACCCCATGGTGTGGTAAAAAATAGTGCGGGGTTCCGTACTTGTCTACGCGGCGCATGTGACCTAATTCAATGTATTCGTTAATAAACTCACTGTACATTTTCTTGTACGTAGGATTGCGCTGCAAACGTTTTTCAAGTGCATAAAAACGATTTTCAGCCTGGATGCGTGTGTCACCTAAAGCAGTTGGTGATTTTTTAAATGGTATTTGCACCTTGAACCGCCCGTTTGGAAGACGCTGTGTTGTTTTGACAAAATGCTCCTCGCATGCTATTTCCTCACTATTATAACACGAATTTGAGGTTGCAGGCAATTCCTCAATCTCCCAAAACCTTCTTAATAATTTATCTAATGACATCATATTGTCATTATCTAGTGTTTGCGTAAAATTACAATTAATATGAGGCGTACGATTTGATATACTCGATAACAAAGGACCGGATATAATCCAACCTAAGGTTGTGTTTTGAAGAAATGGTCCATTTGTTAGTCGCATTTTACCTTCTAGTAACAATTCCCAAAATAGATCCGCACCTATTAACAAATCAATTGGCTGACTTTCGAAAAACGTAGGATCTGCGAGCATTATATTGTTGGGAATGTGAAACTGCTTATTATTTAATGTCACCGTAGGTAATTTTGACGTTATTCTCGGTAGAACTAAACATTGAACGCGCGCAATAAAGTTGCTATGTTGTGATTTCAACTCAATATTACAGGATTGCGAACACTGTGATATTGAGTTTCCTACACCGCGAATTTGATGAGTGGACTGTAACAGTGGCGAGTTTAATTTGTCACATAAGGACTGCGTGATAAAGGAGCGCTCGCTGCCATTGTCGAGCACAGCACGCGCTTTATAAAAAACACCTAAGTCGCTAAGTACTTCTACGATAGCTGTCGATAGCAAAACCGGTTGTACGGGAGACGAATGCGCGCTAAGTTCGTCATTGTGTACGCTGAGCGCCTGCAATGCATGACTGTGCGTGTGCGTGTTATCTTCGGCGATGCGAGTAGCAGGAACAGCTGACTGCTCATTCGTTGTCACGAGCGTCGTCAGTGTATGCGAATTATTTTCCTGACTATTTGTATCGCAAATCAAAGAATTGTGCTTTTTGTCACACTTTCTGCATGGCCCGAATTTACAAGTATCTACGACGTGGCCCGACCGCATACAATTAATACATAACCGTTTCTCAGTAATAAACCGTAACCTATTTTTTGAATTTAAATCAAGGAATTTAAGACATGAATACAAATAATGTTGCGCGTTACACATAGGACATGTCAGTCTATTGTTATGCTTGCGTTGCATTTTTTGATCAGTAACGCCTACATTACAATGGGTCCGAGGCACAAACTGCGTGTTATTTGTTTGCCGTCTTTCGACCGCATTGAATGCAGTTGACTTACTGTGCGATACTATAAGCGTCTCCAACATATCAGCTCGGTTTCTTAGAAATTGCATTAGGTCGTTTAGTGTAACGATAAATTTTGAATTATTACTAGCCAATGAGCATTTATACTTTTCCCACGCTCGTTCCGAAATAGAATCCAGTTTAGATACTACTACATATATTATTAATGTATCCCAAAATTCTGTTGGTTCTCCTAATAATTTTAACGCGCGTAAATTTTTTAAAATATTATCTATAAGTTTGCGCAACAAAACATGGGATTCCTTTGACAAAGGCTGCATAGAAAAAATAGATTTTACGTGATTATGTACTACACTGGGCGTCAAAAGTAAGTAGTACAGTTTTAAAATTGCAATATCTCCTAAACTACAGAAGCTAGACCTTTCAAATAAAAAAAAGTTAAAAGACAATTTCATTTCATTTAATAAAAACGTCATGCATAATATCATTTTTTAAAGATTGACTGAAAAAAAAACTTAATAAACAAAAACACTCTTTTTTAAACTGTTGGCTTGTACTTTTGTTTTTTATTGTTTTCTTTATTTCTGATAAATCAATTGCAATTCAAAAGCAAATGTGTCTTCAGCGAGTAAACGTCACTAATCATGCCTCTTTCACCAGAAGAATGTGCAAGAATCATAACTTTTCTCGAAGTAGGCATCAGTATGCGTCATACTGCAAGAACGGTGGGTGTAACTCTAAGAACGATCCAGCAAGTAAAGCGAAGGTACTAAGAGACTGGAAACCATCTAAGGAGACCAAGTAATGGCAGACCCAGGTGCACTAGTACCGGAGAGACCGCTTAATTGTCTCTACTGTGTTAAGAAATCGTCACCTTAATGCAGTTAAGGTCCAGCAACAGCTTCTTCAGACCCGAAGAGACTACGTTAGTGAGAGTACAGTGAGGAGAAGACCTTGCTGAAGCCAACCTGAAGTCGTACAGGCCAGCAAATGGCCCCAAACTTGAGACAGGGCATCGAGTAGCAAGACTACGCTACGCCCGTCAACACGTACAATGGGACGAAGAAGAATGGACAAGAGTTTTGTTCACAGATGAGTCTCGGTTTTCTTTATTCACTTCCGATGGAACGCGGAGAGTATACAGGCGACCTGGTGAGCGATACATTCAAGGTTGCATCTCGGAAAGAGTTCAATACGGCGGGGGCTCTGTACACGTATGGCCTGGCATCTCTTCAGAGGGTTGCACAGAGCTAGTGGTCACAGAAAATGGCACTCTGACTGGTGAAAGATATGCATTAGAGATCCTTATCGAGTATGCAGGGCCATATTTAGTAAATATGGGTGATGGAGCGATACTAATGCATGATAACGCCCGGCCACACACCGCTCACCTCGTACAAGAGTACATTCAGGAGGTTGGCATCAGCTTGATGGCTTGGCCATCAAGAAGCCCAGATCTTAACCCGATTGAACACACTTGGGATGAGCTTGGGAGGCTAGTCAGAAGACGCAGACCACCCCCCGCCACCCTCAGGGCTCTAAAACAGGCACTGATAGAAGAATGGGTGAATATTCCCCAACACCGCCTCCGAAACTTAGTGTTCAGCATGCCAAACCGGCTCGAAGATGTCATCAGAGCCCGAGGCGGCAACACAAGTTACTAAAGTGGGAACAAGGCCCAAAACTTAAAAATTAAGTTCTTGATAGTTACTTCAAAATGGTTAGCTTTTTAGTTTTTTCTTAATTTTCAGTGTAAAACTTTACTAATGCTAAATAAAATATTATTTTTAGAAAACTTTGTTAAATTTGCTATAAAATGACTTTTATTTAAAAACTCTAACTTCTATAGTTTAAGAGTAATTGCAATTTTAAAACTGTACTACTTATTTTTGACGCCCAGTGTAGTAATTTATTGTTATCAAACCGGCTCAATAATAATTCCCACGCAACTGCATAATTATCCGCACAAAACTCTAAAGAATCTATAACAGTTTTAGCGCTATTTTTTAAAGACGATTTCAAATAATGAAATTTTTGAATGGGTGTTATCGATTTACAGTTGTGTACTAATGATAAAAAAGTGTCACGGAATTCTAACCAATGCTCACATGAACCATCAAATTCAGGGATCGAAATTGTAGGCAATTTAACAGAATTTAAATTTGAATTACCCGTTGGCGGTTCAAATCTGTTAACGGTTTCACCAGCGCTTATTATACATTCAGCTATTGCCAATATATTATAATATTCCCGTTCAAATTCTTCGCGGGACTGAAGCTGTACCCCAATATCAGACTCGGAACTGTTGTCTTCTATTTGGCCCTGAATATGATTAAAATCATTCATTAAAGTTTGGGACCCATTTATACGTAATTTTAACTCTGCGCGTTGCTGATCAGTTAAAATACAACCCTCAAATGTACTGAGATATTTTTTGAAATACGTTAATCTACACTTTATCGATGCCCGTTTTTTCTTAAGGTCTTTTGTTAATGATTCCACTTTATCTATTGCACTTACAGTTGCAGCAGTAGCCATCACGAAAGCAAGTGAAAGTAATACTCACGATCAGGACCCCAAATAATTTGCGCGAAGTAAATAGCAGCTGCTACGTTATGCAGCCTAAGCTCGTGGTGGTGCGGCCCCAGCAACGCGTAAGCAAGCAAGCACAACGTTTAAGCACTGGAATTGAGAAAAACACAGTATCACACAGGGTAGGGAAAGGGCTAGGAGAAATTTCGGTTGGATCACCTCACCAAAAAGCACTGCGATTTTTCCGATTTCGGGTCTCTTTCCGTCTCTTATAAGTTCTCTCAATTCAATCTCCACTCTTTGCGACTCACATCCGTTTGTAATATATTCCGTTTTAGGTCTCCTGGGACTCCTGGATCCGGCTCGAAGGACCAAATATGTCGTTGCGTCCAACAACTAATGATGTGGTGGTGGTGATTGAAAACAGCTGATTAACTTTAAACATCTATTCTTGTAAAAGATTACATAGACTTTTCACTTTTGGCGAAAATTATATAAAATAAAAGCTAAGGCTGACTAGCCACGTTCGCAGTTGCATGTCTTCTGGTGACGATGGTCGTTTTTTGTATCACGTCACCGTAGCGCGTTCTGATTGGTTGAGAAATATCGCGTAACGAGGGCCGCCTGCCATTGGTTCACGCAAATATAACGTGATATGCTTCGACACAGCCTCCTGGATCAGCTCGTTTGTGGCCAGTTCTTTGCGTTGGAGGTTTGCCTGCGTCACTTCGTAGGTGCCCTTAGCAATACGCTATGCTGGCCCTCGCCAGCGCGTCCCACCTTCGCCTTACCACGCATTCGTCGCTAAACGCATTGTGCTCCGCGTATTCAAATTTCGCGGCTGTGCAGTTACAACAAGTCGGGGGGGCACCGGCGCTCCAACTCTCACATTCCGCTCTCATGTGGGGGCCCCCGCAGTGGCTACACTTCTCCTTTGTCTGTTTGCACTGCCGCCGTCCGTGCCCATATGCCAGGCATAGAGAGCACTGTACCAGTGGCGATTGGTCGGCCACTCTGACTCTCTGCAGGTCTATGTGGGCAGCGCCTGCATCGACGGCCCTTCGCCACACTTTGGGGGACACCCTGACCACCACGTGGTTTGTCAGTGGGTTCCTAGAGGTTCTCCGGTACCTGGGCTCTACCCTTATTTCCTCCTCTGTGAGGTCCCTGAAGACTACCCTGTTCTGATTCCTGAACGCCTTGACGATGTCCTCATCGCTGTTTATCTTCAAGACGTCCAGGAACACAAGCAGGGGGTCTTTGTTCTTCACCTCTTCTACGTCCAGTTTTCCCCCAGATACTCGAATCCTCTCCATTACTTTTTCTTTCTCTGCCTGTGTTTTACATCCCACTATCACCCTTCGATCCCTGGCTTTCCTTATTCTCTCGACGGTGACCCATCCCTCTTTGGCTTGTACTGCCTCCCTAATCCTATCCACTACCTGGTCACCCGTGTCGTTTTCGTCTTTAGAGGTAACGACCACCGAGTGCAGCGCCGGCTGGATTGCGGGTTTCCTCGCGCCCGGACCCGCCACCACTCCCGCGTAGGTCGTCTCCTCCAATGATCTCTTCTGGCTTTCCAAGGCGTCTTTCAATTCCTCCATGCGCTTGTTGCTTTCTCTTATGAGGTCGCTGTGTTCCTCCATGATTTTGCGCAGGCAGCCTTCCGCAGTCTTTTCTTCGCGTACTGTGTCCATAGGGCTAGGAGGGGGTCCTTCCGTGTTCGTTTTCTTTTCGGAAAACATCTTGGTTTTCTCCATTTCTTCCTCCGGTTTATTCCCTTTCTTGCTCCCTTCTCCCTCCGCTTCCTTTACTAGCTGATAGAGTCGCTCTATTGCATGCGTCACGTCTATCTTTATGTCTGCACGCAGGTTCCGGGAGTTGGCCATTTGGCTCTTTGCCTTCAATAAGCATGCTCTCGCCTCGGCCGTTTTGGTTGCATATTTAGGTGCAGAAAGGGTTGTTAAAGAGCTCCCTGCCACCTCCACTGAGGGCGCGCCTTTTGCTGCTTTCGTGGGCTGTGCTGATTGTGCCCTTTTCGACCTCATAGGCTCTCCTTCTGATGAGGCCTTTGGGGAGGTGGGGGGATTTTTAGATTTCCCAGACTCCCATTCTCCAATGCTGCGCCTCACTTTTGAGGCCTGTTCGGGTGTGCGTTGGATCGGGCCTGCCGTCTCCGTCGTGGTTGGGGATTTGTGGGAATCCGGATCTCCGGATGCTGATTGCCGTTTCGCAGGCGTGCGAATGCCTAACATCTTGCTGGATGTGTATGCTTCGATTGTCAGAGGTAGAGCAGTGTTTGTTCGCTTTGCAAAAGACTGTAAAGGGGCCTTTGGAAAGCGGTTTGTCCGGTTATGTGTACTCGCGCGTGTATATACAGTACTTCGTGTATTAATGTTTTATTCTCTGTTTCAGGAGCTGAGTAGCTGATCGGACGCTGGGAAGCCGAGCCCCGCAGCGAACGGTGAGTATGTGTGTCTGTTCGCGAGTGTCTGTGATAATGTGCCTAATGATAATGTGTCTTTCTGTTTCAGGTTCCGTACGTCTCGTCTGGAATGTCCCGTTTGACCGGAGTTAACGGCCAGTACAATATGGCTCTCCGTTTATAATAGCCGTCAAAAAGTAAAATAGTAACCTATGGTACAAAATGCGGTAAAATCACACACTCTGGTATCAGGGCTTACAACTAAGTTTTTCCCGAGTACGGGGTCAATGCACAGAGTAAATTAAAATAAATTTTTGTAGAGTCACCGACTCTATTATCCAAACTTAAAGCTAATTATTCCCGAAATGGGGTCAAAAATACTATAGAAATAAAATAAAACAAGAGAATAAAAGGAATAACATAAAAACTAGTTCGCTATCTAGTGTAGTCACCTACTCTATAGTTAAGGTTGATTGCTCAACCACAGTCCGGCTTAGGAGACCTCAGGAGCCGATGTCCAAAAGTACCCTACTAAATAGTACTCTAAATTATGTCAAAAATATTTTCGACTCTACGTAGAGTCACCGTTTGACGTCCACTCGATAGCCCTTCCCGAGCCCTTTCAAATGACCCCAAACACGACCCCCCTAGGCCTAGGTGTTCCGGAGCTACCGAAGGACCAAGATTCTGGTTGTCATCCAAGATGGCGTCCAGAATCCGGCTAATCGCTGTATCTCCGGAACTACCAAGCCGATTTTCCTCCTGTTTGGGCTCTACGAACTGGGCTCGACAAGAGCCAGCCCCTGGGCCTGTATTCAGGGCAAAAAATTTTTAGCTCCTGAAGTCCCCTGAAAACTTAACGGGTCTACTGCTAAGTGGGCACAGCTCTTAAAGTCGAAAACCCGGTCCAATTCGGGCAGCTGGGGCCGGAGTTATGCCCAGTTTGAGTTTCTAAAGATGGCGGCCAAGATGGCCGTCCAGGTCCTGAAATCCGTTGGCGTTGGCCGAATTGGGCCGAGTTTGGGCTCAAATTACAGAGAATTTTAATTCCCGCTCGTTTCTGTTACAGAAATTTTAGTTTCTTCAACCCCCGATTTTTAATTTAGAAAAAATATGAATATTTTTGAAAAACAGGTTATAAAAAATACAAGGCAAAAATTTTTCAGTGTTTTTGAGATGTGCTGTTATAAAGAAGCTGTTAACACGTTTATTGACAATAAAATTTTAGCAATAGGGGTTGAATTAAGGGGTGCACGTGTCACCCCCAAATTTTCAAAAATCCGTATCTCAGAAACCTGTCAATTATAAATTTTGAATTTTGGATATGTTGTAGATGCCAAAAAGGTCTTCCAAAAGGTAATTTTAGACTTTAAAGAAATTTAAAATTTTTAAAGATATAAATTTTTGAAAATTTAAAAAATACAAAAAAGGCCTTATCTTCTGTCCGGGTGCTCCGATTTAGGTGCTCGAAGCGTCCGCGTGCTCGTCGCGAAGCCGCCGATCTTTTTGTATCACCGCCGTCTCCCGGAAAAATCGGGATCACGATGCACGTGGCCACGTGGTTTTCACTTTTTTTGCTTTTTCCAAAGCGTGGGTAGATGGGAAAAATCCGGAGTGGTGGCCAAAAGATGGGGCCCCCAAGGGCGCTTTTGGACGCCTAATAAAAAGTATAGGTCGTCGATCGTTTCCCGGAGATTTTCAATTTTTAAACTTCGAAAACTTGCACTTTTTTCACTTTTTCACTATTCAAAAATAGATGGAAAAACTTTTGCACTTTTTTCTTTCACCACTAGATGCGCTGCGTTAGCGCGCAATTTTCGACACCTTGCACATGTCTGTAGGTGCACAATTGCCACAGTGACGAATTTTTTAGTGAATTTTTTAGCGCGGAGGTGCTTTGTAAGTGAGCGCTCGGGACCGCGGATCGAGCGGGAATCGGTTAGGTTAGGTTAGGTTTTTTTTTTTTTTTTTTTTTTTTTTTTTTTTAAATGATTAGTTAATTTTATAACCAATCTTTCTATTAACTTATCGCTACTCTTAATTTTGCAGCGCTTGTTTCTTTGTCTTCATTATTTTCCTTATTTAATATTTGTTTCTATATTTCTTGTTTATAAAAAAATACTGTTTTCTTAAAATCTACTTTTCTTAAAATCTACTTTTATTATTTCTGTTTTGTTACTATTTTCACTTAATTAAGTTACATATTTATTATCATTTGATTATCAACTTAGATCTATTAGTTTATTCTATTGTCATATTTCTTGATCACTATGATATCTCATTTAGTATTTATTAACTGCTACAATTTATCAAATCCTGTAATTAATTAATATATATATATATATATATATATATATTTTTTTTTTTTTTTTTTTTTTTAAATTAAATTATTTTACAATTGAGCCGTTTGCTGTAACAGCTATTTTAGTGACTTTTTCTGAGTACTTAAGAAATGCTGTTCGTTTACTTTTTTCATTGAGTATTTCTGCCAAATTTCTTAATGTCAGCCGGCTTCCAGTCTCTGTTTCATACTCCTGACGGTATTTCCCAAAGCGTGGGCATTCCAAGAGGATGTGCGCAACTGTCTCGGGCGTCCGATTGTCGCAGACGCAACCAGGGTCATTTCTTAACTTAAATCTATAAAAATATTGTTTTACTCCGCAATGACCTGTAAAGATTTGAGTTCTGATTTGAGTACATTTTATCTCTTTAAGAATGTTATATGCCCTGGTTACGTCTGGGAAGAACATCTTAGTCTGGGAAGCTGTTGGCGATTCATTATACCGATGCTGCCAAACCAGCTGCGTTCTCTCGCGCACCAGCCGCTTGGCGTGCGACAGAGGAACCGCGTCATATTTTGGAGCTAGTTTGCATTTCAGGGCTGTCGTCTTGGCGAGCTCATCAGCCTTTTCATTGCCTTCGATCCCAGAATGCGCCTTTACCCAGAAGAGCTCCAGGTCCAGGTTGCTGTCCGCAATCACGGTACGAATGTTCGCCGCAATTGGGTTGTCAGGACTCGGATTGCAGACAGCTTCCAGGGCGGCACGCGAATCGCTCAAAATTATCCCGGGCCGGTTGATGTTGGCTAGGTGGTTTACTGCGCGAAGTATCGCCGATAACTCGGCTTGGAATACTGAGCAGTATCCCGCCAAGGGAATCCTCATGCTCGATGTCTCCCTTCCCGCTGTCCAGCACGAGACCGCTGCACCCACTCTTTCCTCGATCCTGCTTCCATCTGTAAACAGGTGGATTTTATCACCTGCGAGACTGTTCACCTCCTCCTGTGTGTTGAGCACGCCGTAATTTAAAGTTTTCCTATCAGATGGGTGGGGGTGTTGAGACGGCTTTGTCCGTTTCTCCAGATCGCGCCCAGGTAATTCCGGAATTGGTTTTCCACGTTTGATCTCGAAGATCTCGGCGCTCTCCTGTACCCTCAGGTCCAGAGGTAGAATCCGTGCCAGGAGAGCGCTTGCCATCAAAGATGTCGTGCGATGGGCTCGACAGATCTTGAGCGCGAACATTCTAGTAATGCGGTCCAGGTGTTTTCGTGCGTATTTGCGGTCCGCTACATCCGCCCAGGCGCCGGCTGCGTAGAGCACCTTTGGCTCAATTACCGCCAAGTAAAGTAGCCGAGTGACATCCGGATTAAGCCCCCACTCTGCTTTGACAGCCCTGGAGATCATCCTGAACAAGTCCGTACACTTTTTCATTATGCCCTCCAGGTGCGGCCTGAATGTGAGTGACCTGTCAATTGTGAGCCCCAGTACTTTGATCGCGTCTGTCAACTCTAGCGTTTGGTCGCCCAGTTTGAACTGGGGTGCTGAGTACTTAAGGCGGTTGGTGAGTAAAATCGCTTGTGTTTTGTGGGCGGCGAATCTCATCTTGGACTTTTTGCCCCAGTCCTCTATCAAGTCCAGCGCCTCCTTCACTGCTTCTTCGAGATTCTGAGTGGAGTCCGCCGTCGCCACTACTAGAATGTCGTCGGCATAAGCCTGAACTTCTGCTTTTATGGAGTCTGCAGCTTTTAAGAGTGGATCTAACTGTAAGTTCCAAAGAAGGGGGCCGAGAACAGACTCCTGGACGCATCCTCTACTAGACCTCTTCGCAACAGCTTCACCCGTATACCTCAGGTCGACCTTTCTGTCTGACAGATAACTAGTCAGAACTTTCATGGTTTGGACATCAACCCTCTTTTCGTACAGCCCCATAACGATGCCTGGCCACCAACAGTTGTCGAACGCCCCTTCAATGTCCAAAGATACCATGGAGACAAGCTTCTTCTCTTTAATGCCTTTCTTTACAAGGGTAAGGGCGTCGTACAGGGCATCTTCGGTACTACACTGTGGTATGAAGCCATACTGTCGAAGGTTGAGCCCGTCTTTGCTGCTAAGCATCCATGTGAGCCTCGTGGAAAGAAGCTTCTCGTATACCTTACCTAATACCGGTAAAAGTCCTATTGGACGGTACGACTTAGGTGCGGAATAGTCCTCCTTGCCGGGCTTTGGGATCACCTTTATTCGAGCCGATTTCCAGGGTGTGGGGAAGTGGCCTAACCTCAAGCAGGTGTTATAAAGTTCCAGCTGAATTTCTGGCCGAACGAGATGACCCCTAGCGCATATGTCCGAGGTAAGGCCATCTTCACCAGGGGATTTGCTTGGATTCATCTTTTTATAAACAGCCGAAATTTCCTCCTGAGTGAATGGTGGGCACGATTTAGGGTAGTCCGGGTCACTACTGATGTTGTTTAGTAGTTCCGCTGACTCAGTGCGAACCTTGCAGTGAGTTTCTTCATCTTGAGAAGTGTCATCAGGGGGGAAGAAGGTCTCAGCGAGCAAGTGCGCGGAACCTACAGAGTCCAACACACTGCTGTTCGGGCAAGCTCGTAGAAGCTTGTCGGTATCATGCCGCTCACAGAGTTTCAGGACCCTGTATGATCTCTGCCACACTGTTTCCTTCTTCTCTCCACTGCAAAATTCCTTCCAGCTAGCTGTGATGGTGGTCTGTATGAGAGATTTATATTCTTCTCGTAGCTGTTGGTATTGGCTGATCAAGCCTGTTCTCCTGGAAGGATTTGCATTTTGAATCCTTCTTCTCAGTCTCAAAACTTCCTTCTTCTTTTCCGCTAATTCCTCGTTCCACCATACCGGTGGTCTGGATTTACTACCTCCCTCATTAACGGGCATACTGGCCCGGCTGGCCTCAGTCAAGATCCCGGTGTAGTCACCAACCAGATCATCCAACTCTGCAGTGGTTGTTATTTCAGTCATTCTATCAGGTGTAATATTTTTCTCAACAATTCTATTTTTAACTTCTTCTCTAAATTTAGTCCAGTCTGCTTTGTCAGTTTTAAAAATTCTTGTAGTGGTATTTTGGTTGGATGGTGTAAATTTTTTACTGTCGAGTGTGAACATGATCATGCGATGATCGGAGAGTGTGACCACATCAGGATCGACCCTCCAGTGTTGGGTCTTGTCGATGAGACTATTGGAGCATAACGTGACATCTATGATGCTCGAGTACAGTTTGTCTCCCCTGTGAATGTAGAACGTGGGTGTGTTGCCCTCATTCAGTACGTTAAGATCCAGCTGGGCCGCCAGATCCATAAAAGCGCGCCCTCTTCTGTCATCTGTGTCCGATCCCCACCAAGTGCTCGTTGCATTTAGGTCTCCGCCAATTATTAAGTTGGGTGTATTAAGTTGTCCTATAATATACTCGATTCTTGACAGGTCATCTTGTATGTCGAGGGTCTTGTCCAGGTACAGGGAGATGAATCCAGTTCTGGTACCGTTGATCTTAAGAGTGCATCCGACCATTGACTCGAAAACCAGGTCCGGATTTTGCTCAACTTCAATGTTGGCGTCCGTGATCGCTATAGCCGCCCGGACCGGGTTATTCTGATCGCTGGTGGTCTTCTGGATTATCCTCACGTTGGACGCTGTGACGTGGGCCTTCGCCCCGACATAGGGTTCCTGCAGAAGAATAACGGAGATGCGTTTTTCGGCAGCCGCCTGAAAGCATTCCTTGGTTGCAGCGAACCCTCTACCCAGATTGACCTGTCCTACTGTTGTTTTACAATTTCTGTTGAAGGTCTCCGTGACAACTGTATCTTAACAAAAGTAGGTCACCGCAGACCGCGCTAAACGGTCCCAGCGTTGCCACTCCGGGCACGAGGAGCTGAAGGCGGGATGCGCGAAACTGCTGTGGCCTGTGATCCTGCAGTTAATGCAGCTGGGGTCTGCGCTGCGTTCTGTGCGCCTGCGCAGTAGCCGCAGCATCGCTCACTATTGCAGTCTCGGGCGATGTGGCGAAATCCCAGGCAGTTAAAGCACTGTTTGACGGGGGAGTGGTCCATCGCTGGTACAATCTGGTAACCAACTCTCAGCTCCTGCCCCTTGAAGCTTCGCCAGATGTGGGGACTGACCTCCAGGATAACATTGTTCCTGGAGTCGTTACGGCCCTTTGTTCTGCGCAGAACTTTTACATATAATTGGTCCGATCCAGTTTCGGTCAGAAGTTTGGCGTTTTGCTTCAGTAGCGCCTCCTCTAACTTGGCATCATTCAAGTCTGGCGCTACTCCAACAAGCTTAAGCAGCGGCTTACGGACTGCAGGCTGGGACACCGTGAGCCGGCCGGCGGTTTTAATGGCCTCTGTAAGTCGAGAACGATCCCTCTCTGTGTCACAATTGATGAGCACCTTTTGCTTGCGGGTGGTCCTCATGCCGTTAACCCCGATGCCAAGTTGTACGACGTCTACTTTTTCTTTGATGCTTTTTACGACATCATGGCCAGAGTGCTGTGGGTCTATCGACTCTACCATAACAGGATAGCGCGGCTTCATAAGCGCGTCCCTGTAACTTTGGTAGCCGTTATTTGCAGCGATATTCGTACTCGCTGTCGGCTGACTCGCGCTGAGGTCTTGGTGAGTACGAGGAGGAGGCGGTTGACTGATAGCCGTTTCTATTGTCTTCAACTGAGTCTTAATGTCATTGAGCGCCTGATCCGTTGAAAGCGCTGACTGTTGAAGTTTGGACAACTCTTCTTTAATTGTGTCTCGCACTATGCTGGCTATGGAATTGTTTGTGTCGACTTCTGGAATTACAGAATCGCCGGAATCCCCGGATGCCGTGTCAGCAGTCGCCGACAGATTACACTCCTTGAAGTCACCGAGACGTACCGCTATTTCATATAGCTCCTCTAGACAGTTCTTAATGAGTTTTTTATTATTAACTATGTTTCCGGGTTGTTCCAGCGCACGGAGCGCCTCTCGGTAGGTGCTTGATGCCTTTGCGGTCAACGCCCTCGGAGTTCCTGGGGGAAGCAGGCTGACTTTGGAGGCTTCAGACCGGATCTTCGGTGTTTCACAGACTTCAGAGGGCGCTGGGAGCTGAGCATCCACTTCTACCACATCGACACCAGGCGCATTACTGTCGGTCATTGAAGAATTGGGGCTAATAATGATCCTGAGCTTTGGCGCAAACGGCGCCCGCTGTGGTTTAGGCATTGCCCCTAATCCTAGGGTTTCTTTTTCAGGGGGTGCTGTATCTGCAGCTATAGGAGCGGCGGTTGCAGCAGCAGCTGCGGCGGCACTCGCTCTTCGAGTTTTAATAGGTGAGTGAATCATTGTGTTGTTTTATCAAATTTACGAATGTGTTTTTTCTATTTCAGGTGCTGAAGAAGAGAAGAGGAGGTTGGCGGAGCAAGTGTGAAATAGCTGAAGGCTAGATCGGCAAAATGTAGCAATAATTATAAGTTAATACTCGTGAAAGTTCAAGAGAAGAAGAAGAATCGGGGTAAAGTAAAATGGTAGTCTTCGGAGCTAAACTGATCAAAAGGAAGCTAAACAAGTCCACAAAACAACTTCCAGAGGCGTAAGTATATCAGGGAGTGAGGTAGCGCTCTCGTTAGGGTATTGCCGTACCTCGGCACCTTAGTGCTTGACCACTGGGAGGGAGGGTGGGCGATTTTTCAATTTTCTTGTCCCTGCCGGACAAGAGACGAGAGGGGAACACGTTCGCGACGTTCCTGAGGGCTGACGGACTCTTAAACAGGTAAATATTTGAGTTTGAAGTTTTAATAAATTTTTAATATGAAATTTTAATGTTTACTATTTGAAATCCTTATTACAGGTGGGAAACGGTGGGGAATCGACGGGGGAGCAACGAGATGCTTTAAGAGCAATATCTGGAAGGCAACAAATCAATTTAGGAGTAAGTATATGCGACTTTAAAATTGGGACTTGAATTTTAGTATGAAGATTGTAATTGATTACGTAAACTCGGTTTGGTACAAAAAATCTTTTGATGAGCGATTTTATTCAATTTTCTTGTCCCTACCGGACAAGAGACGAGAGGGGAACACGTTCGCGACGTTCCTGAGGGCTGACGGACTCTTAAACAGGTAAATATTTGAGTTTGAAGTTTTAATAAATTTTTAATATGAAATTTTAATGTTTACTATTTGAAATCCTTATTACAGGTGGGAAACGGTGGGGAATCGACGGGGGAGCAACGAGATGCTTTAAGAGCAATATCTGGAAGGCAACAAATCAATTTAGGAGTAAGTATATGCGACTTTAAAATTGGGACTTGAATTTTAGTATGAAGATTGTAATTGATTACGTAAACTCGGTTTGGTACAAAAAATCTTTTGATGAGCGATTTTATTCAATTTTCTTGTCCCTACCGGACAAGAGACGAGAGGGGAACACGTTCGCGACGTTCCTGAGGGCTGACGGACTCTTAAACAGGTAAATATTTGAGTTTGAAGTTTTAATAAATTTTTAATATGAAATTTTAATGTTTACTATTTGAAATCCTTATTACAGGTGGGAAACGGTGGGGAATCGACGGGGGAGCAACGAGATGCTTTAAGAGCAATATCTGGAAGGCAACAAATCAATTTAGGAGTAAGTATATGCGACTTTAAAATTGGGACTTGAATTTTAGTATGAAGATTGTAATTGATTACGTAAACTCGGTTTGGTACAAAAAATCTTTTGATGAGCGATTTTATTCAATTTTCTTGTCCCTACCGGACAAGAGACGAGAGGGGAACACGTTCGCGACGTTCCTGAGGGCTGACGGACTCTTAAACAGGTAAATATTTGAGTTTGAAGTTTTAATAAATTTTTAATATGAAATTTTAATGTTTACTATTTGAAATCCTTATTACAGGTGGGAAACGGTGGGGAATCGACGGGGGAGCAACGAGATGCTTTAAGAGCAATATCTGGAAGGCAACAAATCAATTTAGGAGTAAGTATATGCGACTTTAAAATTGGGACTTGAATTTTAGTATGAAGATTGTAATTGATTACGTAAACTCGGTTTGGTACAAAAAATCTTTTGATGAGCGATTTTATTCAATTTTCTTGTCCCTACCGGACAAGAGACGAGAGGGGAACACGTTCGCGACGTTCCTGAGGGCTGACGGACTCTTAAACAGGTAAATATTTGAGTTTGAAGTTTTAATAAATTTTTAATATGAAATTTTAATGTTTACTATTTGAAATCCTTATTACAGGTGGGAAACGGTGGGGAATCGACGGGGGAGCAACGAGATGCTTTAAGAGCAATATCTGGAAGGCAACAAATCAATTTAGGAGTAAGTATATGCGACTTTAAAATTGGGACTTGAATTTTAGTATGAAGATTGTAATTGATTACGTAAACTCGGTTTGGTACAAAAAATCTTTTGATGAGCGATTTTATTCAATTTTCTTGTCCCTACCGGACAAGAGACGAGAGGGGAACACGTTCGCGACGTTCCTGAGGGCTGACGGACTCTTAAACAGGTAAATATTTGAGTTTGAAGTTTTAATAAATTTTTAATATGAAATTTTAATGTTTACTATTTGAAATCCTTATTACAGGTGGGAAACGGTGGGGAATCGACGGGGGAGCAACGAGATGCTTTAAGAGCAATATCTGGAAGGCAACAAATCAATTTAGGAGTAAGTATATGCGACTTTAAAATTGGGACTTGAATTTTAGTATGAAGATTGTAATTGATTACGTAAACTCGGTTTGGTACAAAAAATCTTTTGATGAGCGATTTTATTCAATTTTCTTGTCCCTACCGGACAAGAGACGAGAGGGGAACACGTTCGCGACGTTCCTGAGGGCTGACGGACTCTTAAACAGGTAAATATTTGAGTTTGAAGTTTTAATAAATTTTTAATATGAAATTTTAATGTTTACTATTTGAAATCCTTATTACAGGTGGGAAACGGTGGGGAATCGACGGGGGAGCAACGAGATGCTTTAAGAGCAATATCTGGAAGGCAACAAATCAATTTAGGAGTAAGTATATGCGACTTTAAAATTGGGACTTGAATTTTAGTATGAAGATTGTAATTGATTACGTAAACTCGGTTTGGTACAAAAAATCTTTTGATGAGCGATTTTATTCAATTTTCTTGTCCCTACCGGACAAGAGACGAGAGGGGAACACGTTCGCGACGTTCCTGAGGGCTGACGGACTCTTAAACAGGTAAATATTTGAGTTTGAAGTTTTAATAAATTTTTAATATGAAATTTTAATGTTTACTATTTGAAATCCTTATTACAGGTGGGAAACGGTGGGGAATCGACGGGGGAGCAACGAGATGCTTTAAGAGCAATATCTGGAAGGCAACAAATCAATTTAGGAGTAAGTATATGCGACTTTAAAATTGGGACTTGAATTTTAGTATGAAGATTGTAATTGATTACGTAAACTCGGTTTGGTACAAAAAATCTTTTGATGAGCGATTTTATTCAATTTTCTTGTCCCTACCGGACAAGAGACGAGAGGGGAACACGTTCGCGACGTTCCTGAGGGCTGACGGACTCTTAAACAGGTAAATATTTGAGTTTGAAGTTTTAATAAATTTTTAATATGAAATTTTAATGTTTACTATTTGAAATCCTTATTACAGGTGGGAAACGGTGGGGAATCGACGGGGGAGCAACGAGATGCTTTAAGAGCAATATCTGGAAGGCAACAAATCAATTTAGGAGTAAGTATATGCGACTTTAAAATTGGGACTTGAATTTTAGTATGAAGATTGTAATTGATTACGTAAACTCGGTTTGGTACAAAAAATCTTTTGATGAGCGATTTTATTCAATTTTCTTGTCCCTACCGGACAAGAGACGAGAGGGGAACACGTTCGCGACGTTCCTGAGGGCTGACGGACTCTTAAACAGGTAAATATTTGAGTTTGAAGTTTTAATAAATTTTTAATATGAAATTTTAATGTTTACTATTTGAAATCCTTATTACAGGTGGGAAACGGTGGGGAATCGACGGGGGAGCAACGAGATGCTTTAAGAGCAATATCTGGAAGGCAACAAATCAATTTAGGAGTAAGTATATGCGACTTTAAAATTGGGACTTGAATTTTAGTATGAAGATTGTAATTGATTACGTAAACTCGGTTTGGTACAAAAAATCTTTTGATGAGCGATTTTATTCAATTTTCTTGTCCCTACCGGACAAGAGACGAGAGGGGAACACGTTCGCGACGTTCCTGAGGGCTGACGGACTCTTAAACAGGTAAATATTTGAGTTTGAAGTTTTAATAAATTTTTAATATGAAATTTTAATGTTTACTATTTGAAATCCTTATTACAGGTGGGAAACGGTGGGGAATCGACGGGGGAGCAACGAGATGCTTTAAGAGCAATATCTGGAAGGCAACAAATCAATTTAGGAGTAAGTATATGCGACTTTAAAATTGGGACTTGAATTTTAGTATGAAGATTGTAATTGATTACGTAAACTCGGTTTGGTACAAAAAATCTTTTGATGAGCGATTTTATTCAATTTTCTTGTCCCTACCGGACAAGAGACGAGAGGGGAACACGTTCGCGACGTTCCTGAGGGCTGACGGACTCTTAAACAGGTAAATATTTGAGTTTGAAGTTTTAATAAATTTTTAATATGAAATTTTAATGTTTACTATTTGAAATCCTTATTACAGGTGGGAAACGGTGGGGAATCGACGGGGGAGCAACGAGATGCTTTAAGAGCAATATCTGGAAGGCAACAAATCAATTTAGGAGTAAGTATATGCGACTTTAAAATTGGGACTTGAATTTTAGTATGAAGATTGTAATTGATTACGTAAACTCGGTTTGGTACAAAAAATCTTTTGATGAGCGATTTTATTCAATTTTCTTGTCCCTACCGGACAAGAGACGAGAGGGGAACACGTTCGCGACGTTCCTGAGGGCTGACGGACTCTTAAACAGGTAAATATTTGAGTTTGAAGTTTTAATAAATTTTTAATATGAAATTTTAATGTTTACTATTTGAAATCCTTATTACAGGTGGGAAACGGTGGGGAATCGACGGGGGAGCAACGAGATGCTTTAAGAGCAATATCTGGAAGGCAACAAATCAATTTAGGAGTAAGTATATGCGACTTTAAAATTGGGACTTGAATTTTAGTATGAAGATTGTAATTGATTACGTAAACTCGGTTTGGTACAAAAAATCTTTTGATGAGCGATTTTATTCAATTTTCTTGTCCCTACCGGACAAGAGACGAGAGGGGAACACGTTCGCGACGTTCCTGAGGGCTGACGGACTCTTAAACAGGTAAATATTTGAGTTTGAAGTTTTAATAAATTTTTAATATGAAATTTTAATGTTTACTATTTGAAATCCTTATTACAGGTGGGAAACGGTGGGGAATCGACGGGGGAGCAACGAGATGCTTTAAGAGCAATATCTGGAAGGCAACAAATCAATTTAGGAGTAAGTATATGCGACTTTAAAATTGGGACTTGAATTTTAGTATGAAGATTGTAATTGATTACGTAAACTCGGTTTGGTACAAAAAATCTTTTGATGAGCGATTTTATTCAATTTTCTTGTCCCTACCGGACAAGAGACGAGAGGGGAACACGTTCGCGACGTTCCTGAGGGCTGACGGACTCTTAAACAGGTAAATATTTGAGTTTGAAGTTTTAATAAATTTTTAATATGAAATTTTAATGTTTACTATTTGAAATCCTTATTACAGGTGGGAAACGGTGGGGAATCGACGGGGGAGCAACGAGATGCTTTAAGAGCAATATCTGGAAGGCAACAAATCAATTTAGGAGTAAGTATATGCGACTTTAAAATTGGGACTTGAATTTTAGTATGAAGATTGTAATTGATTACGTAAACTCGGTTTGGTACAAAAAATCTTTTGATGAGCGATTTTATTCAATTTTCTTGTCCCTACCGGACAAGAGACGAGAGGGGAACACGTTCGCGACGTTCCTGAGGGCTGACGGACTCTTAAACAGGTAAATATTTGAGTTTGAAGTTTTAATAAATTTTTAATATGAAATTTTAATGTTTACTATTTGAAATCCTTATTACAGGTGGGAAACGGTGGGGAATCGACGGGGGAGCAACGAGATGCTTTAAGAGCAATATCTGGAAGGCAACAAATCAATTTAGGAGTAAGTATATGCGACTTTAAAATTGGGACTTGAATTTTAGTATGAAGATTGTAATTGATTACGTAAACTCGGTTTGGTACAAAAAATCTTTTGATGAGCGATTTTATTCAATTTTCTTGTCCCTACCGGACAAGAGACGAGAGGGGAACACGTTCGCGACGTTCCTGAGGGCTGACGGACTCTTAAACAGGTAAATATTTGAGTTTGAAGTTTTAATAAATTTTTAATATGAAATTTTAATGTTTACTATTTGAAATCCTTATTACAGGTGGGAAACGGTGGGGAATCGACGGGGGAGCAACGAGATGCTTTAAGAGCAATATCTGGAAGGCAACAAATCAATTTAGGAGTAAGTATATGCGACTTTAAAATTGGGACTTGAATTTTAGTATGAAGATTGTAATTGATTACGTAAACTCGGTTTGGTACAAAAAATCTTTTGATGAGCGATTTTATTCAATTTTCTTGTCCCTACCGGACAAGAGACGAGAGGGGAACACGTTCGCGACGTTCCTGAGGGCTGACGGACTCTTAAACAGGTAAATATTTGAGTTTGAAGTTTTAATAAATTTTTAATATGAAATTTTAATGTTTACTATTTGAAATCCTTATTACAGGTGGGAAACGGTGGGGAATCGACGGGGGAGCAACGAGATGCTTTAAGAGCAATATCTGGAAGGCAACAAATCAATTTAGGAGTAAGTATATGCGACTTTAAAATTGGGACTTGAATTTTAGTATGAAGATTGTAATTGATTACGTAAACTCGGTTTGGTACAAAAAATCTTTTGATGAGCGATTTTATTCAATTTTCTTGTCCCTACCGGACAAGAGACGAGAGGGGAACACGTTCGCGACGTTCCTGAGGGCTGACGGACTCTTAAACAGGTAAATATTTGAGTTTGAAGTTTTAATAAATTTTTAATATGAAATTTTAATGTTTACTATTTGAAATCCTTATTACAGGTGGGAAACGGTGGGGAATCGACGGGGGAGCAACGAGATGCTTTAAGAGCAATATCTGGAAGGCAACAAATCAATTTAGGAGTAAGTATATGCGACTTTAAAATTGGGACTTGAATTTTAGTATGAAGATTGTAATTGATTACGTAAACTCGGTTTGGTACAAAAAATCTTTTGATGAGCGATTTTATTCAATTTTCTTGTCCCTACCGGACAAGAGACGAGAGGGGAACACGTTCGCGACGTTCCTGAGGGCTGACGGACTCTTAAACAGGTAAATATTTGAGTTTGAAGTTTTAATAAATTTTTAATATGAAATTTTAATGTTTACTATTTGAAATCCTTATTACAGGTGGGAAACGGTGGGGAATCGACGGGGGAGCAACGAGATGCTTTAAGAGCAATATCTGGAAGGCAACAAATCAATTTAGGAGTAAGTATATGCGACTTTAAAATTGGGACTTGAATTTTAGTATGAAGATTGTAATTGATTACGTAAACTCGGTTTGGTACAAAAAATCTTTTGATGAGCGATTTTATTCAATTTTCTTGTCCCTACCGGACAAGAGACGAGAGGGGAACACGTTCGCGACGTTCCTGAGGGCTGACGGACTCTTAAACAGGTAAATATTTGAGTTTGAAGTTTTAATAAATTTTTAATATGAAATTTTAATGTTTACTATTTGAAATCCTTATTACAGGTGGGAAACGGTGGGGAATCGACGGGGGAGCAACGAGATGCTTTAAGAGCAATATCTGGAAGGCAACAAATCAATTTAGGAGTAAGTATATGCGACTTTAAAATTGGGACTTGAATTTTAGTATGAAGATTGTAATTGATTACGTAAACTCGGTTTGGTACAAAAAATCTTTTGATGAGCGATTTTATTCAATTTTCTTGTCCCTACCGGACAAGAGACGAGAGGGGAACACGTTCGCGACGTTCCTGAGGGCTGACGGACTCTTAAACAGGTAAATATTTGAGTTTGAAGTTTTAATAAATTTTTAATATGAAATTTTAATGTTTACTATTTGAAATCCTTATTACAGGTGGGAAACGGTGGGGAATCGACGGGGGAGCAACGAGATGCTTTAAGAGCAATATCTGGAAGGCAACAAATCAATTTAGGAGTAAGTATATGCGACTTTAAAATTGGGACTTGAATTTTAGTATGAAGATTGTAATTGATTACGTAAACTCGGTTTGGTACAAAAAATCTTTTGATGAGCGATTTTATTCAATTTTCTTGTCCCTACCGGACAAGAGACGAGAGGGGAACACGTTCGCGACGTTCCTGAGGGCTGACGGACTCTTAAACAGGTAAATATTTGAGTTTGAAGTTTTAATAAATTTTTAATATGAAATTTTAATGTTTACTATTTGAAATCCTTATTACAGGTGGGAAACGGTGGGGAATCGACGGGGGAGCAACGAGATGCTTTAAGAGCAATATCTGGAAGGCAACAAATCAATTTAGGAGTAAGTATATGCGACTTTAAAATTGGGACTTGAATTTTAGTATGAAGATTGTAATTGATTACGTAAACTCGGTTTTGGTACAAAAAATCTTTTGATGAGCGATTTTATTCAATTTTCTTGTCCCTACCGGACAAGAGACGAGAGGGGAACACGTTCGCGACGTTCCTGAGGGCTGACGGACTCTTAAACAGGTAAATATTTGAGTTTGAAGTTTTAATAAATTTTTAATATGAAATTTTAATGTTTACTATTTGAAATCCTTATTACAGGTGGGAAACGGTGGGGAATCGACGGGGGAGCAACGAGATGCTTTAAGAGCAATATCTGGAAGGCAACAAATCAATTTAGGAGTAAGTATATGCGACTTTAAAATTGGGACTTGAATTTTAGTATGAAGATTGTAATTGATTACGTAAACTCGGTTTGGTACAAAAAATCTTTTGATGAGCGATTTTATTCAATTTTCTTGTCCCTACCGGACAAGAGACGAGAGGGGAACACGTTCGCGACGTTCCTGAGGGCTGACGGACTCTTAAACAGGTAAATATTTGAGTTTGAAGTTTTAATAAATTTTTAATATGAAATTTTAATGTTTACTATTTGAAATCCTTATTACAGGTGGGAAACGGTGGGGAATCGACGGGGGAGCAACGAGATGCTTTAAGAGCAATATCTGGAAGGCAACAAATCAATTTAGGAGTAAGTATATGCGACTTTAAAATTGGGACTTGAATTTTAGTATGAAGATTGTAATTGATTACGTAACTCGGTTTGGTACAAAAAATCTTTTGATGAGCGATTTTATTCAATTTTCTTGTCCCTACCGGACAAGAGGACGAGAGGGGAACACGTTCGCGACGTTCCTGAGGGCTGACGGACTCTTAAACAGGTAAATATTTGAGTTGAAGTTTTAATAAATTTTTAATATGAAATTTTAATGTTTACTATTTGAAATCCTTATTACAGGTGGGAAACGGTGGGGAATCGACGGGGGAGCAACGAGATGCTTTAAGAGCAATATCTGGAAGGCAACAAATCAATTTAGGAGTAAGTATATGCGACTTTAAAATTGGGACTTGAATTTTAGTATGAAGATTGTAATTGATTACGTAAAACTCGGTTTGGTACAAAAAAATCTTTTGATGAGCGATTTTATTCAATTTCTTGTCCCGTACGGACAAGAAACGAGAGGGGAACACGTTCGCGACGTTCCTGAGGGCTGACGGACTCTTAAACAGGTAAATATTTGAGTTTGAAGTTTTAATAAATTTTTAATATGAAATTTTAATGTTTACTATTTGAAATCCTTATTACAGGTGGGAAACGGTGGGGAATCGACGGGGGAGCAACGAGATGCTTTAAGAGCAATATCTGGAAGGCAACAAATCAATTTAGGAGTAAGTATATGCGACTTTAAAATTGGGACTTGAATTTTAGTATGAAGATTGTAATTGATTACGTAAACTCGGGTTTGGTACAAAAAATCTTTTGATGAGCGATTTTATTCAATTTTCTTGTCCCTACCGGACAAGAGACGAGAGGGGGAACACGTTCGCGACGTTCCTGAGGGCTGACGGACTCTTAAACAGGTAAATATTTGGAGTTTGAAGTTTAATAAATTTTTAATATGAAATTTTAATGTTTACTATTTGAAATCCTTATTACAGGTGGGAAACGGTGGGGAATCGACGGGGGAGCAACGAGATGCTTTAAGAGCAATATCTGGAAGGCAACAAATCAATTTAGGAGTAAGTATATGCGACTTTAAAATTGGGACTTGAATTTTAGTATGAAGATTGTAATTGATTACGTAAACTCGGTTTGAGTACAAAAAATCTTTTGATGAGCGATTTTATTCAATTTTCTTGTCCCCTACCGGACAAGAGACGAGAGGGGAACACGTTCGCGACGTTCCCTGAGGGCTGACGGACTCTTAAACAGGTAAATATTTGAGTTTGAAGTTTTAATAAATTTTTAATATGAAATTTTAATGTTTACTATTTGAAATCCTTATTACAGGTGGCGAAACGGTGGGGAATCGACGGGGGAGCAACGAGATGCTTTAAGAGCAATATCTGGAAGGCAACAAATCAATTTAGGAGTAAGTATATGCGACTTTAAAATTGGGACTTGAATTTAGTATGAAGATTGTAATTGATTACGTAAACTCGGTTTGGTACAAAAAATCTTTTTGATGAGCGATTTTATTCAATTTTCTTGTCCCTACCGGACAAGAGACGAGAGGGGAACACGTTCGCGACGTTCCTGAGGGCTGACGGACTCTTAAACAGGTAAATATTTGAGTTTGAAGTTTTAATAAATTTTTTAATATGAAATTTTAATGTTTACTATTTGAATCCTTATTACAGGTGGGAAACGGTGGGGAATCGACGGGGGAGCAACGAGATGCTTTAAGAGCAATATCTGGAAGGCAACAAATCAATTTAGGAGTAAGTATATGCGACTTTAAAATTGGGACTTGAATTTTAGTATGAAGATTGTAATTGATTACGTAAACTCGGTTTGGTACAAAAAATCTTTTGATGAGCGATTTTATTCAATTTTCTTGTCCCTACCGGACAAGAGACGAGAGGGGAACACGTTCGCGACGTTCCTGAGGGCTGACGGACTCTTAAACAGGTAAATATTTGAGTTTGAAGTTTTAATAATTTTTAATATGAAATTTTAATGTTTACTATTTGAAATCCTTATTACCAGGTGGGAAACGGTGGGGAATCGACGGGGGAGCAACGAGATGCTTTAAGAGCAATATCTGGAAGGCAACAAATCAATTTAGGAGTAAGTATATGCGACTTTAAAATTGGGACTTGAATTTTAGTATGAAGATTGTAATTGATTACGTAAACTCGGTTTGGTACAAAAAATCTTTTGATGAGCGATTTTATTCAATTTTCTTGTCCCTACCGGACAAGAAACGAGAGGGGAACACGTTCGCGACGTTCCTGAGGGCTGACGGACTCTTAAACAGGTAAATATTTGAGTTTGAAGTTTTAATAAATTTTTAATATGAAATTTTAATGTTTACTATTTGAAATCCTTATTACAGGTGGGGAAACGGTGGGGAATCGACGGGGGAGCAACGAGATGCTTTAAGAGCAATATCTGGAAGGCAACAAATCAATTTAGGAGTAAGTATATGCGACTTTAAAATTGGGACTTGAATTTTAGTATGAAGATTGTAATTGATTACGTAAACTCGGTTTGGTACAAAAAATCTTTTGATGAGCGATTTATTCAATTTTCTTGTCCCTACCGGACAAGAGACGAGAGGGGAACACGTTCGCGACGTTCCTGAGGGCTGACGGGACTCTTAAACAGGTAAATATTTGAGTTTGAAGTTTTAATAAATTTTTAATATGAAATTTTAATGTTTACTATTTGAAATCCTTATTACAGGTGGGAAACGGTGGGGAATCGACGGGGGAGCAACGAGATGCTTTAGAGCAATATCTGGAAGGCAACAAATCAATTTAGGAGTAAGTATATTGCGACTTTAAAATTGGGACTTGAATTTTAGTATGAAGATTGTAATTGATTACGTAAACTCGGTTTGGTACAAAAAATCTTTTGATGAGCGATTTTATTCAATTTTCTTGTCCCTACCGGACAAGAGACGAGAGGGGAACACGTTCGCGACGTTCCTGAGGGGCCTGACGGGACTCTTAAACAGGTAAATATTTGAGTTTGAAGTTTTAATAAATTTTTAATATGAAATTTTAATGTTTACTATTTGAAATCCTTATTACAGGTGGGAAACGGTGGGGAATCGACGGGGGGAGCAACGAGATGCTTTAAGAGCAATATCTGGAAGGCAACAAATCAATTTAGGAGTAAGTATATGCGACTTTAAATTGGGACTTGAATTTAGTATGAAGATTGTAATTGATTACGTAAACTCGGTTTGTACAAAAAATCTTTTGATGAGCGATTTTATTCAATTTTCCTTGTCCTACCGGACAAGAGACGAGAGGGGAACACGTTCGCGACGTTCCTGAGGGCTGACGGACTCTTAAACAGGTAAATATTTGAGTTTGAAGGTTTAATAAATTTTTAATATGAAATTTTAATGTTTACTATTTGAAATCCTTATTACAGGTGGGAAACGGTGGGGAATCGACGGGGGAGCAACGAGATGCTTTAAGAGCAATATCTGGAAGGCAACAAATCAATTTAGGAGTAAGTATATGCGACTTTAAAATTGGGACTTGAATTTTAGTATGAAGATTGTAATTGATTACGTAAACTCGGTTTGGTACAAAAAATCTTTTGATGAGCGATTTTATTCAATTTTCTTGTCCCTACCGGGACAAGAGACGAGAGGGGAACACGTTCGCGACGTTCCTGAGGGCTGACGGACTCTTAAACAGGTAAATATTTGAGTTTGAAGTTTTAATAAATTTTTAATATGAAATTTTAATGTTTACTATTTGAAATCCTTATTACAGGTGGGAAACGGTGGGGAATCGACGGGGGGAGCAACGAGATGCTTTAAGAGCAATATCTGGAAGGCAACAAATCAATTTAGGAGTAAGTATATGCGACTTTAAAATTGGGACTTGAATTTAGTATGAAGATTGTAATTGATTACGTAAACTCGGTTTGGTACAAAAAATCTTTTGATGAGCGATTTTATTCAATTTTCTTGTCCCTACCGGACAAGAGGAGACGAGAGGGGAACACGTTCGCGACGTTCCTGAGGGCTGACGGACTCTTAAACAGGTAATTATTTGAGTTTGAAGTTTTAATAAATTTTTAATATGAAATTTTAATGTTTACTATTTGAAATCCTTATTACAGGTGGGAACGGTGGGGAATCGACGGGGGAGCAACGAGATGCTTTAAGAGCAATATCTGGAAGGCAACAAATCAATTTAGGAGTAAGTATATGCGACTTTAAAATTGGGACTTGAATTTTAGTATGAAGATTGTAATTGATTACGTAAACTCGGTTTGGTACAAAAAATCTTTTGATGAGCGATTTTATTCAATTTTCTTGTCCCTACCGGACAAGAGACGAGAGGGGAACACGTTCGCGACGTTCCTGAGGGCTGACGGACTCTTAAACAGGTAAATATTTGAGTTTGAAGTTTTAATAAATTTTTAATATGAAATTTTAATGTTTACTATTTGAAATCCTTATTACAGGTGGGAAACGGTGGGGAATCGACGGGGGAGCAAACGAGATGCTTTAAGAGCAATATCTGGAAGGCAACAAATCAATTTAGGAGTAAGTATATGCGACTTTAAAATTGGGACTTGAATTTTAGTATGAAGATTGTAATTGATTACGTAAACTCGGTTTGGTACAAAAAATCTTTTGATGAGCGATTTTATTCAATTTTCTTGTCCCTACCGGACAAGAGACGAGAGGGGAACACGTTCGCGACGTTCCTGAGGGCTGACGGACTCTTAAACAGGTAAATATTTGAGTTTGAAGTTTTAATAAATTTTTAATATGAAATTTTAATGTTTACTATTTGAAATCCTTATTACAGGTGGGAAACGGTGGGGAATCGACGGGGGAGCAACGAGATGCTTTAAGAGCAATATCTGGAAGGCAACAAATCAATTTAGGAGTAAGTATATGCGACTTTAAAATTGGGGACTTGAATTTTAGTATGAAGATTGTAATTGATTACGTAAACTCGGTTTGGTACAAAAAATCTTTGGATGAGCGATTTTATTCAATTTTCTTGTCCCTACCGGACAAGAGGACGAGAGGGGAACACGTTCGCGACGTTTCCTGAGGGCTGACGGACTCTTAAACAGGTAAATATTTGAGTTTGAAGTTTTAATAAATTTTTAATATGAAATTTTAATGTTTACTATTTGAAATCCTTATTACAGGTGGGAAACGGTGGGGAATCGACGGGGGGAGCAACGAGATGCTTTAAGAGCAATATCTGGAAGGCAACAAATCAATTTAGGAGTAAGTATATGCGACTTTAAAATTGGGACTTGAATTTTAGTATGAAGATTGTAATTGATTACGTAAACTCGGTTTGGTACAAAAAATCTTTTGATGAGCGATTTATTCAATTTTCTTGTCCCTACCGGACAAGAGACGAGAGGGGAACACGTTCGCGACGTTCCTGAGGGCTGACGGACTCTTAAACAGGTAAATATTTGAGTTTGAAGTTTTAATAAATTTTTAATATGAAAATTTTAATGTTTACTATTTGAAATCCTTATTACAGGTGGGAAACGGTGGGGAATCGACGGGGGAGCAACGAGATGCTTTAAGAGCAATATCTGGAAGGCAACAAATCAATTTAGGAGTAAGTATATGCGACTTTAAAATTGGGACTTGAATTTTAGTATGAAGATGTAATTGATTACGTAAACTCGGTTTGGTACAAAAATCTTTTGATGAGCGATTTTATTCAATTTTCTTGTCCCTACCGGACAAGAGACGAGAGGGGAACACGTTCGCGACGTTCCTGAGGGCTGACGGACTCTAAACAGGTAAATATTTGAGTTTGAAGTTTTAATAAATTTTTAATATGAAATTTTAATGTTTACTATTTGAAATCCTTATTACAGGTGGGAAACGGTGGGGAATCGACGGGGGAGCAACGAGATGCTTTAAGAGCAATATCTGGAAGGCAACAAATCAATTTAGGAGTAAGTATATGCGACTTTAAAATTGGGACTTGAATTTTAGTATGAAGATTGTAATTGATTACGTAAACTCGGTTTGGTACAAAAAATCTTTTGATGAGCGATTTTATTCAATTTTCTTGTCCCTACCGGACAAGAGACGAGAGGGGAACACGTTCGCGACGTTCCTGAGGGCTGACGGGACTCTTAAACAGGTAAATATTTGAGTTTGAAGTTTTAATAAATTTTTAATATGAAATTTTAATGTTTTACTATTTGAAATCCTTATTACAGGTGGGAAACGGTGGGGAATCGACGGGGGAGCAACGAGATGCTTTAAGAGCAATATCTGGGAAGGCAACAAATCAATTTAGGAGTAAGTATATGCGACTTTAAAATTGGGGACTGAATTTTAGTATGAAGATTGTAATTGATTACGTAAACTCGGTTTGGTACAAAAAATCTTTTGATGAGCGATTTATATCAATTTTCCTTGTCCCTACCGGACAAGAGACGAGAGGGGAAACACGTTTCGCGACGTTCCTGAGGGCTGACGGACTCTTAAACAGGTAATATTTGAGTTTGAAGTTTTAATAAATTTTTAATATGAAATTTTAATGTTTTACTATTTGAAATCCTTATTACAGGTGGGAAACGGTGGGGAATCGACGGGGGAGCAACGAGATGCTTTAAGAGCAATATCTGGAAGGCAACAAATCAATTTAGGAGTAAGTATATGCGACTTTAAAATTGGGACTTGAATTTTTAGTATGAAGATTGTAATTGATTACGTAAACTCGGTTTGGTACAAAAAAATCTTTTGATGAGCGATTTTATTCAATTTTCTTGTCCCTACCGGACAAGAGACGAGAGGGGAACACGTTCGCGACGTTCCTGAGGGCTGACGGACTCTTAAACAGGTAAATATTTGAGTTTGAAGTTTTAATAAATTTTTTAATATGAAATTTTAATGTTTACTATTTGAAATCCTTATTACAGGTGGGAAACGGTGGGGAATCGGACGGGGGAGCAACGAGATGCTTTAAGAGCAATATCTGGAAGGCAACAAAATCAATTTAGGAGTAAGTATATGCGACTTTAAAAATTGGGA
The DNA here is from genome assembly GCA_905163395.2 of Endotricha flammealis. Taxonomy (NCBI): domain Eukaryota; kingdom Metazoa; phylum Arthropoda; class Insecta; order Lepidoptera; family Pyralidae; genus Endotricha; species Endotricha flammealis. The sequence continues at coordinate 4,696 of LR990857.1, read as the reverse complement.
CTTGAATTTTAGTATGAAGATTGTAATTGATTACGTAAACTCGGTTTTGGTACAAAAAATCTTTTGATGAGCGATTTTATTCAATTTTCTTGTCCCTACCGGACAAGAGACGAGAGGGGGAACAACGTTCGCGACGTTCCTGAGGGCTGACGGACTCTTAAACAGGTAAATATTTGAGTTTGAAGTTTTAATAAATTTTTAATATGAAATTTTAATGTTTACTATTTGAAATCCTTATTACAGGTGGGAAACGGTGGGGGAATCGACGGGGGAGCAACGAGATGCTTTAAGAGCAATATCTGGAAGGCAACAAATCAATTTAGGAGTAAGTATATGCGACTTTAAAATTGGGACTTGAATTTTAGTATGAAGATTGTAATTGATTACGTAACTCGGTTTGGTACAAAAAAATCTTTTGATGAGCGATTTTATTCAATTTTCTTGTCCCTACCGGACAAGAGACGAGAGGGGAACACGTTCGCGACGTTCCTGAGGGCTGACGGACTCTTAAACAGGTAAATATTTGAGTTTGAAGTTTTAATAAATTTTTAATATGAAATTTTAATGTTTACTATTTGAAATCCTTATTACAGGTGGGAAACGGTGGGGAATCGACGGGGAGCAACGAGAATGCTTTAAGAGCAATATCTGGAAGGCAACAAATCAATTTAGGAGTAAGTATATGCGACTTTAAAATTGGGGACTTGAATTTTAGTATGAAGATTGTAATTGATTACGTAAACTCGGTTTTGGTACAAAAAATCTTTTGATGAGCGATTTTATTCAATTTTCTTGTCCCTACCGGACAAGAGACGAGAGGGGAACACGTTCGCGACGTTCCTGAGGGCTGACGGACTCTTAAACAGGTAAATATTTGAGTTTTGAAGTTTTAATAAATTTTTAATATGAAATTTTAATGTTTACTATTTGAAATCCTTATTACAGGTGGGAAACGGTGGGGAATCGACGGGGGAGCAACGAGATGCTTTAAGAGCAATATCTGGAAGGCAACAAATCAATTTAGGAGTAAGTTAATGCGACTTTAAAATTGGGACTTGAATTTTAGTATGAAGATTGTAATTGATTACGTAAACTCGGTTTTGGTACAAAAAATCTTTTTGATGAGCGATTTTATTCAATTTTCTTGTCCCTACCGGACAAGAGACGAGAGGGGAACACGTTCGCGACGTTCCTGAGGGCTGACGGACTCTTAAACAGGTAAATATTTGAGTTTGAAGTTTTAATAAATTTTTAATATGAAATTTTAATGTTTACTATTTGAAATCCTTATTACAGGTGGGAAACGGTGGGAAATCGACGGGGGAGCAACGAGATGCTTTAAGAGCAATATCTGGAAGGCAACAAATCAATTTAGGAGTAAGTATATGCGACTTTAAAATTGGGACTTGAATTTTAGTATGAAGATTGTAATTTGATTACGTAAACTCGGTTTGGTACAAAAAATCTTTTGATGAGCGATTTTATTCAATTTTCTTGTCCCTACCGGACAAGAGACGAGAGGGGAAACACGTTCGCGACGTTCCTGAGGGCTGACGGACTCTTAAACAGGTAAATATTTGAGTTTGAAGTTTTAATAAATTTTTAATATGAAATTTTAATGTTTACTATTTGAAATCCTTATTACAGGTGGGAAACGGTGGGGAATCGACGGGGGAGCAACGAGATGCTTTAAGAGCAATATCTGGAAGGGCAACAAATCAATTTAGGAGTAAGTATATGCGGACTTTAAAATTTGGGACTTGAATTTTAGTATGAAGATTGTAATTGATTACGTAAACTCGGTTTGGTACAAAAAAATCTTTTGATGAGCGATTTTATTCAATTTTCTTGTCCCTACCGGACAAGAGGGACGAGAGGGGGAACACGTTCGCGACGTTCCTGAGGGCTGACGGACTCTTAAACAGGTAAATATTTGAGTTTGAAGTTTTAATAAATTTTTAATATGAAAATTTTAATGTTTACTATTTGAAATCCTTATTACAGGTGGGAAACGGTGGGGAATCGACGGGGGAGCAACGAGATGCTTTAAGAGCAATATCTGGAAGGCAACAAATCAATTTAGGAGTAAGTATATGCGACCTTTAAATTGGGACTTGAATTTTAGTATGAAGATTGTAATTGATTACGTAAACCTCGGTTTGGTACAAAAAATCTTTTGATGAGCGATTTTATTCAATTTTCTTGTCCCTACCGGACAAGAGACGAGAGGGGAACACGTTCGCGACGTTCCTGAGGGCTGACGGACTCTTAAACAGGTAAATATTTGAGTTTGAAGTTTTAATAAATTTTTAATATGAAATTTTAATGTTTACTATTTGAAATCCTTATTACAGGTGGGAAACGGTGGGGAATCGACGGGGGAGCAACGAGATGTCTTTAAGAGCAATATCTGGAAGGCAACAAATCAATTTAGGAGTAAGTATATGCGACTTTAAAATTGGGACTTGAATTTTAGTATGAAGATTGTAATTGATTACGTAAACTCGGTTTGGTACAAAAAAATCTTTTGATGAGCGATTTTATTCAATTTTCTTGATCCCTACCGGACAAGAGACGAGAGGGGAACACGTTCGCGACGTTCCTGAGGGCTGACGGACTCTTAAACAGGTAAATATTTGAGTTTGAAGTTTTAATAAATTTTTAATATGAAATTTTAATGTTTACTATTTGAAATCCTTATTACAGGTGGGAAACGGTGGGGAATCGACGGGGAGCAACGAGATGCTTTAAGAGCAATATCTGGAAGGCAACAAATCAATTTAGGAGTAAGTATATGCGACTTTAAAATTGGGACTTGAATTTTAGTATGAAGATTGTAATTGATTACGTAAACTCGGTTTGGTACAAAAAATCTTTTGATGAGCGATTTTATTCAATTTTTCTTGTCCCTACCGGACAAGAGACGAGAGGGGAACACGTTCGCGACGTTCCTGAGGGGCTGACGGACTCTTAAACAGGTAAATATTTGAGTTTGAAGTTTTAATAAATTTTTAATATGAAAATTTTAATGTTTACTATTTGAAATCCTTATTACAGGTGGGAAACGGTGGGGAATCGACGGGGGAGCAACGAGATGCTTTAAGAGCAATATCTGGAAGGCAACAAATCAATTTAGGAGTAAGTATATGCGACTTTAAAATTGGGACTTGAATTTTAGTATGAAGATTGTAATTGATTACGTAAACTCGGTTTGGTACAAAAAATCTTTTGATGAGCGATTTTATTCAATTTTCTTGTCCCTACCGGACAAGAGACGAGAGGGGAACACGTTCGCGACGTTCCTGAGGGCTGACGGACTCTTAACAGGTAAATATTTTGAGTTTGAAGTTTTAATTAAATTTTTAATATGAAATTTTAATGTTTACTATTTGAAATCCTTATTACAGGTGGGAAACGGTGGGGAATCGACGGGGGAGCAACGAGATGCTTTAAGAGCAATATCTGGAAGGCAACAAATCAATTTAGGAGTAAGTATATGCGACTTTAAAAATTGGGACTTGAATTTTAGTATGAAGATTGTAATTGATTACGTAAACTCGGTTTGGTACAAAAAAATCTTTTGATGAGCGATTTTATTCAATTTTCTTGTCCCTACCGGACAAGAGACGAGAGGGGAACACGTTCGCGACGTTCCTGAGGGCTGACGGACTCTTAAACAGGTAAATATTTGAGTTTGAAGTTTTAATAAATTTTTAATATGAAATTTTAATGTTTACTATTTGAAATCCTTATTACAGGTGGGAAACGGTGGGGAATCGACGGGGGAGCAACGCGAGATGCTTTAAGAGCAATATCTGGAAGGCAACAAATCAATTTAGGAGTAAGTATATGCGACTTTAAAATTGGGACTTGAATTTTAGTATGAAGATTGTAATTGATTACGTAAACTCGGTTTGGTACAAAAAATCTTTTGATGAGCGATTTTATTCAATTTTCTTGTCCCTACCGGACAAGAGACGAGAGGGGAACACGTTCGCGACGTTCCTGAGGCTGACGGACTCTTAAACAGGTAAATATTTGAGTTTGAAGTTTTAATAAATTTTTAATATGAAATTTTAATGTTTACTATTTGAAATCCTTATTACAGGTTGGGAAACGGTGGGGAATCGACGGGGGAGCAACGAGATGCTTTAAGAGCAATATCTGGAAGGCAACAAATCAATTTAGGAGTAAGTATATGCGACTTTAAAATTGGGACTTGAATTTTAGTATGAAGATTGTAATTGATTACGTAAACTCGGTTTGGTACAAAAAATCTTTTGATGAGCGATTTTATTCAATTTTCTTGTCCCTACCGGACAAGAGACGAGAGGGGAACACGTTCGCGACGTTCCTGAGGGCTGACGGACTCTTAAACAGGTAAATATTTGAGTTTGAAGTTTTAATAAATTTTTAATATGAAATTTTAATGTTTACTATTTGAAATCCTTATTACAGGTGGGAAACGGTGGGGAATCGACGGGGGAGCAACGAGATGCTTAAGAGCAATATCTGGAAAGGCAACAAATCAATTTAGGAGTAAGTATATGCGACTTTAAAATTGGGACTTGAATTTTAGTATGAAGATTGTAATTGATTACGTAAACTCGGTTTGGTACAAAAAAATCTTGTGATGAGCGATTTTATTCAATTTTTCTTTGTCCCTACGGACAAGAGACGAGAGGGGAACACGTTT